>JAGXJF010002333.1:0-139964 GCA_019208055.1 Stipa capillata | reverse complement strand
GTCAAGCCTCCTATTCACCCCCCTCTAGTCGGCACCTTTGGTCCTTTCAGCGACACCAGTAGTGTGCTCGGTAGGAAGCGAGCGACGCGTGGCGGAGGACCTCTCCGTGGGTCCGTGTCGTCGGAGATAGAGGAGAGGGAGACCAGGGGCAGCTGCGTGGCTTTGGGCGTGCTCGGACGTCGGCAGGGAGCATAGGAAAATGGGCTTGGCCCAGAGAGAAGAAAGGGAGCAGGCCGAGCTGGCCCAGATCACTGACAGGGTTTTTATTTATTTTATCTTTTATTTTCTTATGTTTACACCCTAATTCAATTTGAATTTGTAGCTGCTCCTAAATTGTGTTTCAAATATTTATCAAATTCCTGTGAGTCCCTGTATACTTGTTATAGTAATGTTGTGAAATCCATTGCAATAGTTCAATTGCTCCATTTAGCTGAAGTATTGCTAGAGCTCAATATGAGAGTTAATTATATCTATACAACATATTATCCAAGGATTTTTGAGAAGATATATTTAAGAGTTTAGGAAGATATTTAGAACTCGATGAAAGTTTTGTAACGTTTGGTCAAAGGAACCTTTCCACTATGAGCATATTACCAACCTACCTCATTTTGTTCATTAAGTCCATATCTCTCATTTGGAGTAAATTGTCACTAAACATTCTTGAAATCTGCCATGGATCCTTGTAAGGCATCTTGGTCAAGAAGATGCTGGTAAGGGCCTTAATTAAGTTGGCATTAGTTTCCAAAAGTTAATAAGGATGGTTCTTAGGTCACAAGTTGAAGGTTTTAAGTTCATGGATATGGTTAAACGATATATATGATGACATGGAATGCAAAAGCTCCACTTTACTTCGTGTAGAACTCTAATGTTGTATTTACATGCTTACAAACAATGGGTCATTACACTTCTAGACAGAGGAGACGACTTGCGAGCGAGGGCCTGAGCCTTCATGACACGCAACAAACCTCTCTGGCACACAAGGGATGATCGGCTATGACTTCACTTCTTGGTTTCATATCACCCCGAGCTTTGAGCTGTTTTAATTTGTGTTTTTTTGCTCGTGTTATCATGCTTCACCATTTTGACGTAGCTTCATGATGTAGCTTGACATAGGGATAGTAGGGCAATTGTTTGGTATTAGGAGCCATCTCACCATGTTGTCACTTAACATCAGTATGTTAATAATGCTAGC
Source organism: Stipa capillata (assembly GCA_019208055.1). NCBI lineage: Eukaryota > Viridiplantae > Streptophyta > Magnoliopsida > Poales > Poaceae > Stipa > Stipa capillata. The sequence continues at coordinate 138,772 of JAGXJF010002333.1, read as the reverse complement.
TCTTATGCTATTCAGCTGAGAGTTTTTATGAGATGTTCCTATTTAATGAATGTTTTGCTTAGGGCCACGCTTCTTGTCGCGACTTGGCCTGAGCTTAGGGCCATGATAACAAGTCAAGGAGCCCTTGTACCTAGGAAGACGGATCTTCCTTGGGTAGTCGCCGAGCACTCTGGGTCAGAGGCATGTCGGTCGCCTAAGCCGGAGCTTAGGGCTTTCTCACCATGAGCACTACTTGGCTTGGTACTTAGGGTCATGGATGACTAGTCCAATGAAGCCCTTGTACCCAGAAAGATGGATCTTCTTTGGGTAGTCGCCGAGCACCCTTGGTCAGAGGTGTGTCGGCCACCTAGAGAGCCACGGCGGGCTCTACTTTAGGGCATTGTGCTATTCGAGTGAGGAGGCCTCTCGGGGGTTTCTCTCGCAACACTGTGATGATGGCATTCTTCTTGAAAAATAGGAACACAATACGAAGGCTCACGGTTCATTGCCTCATGACATGGAAGTAGGTAAATGACGGGCCCTAGCGGCGTGTGGTTAGCCCTTCGTGGAACGGCTCATGAGGTTCAACTACATCTCCTGCGCAGAGGAAAGGGAAAGGCGGGCCCTATTGACACGTGATTTTGCTTCCATCTCAGGCACAAAGGCAAGAGCTTATTCGTGAGATCTCGCAATTTCTCAATTTTCACTTCTACTGATGATGGAGGATACAAGCCTCGGGAGGTATTCGGATGACGCTTTTTCATAAGGTTTCAAATGTAAAACTTGCAGAGCTTGTCTTTGTTCCAGGCGTGGGCTAGACATTCATCCTTCATGGTCGAGAGGCAATAGGCTTCAGATCCCAAGATAGTGCAGATGCGATATGGGTGTTGCCCAATGACTGGGGTTTGAGGACCTTCTTGAGTATCAATCTCATTAGGATGCTCGCTCCATTATCCTAGTGTTATAGAAGCGCATGATGCCTTGCTCGTATCTGGCATGCTTGAGGACGGCTTGGTCTCGTGCCTCCTCAATGAAGTCCAGTTCGACCTGGTGGTGGTTTTTTAATTTCTTATGAAGTTGAGAGGGGTTGCTTCACAAAGCATCCCGACGCAGAAGAAGTGGTGCTCAACTTTGATGGGGAGAATAGCTTTGGAGTGGCTGACAGAGGTGTGCATCCCTCAGAGTACACTCTCGAGTTCTTCGGCCCGTATTCATTTCTTGGTGGAGTTGTCCTTGGCGCGGTGATGAAGGCCTTGGAGGATCAGTCTATTGGCTCGTTCCACGGCCCCATTGCTCTTGGCGTACGCTAGGAGACAAAGTGCAAAGTGACATGTAGTCGCAGAATTCTTGAAATGACAAAGCGTCAAACTAAGTTCCATTGTCCACAGTTAACTCGTGTGGGACTCCGAAGCGGTAGAAGATGTCTTTCCAAAAAAATTTGCACTGTTGAGAGGTCATGGACGTTAGCGGCTCAGCTTCGAACCATTTGGTCAAGTAGTCAATTGCAACCACCACATATTGGTATCCCCCTTTGGCCGGGTTGGAATGGTCCCAAGAGATCCATTCCCCATCAAGCAAATGACCAAATGATTGGTATGTTTTTAAGCATTGAGACCGACGTGTGAATGGATTTTGTCATTTTCTAGCATGCCTCACATTTTTGGAGTATGCTAATAGACTCTTGGCCCATGGTTGGCTAGTAGCAGCCTTGCCTCAAAACTCTTACCGAAGTGAGTGTTGGTGCCAAGTAGTTTCTTCATAGCCCGACATGAATTTTGAGCAAGAGGTTAGCACCATCCTCCTTTGAGACACATTTGAACAAGGTTGCTGCTCCTTTCTTGTAGAGGACATCGTTGAGAAGGATGTACATTTTTGCTTTTGCTAGTAATTGTTTGGCTTGCGGAGTGTCCTCATCGGCGATCTCTCCTTTGATGGCTTGGATGATGGGTGCCATCCAAGATGAGGTCTCATTGGAGATCATGAGAACCTGCGGTGGAGTTTCTTTGGTGGCGCCATCTTCTTTGATTGATGGGGAGTAGATGACCTCGAAGAAGACACCGGGTGGGAGTGGTTCCTTGGAGCCAGCAACCCTGACCAGCCTATCGGGTTGGCGGTTGTCTCCTCGTGGTATGTGATGCGCCTCCAACCCGATGAAGTAACGCTCCATCTTTTAGGCTTCCTCCATGTACTCCTCATCCTGTCATCCAAGAATTGGTAAGATTTATCCATCTGGTTCACCACTAATTGGGAGTCCTCTTGGATGAGTAGGAGATGGATACCCATGGCATTTGCTAGGTGGAGCCCCAGCAAGAGAGCTTTGTATTCGGCCATTTTGTTGGTAGCATTGAAGGCAAGATCGGTGGTGTACTCTAGTCCTTTTTATCTAGGCTTATCAAAACAACCCCAACTCTAACTCCAGTTAGAAGTTTTGAGCCGTCGAAGCGCATGATCCAGGGATGGTTGAGCATCACCGCTTCTTTGGGTGCCTTGTCTGGGGGTAGGCTCTGAGCTTGCCATTCTGCCATGAAGTTACCAGCTAGTGAGTGTGATGGAGAAAGGCACCAGCTCGGTGGCACATTTGGCGATCCCTCTAGTGGCTTCTTGTTATCAAAGATCTCGGTAAGGGGGAAAGTTGACGGTACCGTGATGGCATGACTCATGTATTGTGACGGTGCTTCCTGGAAGCCATAAGGAGGCATAGGCAATCCTCTCAATTTAGGTGTACCTCCTTTTGCTCTGGGCTAAGAATTCAGTCACATAGTAGATAGGATGTTGGATGCCAACCTCTTCCTTCACCAAGGCTTAAGATACAACAAGGGCTCTCCGGACTTTGGGCTGGACGGCAAAATGGTCGTAATTTTAAAATGGGAACCTCCGAGTTCCATGTAGGAAGTTCTAAGTGCTTCCTCTTTTGCACTAACGACTAGTTTTTGAGGGGTTGGCTATATATACCCCCCAAGTCTCTTTGGACATCAAACTCTCTGCCAATCCATTCTTCTGCTCTCGTGAGTGCTACTCCACATTTCTCAAACCCAAGTTGTCATTCTTGCGAGGAAATCTTTGAGAGAGAGATTGAGCCACAGTTGAGCATCAAGCAAGAGTTCATCTCCATGCCGAACTAATTGAAGCCTATTACTCTTGGATATTGGCGTCTCCTAAATGGCTAAGGGTCGCTTGGGAGCTTCAAGGAAATTGTGAAGAGCCCCCAAGAAGTTTGTGAGGGTTTGGAGCTTGCCTACCGCAAGGTGAAGAGCTGTCACAAGAGAAGGGAAGCTTGTATCGACAAGTTTCTTAAGGGAAGAGCATGATTCGGTGCCAGATTTCATCGTATGGTCAAGCTTCCTCAACTGAGATGCATAGCCTTGCTAAAGGCTTGTATTTTCGACAACAAATCTTGTGTCTCCCAAATAAATATTTCCTTGCAACTTCTCCATATTTGATTTCTTACTTGTTTTGGTACTAGAATGCTAGGTTTTTCTTAGGATTGCTTAATCTTATAGAGATACTTATGTAGAAATTAGTTTTTGGTTTACACTTTATTAATCTCCTATTCACCCCCTTCTAGTTGATAGCCTAGATCCTTTCAATTGGTATTAAAGCCCGGTGCTCTCATATCTGAGGTTTTACCACCTAAAGAGATAGGATGTCTATTAGTGAGGGGATGCATGTGGGTAGAGGTCCATACTATGATGGTTCAAACTATGCTAGTTGGAAACACAAAATGAAGATGCATTTAATGATCATCAGCCCAAGCATATAATGTATTGTTGTTGATGATTATGTAGTGTTCAACGAAGGCAAACTCACAGATGGTGACCACCAGAACATCCACCTTAGTTCTCAAGCGGTGAGCGCCATCTTCAACGCATTGAGCCCGGATGAATTCAACCAAGTAAGCACACTTGAGGACACTAAGACTATATGGAACACGCTCATGTAGATTCACGAGGGAACTTCTTCCGTCAAGGAGTCCAAGTTCGACATCCTAACAAGTAAGCTCGATCACTTCACCATGATGGAGAATGAAAGCGTGAATGAAATGTTCACGCACCTTAATCACATTGTGAATGAGCTCAAGTCCCTTGGGTGCCCGGAGATCAACGATCACTTCAGTCAAGAAGATGCTACAAGCCCTCTCACTCAAGCACGAGTACTTGGTGATGCTCATCCATGTGAGGAACAACTTCAAGAAGTTGACTACCATCGAGGTGCTTGGAAGAATCATTGATTATGAGATGGCAATCCAAGACAAGAGCTTGTGGCCTCAAACTCAAGTCTCAAGAAGAACATCGTCTTGAAGGTCAAGCACGTCGTCAAGCATGACCCAAGTCATGACAAAGAGGAAGATTGACTTGATAAAGAGGACATGCCCTATTTAAGAGAAAATTCTCCAAGATGTTCTAGAATGGTGGTACTGACAAGTTCTTCGGCAAAGGAAGAAACCATAAGTACTCAAAGGACATAGAGAAGAAACTCACCAAGTGAGTACCTTGAGTGCGGCAAGATGGGGCACTTCATTGCTAATTGTCCCAATAAGAAGGACGAGAAGGAGAAGGGATACAAGAAGAATGAATCGTCATAGAAAGGGTAAGTTCGTTAAGAGAAACCACTACAAAGCTCAAGCTCACATTGTTCAAGAGTAGGATTCTGATGATTCATGCTCCAACTCCGACTCTGATGAAGATGACAAAGGAGTCGCCGGGCATTACCATTGCAAGGCTGCCAAGTTCCTCTTTGATCACTCAAGCAATGAGGAGGCACCTCATTGACTCATGTCAAAGGGCGTCAAGGTATTACTGTCAAGCTTTATAGATGTGAACATTTCCATCCATATCAATCTTTTTCTTAGTAGACCCCATTTGAACTCTAACACCATCAGGCGGATCAATCAGGTTTCAAACCTGATTGTCTCCGCTAGATTCTATCTCAAATCTCATGGTGCTAAGCCATGTCTTAGAGTCTGCGCCCATCATCGCTCTTTATAAGCCGTAGGCTCATCATTTTCTAATAACAATATATTGTGTGAATACTAGACAGGTAACTTGCATGGCCTTTCTGAACTACATGGCACTGGTTCCTCCTCAACCAGGGTCCCGGATTCTCCCCAAGTGTGCTGTCTCCAACCAAGTCCTCCCTCATTGGAGTCTCTCGAACCTCTTTGAGTTGCACTTTTTTTCCACTTACATTTCGTGAGAGAAATCTTTCTATAGAAAGACACCATTTACCGAATAATGTTCTTGAATATTATCTTTAATATTGATTAGCGAGTACGTGACTTGCTTATGAAACTCTATATTAATGTGTGTGATGATTATTCTAAAGTGATCCCTGGTCGATAAAACACATGGAAAATTTTTGTGTAAATTAGCATATGTATTGGCTAATGACCATGTTTCACAGCCATAGATATGGAGATGTCAAATAAATAATATGGACACATATTAGAGAACACGGGGTTGGATCAACCCTTGATGAGACACACCGAGAACGTTCTATTCTTACATGTCATCTATTGGTCTCATATATAATGCGTATAATATATCCTTAGAATTGAGGTTCTTGTACGCACTCAAAGATGTGGAGCGACTTGCTTAGGGGATGCCAAACACTAGTCTATAATAAGGTAGTTATAAAACTGAGTTTTGGGTTAGTAGTAAAGCATGCTGCGAAACATTGTCCACCAAGATAGGATTTTCCCCTCCGTACAACAGGAGAGATATCCGTAGGCCTCTTGAGTGGTTGGATTTGGAAATGCATGTGCATGCTACTCGTGGTCAAAGAGTTAACCCAAAAGGGATTTCTGAGTCACGTGATCGAGAAAGATTGATTCGAAACAAGGATGACATATACTCGCCTTGGGTTTGACTGATATCATGAGGCAAATGGAATACATATGATTGAATATTTTAGATGTTCGTCTGATTTGATATTTATGTACACATAGGAGTTGGCACATCTTGCTAGGGACCACTACTAATTAGTGATTGAGTAGAAGTACTTGCGTCGTGTATAAGTGCGCATGAACCTATATGGTCGCATGCTTAAAGGGTTGGAACCCAATTTGGGTTAGGGCTGAATACTATTGGGCCTCGAGTCCTAGTGGGCCTCTAATGTAGAGACCCATTATGGGGACGTCTATATATAAAAATAGGGTGCATCGGCATTAGGGTTACACTCAGTTCTGTATTCCCAAAACCCTAGCCGCCACCCTTCTCACGCCCAAATTACGTTGCCCGTGGGTGTTGCTGCAAGGTTTCAACGCTAGGACAATCAACTACTTCCAGGAGGAACCATGCGAAGCCAGAACAACTACACAATGACCACAACGAGGACAATCAACTCTGGGTTTGTTGTATTCGTTTTGAATGGAGGAGCAATGAGTTGGAGAAGTGTCAAACACGAGACTCTTGCTGACTCTACATCGGAGGCCGAGTACATTGCCGCTTCTGAAGTACAAAGGAAGGCGTTTGGATAAAGAAGTTCATCACTGAACTATGTGTGGTTCCAAGTGCCTCCAGTCCATTTGGCCTCTATTATAACAATAGTGGAGCCATTGCACAGGCAAAGGAACGAAGATCTCAACAAAAATCCAAATACATACTCAAGCGATTTCATCTTATACGAGAAATCGTTGAGAGAGGAGATGTATAGATATGCAAAATACACACAGATCTAAATGTTTACTTGACTTGCTTGTGAAACTCTATATTAGTATGCGTGATGATTATTTTAAAGTGATCCCTGGTTAATAAAACATATGGGAACAAATATGTGTTGACTAGCATATGTCTTAGTTGATGACCATATTTCATCAGTTATTGATATGGAGATGTCAAACCAATAATATGTATACGTGTTAGAGAACATGGGGTTGGATCGACTCATGATGAGACATAGCAAGCACGTTGTATTCTTTCATGTCATTTGTTGGTCTTATATATAATGTATATGATATATCCTTAGAATTGAGGTTGTCGTATGCACTCGAAATATGGAGCAACTTACTTAGGGGTTGTCAAACGGTACTCCCTAACTAGTAGTTATAAAAGTGACTTTCCGATTTACCGTAAAGCATGTGAGACATTATTAACTGAGATAGGATTTGCCCCTCCGTACAACAGGAGAGATATCTCTAGGCCTCTCGAGTGATCAGATCCAAAAATGCATGGGCATGCTACACGTGGTCAAAGAGTTAACCACAAAAGGGGATTCTGAGTCACGTGATCGAGAAAGTTTGATCCAGCTATTGAAACGAGGATGACATATACTCGCCTTGGGTTTGACCGACATCGTAAGGCAAAAGAAATATATATGATTGAATATTATAGAGGATCGTGCAATTTTATCTTTATGTACTTATAGGAGTTGGCACGTCCTGTTAGGGCCTCTACTAATTATTGACCGAGTAGGAGTACTCGCGTCGTGTCTAAGTGCGCATGGACCTATAGGGTCACACACTTAAAGGGTTGGAATCCAATTCAGATTAGGATCCGAATTCTATTGGGCCTCAAGTTATAGTAGCCCTCTAATGTAGAGACTCATTACGGAGACGTCTATATAAAGAGAGGGGGCATCGGTATTGGGTTACACCTAGTTTGGAGTTCCCAAAACCCTATCCGCCACCTCTCTCATGCCCAAACCGCTCTGCCCGGAGTTTGTATTCCGGCGTGTGGTGTTCCTTCTCTGTACGCGTGGATATCTTAGAGGCATTACGTGATGCTTTGACGCTAGGATGATCCACTGCTTCTATGAGGAACCGCGGGAAGTCAGCACAACTATGACCACAATGACGTGTTACACCAACTCTACTTGCGTTATTCTGCGCATCTAGTCGTAATTCCGTCATCTAAAATTGTAGAGGTTCTTGTTTTAACATAGTAGAACCTATACATTTCTCGACAGCGAGTACCACCAGAGACCAGGGCGCCAACCCAACCTGATGCCTCCCGCCAACGGTGACGGCCAGCATCGCGCCACCGATCGAGTAGAATTAACTCAACTTTAGTTGCATTGGTTGCATCTACAGCCTTGTCCTCATCTTTCGCTTCAAAGTGAAGTTGATCATTTTCATTGGTGTGCGCTTATTCAAAAATTGCACAAATCTTTGGAGGAGTAACATGGTTTATAACTAGAACCGGGGATACCTTTTTTTTCCTATTGATAGCATGATCTGGGCCTACCCAAATCTACTGCTGCATTTTCTATTGCCTCACGAACATCATTAATAGTGGAATGCGAATTTTCCACGACCCATTGCATCCGCCTCTCATAATTGTCAAAAAAATTCACGAGTTTCCAAACAATGAAAAACAAATCCACGATACAACGGAATTTTTTATTTAATATTATTTTTTCCCGTAAATCACAGCAGTAGAGCACGGAATGCAAAATTTTGAAAAATGTGTACTGGTTGGCCGCCCAGTTGCCGAATAAGCCATATCGGCAATTCAAATGCCGATTGCCGCATGGGTCAACCTGTCACATAACCTAGTCAGCAATTGGGTGGCCGACTTGACCCTAGTCGGCCCCGCAGTGGCCGACTTGCTTGTCTAGTCGGCAATTGGGTGGCTGACTTGGCCTAATCGGCATTTTGAACCCCGACTCGGGCCACGCATGCGCCGGCACACACGCACAGGAGGCAAGCAGCGGCGCGGCTAGGCGAGGCTCGGCGGACACGGCAAGGCAAGCGGCGGCGGTGCGGCTAGGCGAGGCGAGGTCGGGGGCCGGCCGGCGGTTAGGTGAGGCCACTGACAGCGGCGGCGCGGCGAGGCCTCTGGCAGGGGGACGGCGAGCGGTGGCGCAGGCTGAGGAGAGAGAGGAGAGGAAGAGGAGGAAGGAGAGAGGAAGAGAAGAGAAGGAGGAAGAAGAGGAGAGGAAGAGAAGAGAAAGAGGAAGAAGAGAAGCGACGTTGTGGTTTTTTTCATCATTTAGGTAAACCCTAATTTAAAAAAATTTGTCCATTTAGCTTAGTAGTTAGTTGGAACACAATGATTTCAGAAAATTTATCATGTGTAGCTTCACAATAACATGGTAGCTTAATGTTAGAAAAATTTATTAGTATGTTAGGTGATGGGGGGGAACCCCTCCGGGTAGGCCCAGCACAGGGAGTCGGCCCAACAGGCTCGGGGAGTCCCACGGAGGGCCCACTCGGATGAAGGCCCAAGCGAAGCCCACACGGAAGCAACGTCCGGGTGTCATCAAAACTGGCGTTACAACCTCATCAAGGCAAGCGTTTCACTGGCATGAAGGCTGGCGTTACTCGGAGAGTTATGCAGAATAAAGACGCAAATTAAAGTACGCAGTTACAGTAGCTCGGCCGACTGGCCGAGTCGGCATATGTAAAGCCTATATAAGGCAAGGCAAGAGCCCCATGCAAAGGGCTGGCTAGACTCTTACGCATCGTCTTCAACCTCTAGACAAGAAACCACCACCACCTTTCTGTAACATTCCTCGCACAAGATCAGTAATACAATCAGCAGGAGTAGGGTATTACCTCCGCCATTGGAGGGCCTGAACCTGGGTAAAATCTCTTGTGTGAACCCGCTTAGATCTTCCACTTGCACTCCCCCAAATCCTACTAGAAATGTATATTGCCGCGAAATCCCCGCGACAGTTGGCGCGCTAGGTAGGGGGGCGCGTGTTGGAGCTATGATCCAAGCGGGATCCTCTCCAGCTTCCGACGGCAAGCTGGTGGCCGGCGACGTGCCGTTCGTCATGCACCCCGAAGGCACGGAGTTTCTCTTCGGAAGCCTCCGTTTTGTGGCCGACATCTTCGGCCGGCTAAACCTCCAGGACCCGCTTCCCCGTTCCACGGTGGAACCGGAGCCCGGATACCTGCTGGGATCTCCATCCGCCCCAAGCAATGGTGCGAAGCATTCACAGCTCGTCACCATGGTCGGCTCTGAATCCCTCCTCCCCGTCCTGGATTCGGAGTCCGATGGGGACGAGAGTTCGCATAGCCGAACCGCCTTGACCGAGGTGTACGTGGTCGCGCCCGGCTCCACGAGCAACGCAGGCGCAGCAGCCATGGCGGCCAGGGCGACGGACGAGCACCTGCTCATGCCCATTGATGGGCAATCGGAGGCGGAGAAGGCCTTGGAGGCATCTCAGCGGGCCATCCTGGCCGAGCGGGAGCGTCTTGATTAGGAAAGAGCAGCTCTCGAGGCACGAGAGCGCCAACATGGCGAGCCTCATGGTTCACGCTGACGCTCGAACCGGTGTGCTTCCTCAACCGCCCGGAGGAGTCGAGTCATCCGTGCCCCTCTCTTCGGGCGAGAGCAAGACGGTGTCCCTGTCTACCAAACACCGGCCCAGAACCTCATCGCGGCTGCCGCATTGGCCGACTCGCTCCCGTCCCCGGTGGACGGTCCTGCGGCAGAGACTTACCGCCGAGTCGTCACCCTGATGAAGACAGCGGTGGAATAGCAGAATGAGGCTGCTTCGGTAAGCGACCGACTGGCCTCCAGATCCACGCGGAGCCACCCTTCAGTGGCTCCGAGTCGTCCCATTACCGTGGGCTTGTCGCAGCCGAGTTGCTCCATGAATCGGCGTCCTGATGCTCGCCAGGAGATCAACCGACTCCAGGCGGAGCGTCGTCAAGCCGACTCCCCCGAGCCCGGGCAAACAATGTCCGTGACGCTCGTGACAACATCGAGGGACGAAGGGCGGCCAGGTTGTGGGCTGAGCGTCACGGTGACGAGGTTAACCAGCCGGGCGGCTCGGCCTCCACCGGTCCACTGTGCTTTAGCAGGCAGATTCGATCCGAGCCGTTTCTGGACCGGTTCCGGATCGCCAGCGGCGTCGACAAGTACGACGACACTGCCAAGCCAAAAACTTGGCTTGCCGACTACTTAGTCGCATGCAACATTGGAGGGGCAATGAGCATGTCGCCCTCCGAAGCCTTCCCCTGATGCTTGAAGGGTCGGCTCGGGCATGGCTTAACAGCTTGCTCGAAGACAGCATCTATGACTGGATGGACCTCCAAGAGGCCTTCGTCAAAAACTTCGAGGGCACATACAAACGCCCCGGGAATGCCAAGACCTTTGGCTCTGCATCCAGGAGAAGGGGGAGTCGGTCCGCGACTACATCTAGCGCTGGACTCGGCTACGCAACTCCATTGAGGAAGTCTCCGAGACGCAAGCCATTCAGGCCTTCTCCCAAGGAGTCAAATATGAGCTCCTAAAGCATAAGTTGGCCCGGTCTAACATTCAGACCATGGGCCGACTCATGGAGGTCGCCAGCAAATACGTGACTGGCGAGGAAGCCATGCGGTACGAGGACAAGGGCAAGTCAAAAGCCGAGTCCTCGAGCCGTAAAGTTCCCACCGACTCAGGTCGGAAGCGCGTTGACAATCACCCCCAGAAGCGAAAAGCTGGTGGCGGAGATGGGGTCAGCGGAGCTGACCTAGTCGCGGCCGCTGAGCGCGGTGCCCAGCGCGGCGAGGGCGGCCGGAAGAAGGAGCACCCGTGGCAGCAACGCAAGGCGCCGAGGCTCACCTTCGAGGAGATCCTTGATAAGCCTTGCTCCTTTCACAGCACCGCCGACTACCAAGCGAGTCATTCAACCAGGGAGTGCAGCTTCCTAAAACGTCTTCGGGAAAAGAAGCAATCCAAACCTGACACTGGTGGAGAAGGAGGCTCTGCTGCAGGGGGCGGCGCCACGCAGTACCCCCCACAAAGGGGTATACTTATGATCTTCCAAGGATCCGACTCCAAAAGGGGTCGGAAGCTGCGGTGCCGCGAAGTGAGCGCGACGGTACCGGCGGTTCCCCAGTGGCTAGACTGGTCCGAGGTGCCAGTCAGATTCAGCCGACTCGACCACCCGGATCGTGTTCCGCACCCGGGCAAACACCTTTTGGTGGTAGATCCGCAAGTCGGCGGATTTAAACTTCGCAAGGTCCTTATGGATGGTGGCTCCAGCATCAACATCATCTTCATGGACACTTTGAAGAAGATGCAGATCCTGGAGTCCCAGCTTCGTCCCAGCAGCACCACCTTCCACGGGATAGTGCCTGGGAAATGCGCCAAGCCATTAGGCCAGATCTCCCTGGAAGTTGTGTTCGGTGAACCGAACAACTTCCGGGTCGAGACCTTGACCTTCGAGGTAGTCAGCTTCAAGAGCGCCTACCACGTGATCTTCGGCCGCCCGGCCTATGCCAAGTTCATGGCTAGGCCGTGTTACACATACCTCAAGCTGAAGATACCGGGTCCGAAGGGGGTCATCACCATCGCTGGCGACTTCAAGCGCTCCAACGAGTGCAACCTCGCCAGTGCAGATATAGCCGAATCCATGATTGCGGCTCAGGAGCTGGAAGGCATCCAAAGGTCTGTTGACCCTGACCAAGCTCCACCCAGCAAGAAGGCGGCAACCGAGTCCACCTTCCAATCAGCCAAGGACACTAAACGTGTCCAGGTCCACCCTGAGGATTCGTCTAAGACGGTCCAGATCGGGGCTGACCTTGAGGCTAAATAGGAAGGCGCGCTCATCGACTTCCTTCGTGACAATTGGAGCATCTTCGCATGGAAGCCAGCTGACATGCCAGGTGTTCCAAGGAAGTTCGCCGAGCACTCCCTCAACGTCGCCAAAGATGTGAAGCCGGTCAAGCAATCTCTCCGCCGCTTCGCTGAAGACCGGCGTAAAGCTATTGGAGAAGAGATCGCCCGACTCCTTGCACCCGGGTTCATCAAGGAAGTTCTTCACCCGGACTGGTTGGCAAACCCAGTCCTGATTCTTAAGAAGAACAAAACTTGGCGCATGTGCATGGACTACACGTCCCTGAACAAGGCATGCCCCAAGGACCCGTTCGCGTTGCCACACGTCGATCAAGTCGTCGACTCCACGGCCGGTTGCGAACGTTTATGTTTTTTGGATGCCTATTCAGGCTATCACCCGATCAAAATGAAAGAATCAGATCAAATAAAGACTTCTTTAATTACCCCGTTCGGGGCTTTTTGTTATATCACCATACCCTTTGGTTTGAAAAATGCTAGCGCAACATATCAGCATTGTATGCAAAAGTGTTTGCATGACCAGATAGGCAGGAATGTCCAAGCTTACATTGACGACATCGTAGTGAAGACAAAAAAGAGTGCGGATCTCTTGACTGACTTGGCCGAAACCTTCGCCAATCTCAGGAGGTTCGACATGAGCTCAATCCGGAGTAAGTGCATCTTCGGAGTTCCTTCCGGCAAGCTGCTCGGCTTCATCATTTCCGAACGAGGAATCGAGGTGAACCCGGACAAGCTTGACGCCATCATCAAGATGGGCAAACCGAAGGATCTAAGGCTGTCCAGCACCTAACCGGGTGCGTAGCTGCACTAAGTCGGTTTATTGCCTGACTCGGTGAGAAGGCTTTGCCTTTTTACCGACTCCTCAAGAAATCCGACTCCTTCGAGTGGACCAATGAAGCTCAGAAAGCCTTCGACGATCTCAAACGCCTTCTGTCAACACCTCCAATTCTCGCTGCACCAATGGAAGGAGAGCCCATGCTGCTCCACATCACGGCCACGAATCACGTGGTCAACATTGTCCTAGTGGTGGAACGTGTAGAAGAAGGCCGAGTACAGAAGGTGCAGCGACCTGTCTTTTATGTCAACGAGGTCCTCTCTGAGTCGAAACAGCGCTATCCGCACTACCAGAAACTCGTCTATGGCGTGTTCTTGGCAACAAGGAAGCTGGTTCACTACTTCCAAGCCCAATCGGTTACCGTGGTCAGCCACGCCCCTTTGTCTGACATCATCAACAAAAGGGATGCCACGGGCCGAGTTGCTAAGTGGGCATTTGAGCTCATGCCTCACGACATCAGCTACGAGCCCCGCAAGGCTATCAAGTCTCAGGCTCTCACGGACTTCATCGTCGAGTGGACTGAGAGTTAGTCCCTTCTGACTCAAGTGCACTCGGAGTACTGGGTCATGTATTTCGACGGCTCGAAGATGCTCACGGGCACGGGGGCTGGAGTCGTCCTCATCTCCCCCAAAGGCGACAAGCTAAATTATGTGCTGCAGATCCACTTCGCCGCTTTCAACAATGTAGCGGAATACGAGGCATTACTGCATGGCTAGCGCATCGCAGTCTCACTCGGCATTCGCCGACTCCTTTGCCGCGGCGACTCAGATCTGGTGGTGCAGCAAGTGATGAAGACGTGGGACGCCAAGGACCCCACCATGGCGGCATATTGTGTTGCCGTGCGTTGACTAGAAGGACACTTCGAAGGCCTTGAACTTCATCATGTTCGCCGAGCTGACAATGAGGCGACCGACTCCCTTGCCAGGATCGGCTCTGCTCGTGAAAAAGTGCCACCTGGAGTGTTCCTTCAGCAACTTTTCCAACCGTCCGTTAAACTGGAGTCAGCAACCGAGTCATCTGAAGCCGGATTGCCAGACCCTGAACTGGCCCACCCAACCCAGGAAGGCGTTCTGGCAGTTATACCACTCTGGACTCAGCCGTTCCTTGCTTACCTTCAGCGTAAGGAGCTTCCTGAGGATCCGACTGAAGCACGCTGCATTGTGTGCCGCGCTCGAGCTTACACCATCATTAACGGTGAGCTCTACAAGTGTAGCACCACGGGAATCTTCTAGCATTGCATCTCGCCGGAGGAAGGCCGAACGATGCTTGAGGAAATCCACTCGGGACTTTGTGGCCACCACGCTTCGTCACGGGCATTGGTCGCCAAAGCTTTCCGCCACGGTTTCTTCTGGCTCACCGCCCATGCTAATGCAGAAGAACTCGTTCGAACCTACGAAGGATGTCAGAGGTACGCCCGCCAATCACACATGCCGGCTACCGTGCTCAAGACAATCCCCATCCCGTGGCCCTTTGCCGTGTGGGGGCTCGACATGGTGGGTCCGCTTAAAGCAGCATGAGGGGGTTTCACTCACCTCCTTGTGGCGGTGGACAAATTCACTAAGTGGATTGAGGCCAAACCTATCATGAAGCTTGATGGTCCGACTGCTGTCAACTTCATGAAGGGAGTCTGATGATGAATAGTACGGTATCCCGCGTATTAGGGGTATCCGTGTACAGTTCCCCGGGATTTTAGGAAGGTACATCGTATTCGATAAGGATCCCCAGATGATAAGGTAACCCCTCCAAGGAAGGAAGGACTCCCCTTAAACTAGGAAGCCAGAGTCCTACTCGGGCGTGAGTCCACGTCCAGTACGACCCTGGGAACCCCCTATATAAGGATCAGCAATCCCATAGGGGAGGACAGGTCTTTCTAGTCGCAACACAAACAGCATAGGATCTCAGGAGGCGAAGCCCTAGAAGACCCGCTGCCTCGAAGGAGTCGAGCCCGGCGGATTAGATAGATTAGTCTACGATTAGGCCTAGGGTAGGCACTAACATACGCCCCATTGTAAAGCGTGTTCTCCATCAATATATAGCAACAGGACGTAGGGTTATTATCCTGAGGGAGGCCCGAACCTGTATAAAAATGGATGTCCCCTGCTGTTAGAATCCCTGGCACTTGGGCCCTAGAGGTCCCTACCCCCCAATAATCATCATTCCACGAATACCGTAAGATCGCCGATTCACCGATCGTCGACAGATGGCGCCGTCCGTGGGGACCTCTCCGGACCAAGCCGTCCAGGAAGAATCAAAGTCGGCAGGACGCGCAACAAAGCGTGATCAGATCCCAGCGCCGGTTGCACAGCCCTCACCGTTTTTGACCGAGGAGGAAGCAGCAAGCCCGGCAGGAAAACCGATCGCAATCTCGCCCCGTACTGGGTACTCGGACCAGGGTTTCTACGACAACTTTGTCCCTATGGACCCGTACCCGGTTACAGATCGAGTGGATTTCGGAGAATACGTGCCTGTCAAGTACTCGGGTTGCGAAGCTGATCACCTCAGGACCGAGTGCACCAGGGCCTTCAGAGGAACGTTAGAGCTAACCGATGATTCCCAGGCAGGAGCGACCAGCCCGATGTCCGGACTGTTGCCTGCAACGTCTGATCGGCCAAACGATCAAGATCTCAATCACAATATCCCTCCAGATGGGGTGGAACTACACCTCATCTAATCTAGACCCTCGAATGGTTCTCGTGATCCATGATGGTCGGGAAAGATCTCGAGGACCCGGATCAGCATGGGGGCTCACAACATCGAAGCCCGACGGCTACTCCCCGCAGGAACGGGAATATGCCATCTTAGGGCGCCCAACTCTGGCCAAGTTTATGGCAGTAACGCCCTACGCCTACCAGTGCATGAAGATGCCCGGCCTGAAGGGTGTCCTCACAATAAAGAGCTCCCCTCGGGAAGCAATACTCTGCGACAAGCGTAGCCTTGACTTCGCAGAAAAGTATCAACTTTCAAGTAGGGAAGCAGACTTCGACGCCATTGCGCGCACCCCTGCGTCAGCAAGACCTCCACCGCAACTATGAGCGACGACTTCAAAAACACCCCCTCCAAGTCGGAGAGCAGGTTCTACGACTAGTTCAGAACCGGGGCAAAAAAGGGCTTTCTCCTCAGCAGGACAACGGCTCCACTTGAGAAGACGCCCGATCCAGGTTGCTCGAGTTAGCAGCAAAGAGATAGTCGAGTCCCCTTAGAGAGTTCCTCGTGCAAGCACCCTCGGTAAGATCGCACAGTCATCACCCCTCCGACCGCCAGTCCGTCTCAGGTTGCGCCAGCTCCAACCTCAAGTCGTCAAGCTATGAACAAGCCGATGATAAGACGCTCCGGGCGCCGTCGCCTAGCACGCGCACTCGACAAGCTTTTTCATCAGGTCACGACAAGAGCACGAGAGTTTCTGGAGCAACCAACGACAACTCGAGAGGAGGAGGTGATGTTTTTACTTCTAGTTTTTTCTAGCAGTTTTTTCTTATAGTAACTTATAAATGATGCTTCAGTCAGTTCACAGTTTTTTAAATATCAAGTTCCTAGTTCGATATTTATTTTTTCAGACTGCCTATCCGAGAAACTTCTCGAATAAGACAGTCGGGAGCTAGATAAGTATGTGGCATCAAGCGAAAAACTGGCGTACACATAGACGTACCGACAACCCAACCTAAGCAAAGGGAAAAGGGTTCTGCGCTGCGACCGTCTGGGATGAGAGGAAAGCCCCTTAACGTGTCTACAGGTGACAGGGGAAGCCACTGAGCCCCCCACCTGACTAGACCTAAGGCCTGGCCAACCAAACTCCCCGGTTCCTGCAGCAAAGTTCCCCGACTCCGAGCAAGGGAAGAAGAGAAGGTACAAGTATGACTAGGCCAACAAAATCGTACGCTTACCGGCCACCCCGACTACTTTGAACAGAAGGCGTCTTGGATAGAGTGCAATGTCATCAGAGCAAGGGTTACGAGAGGTTCGCTAATTTGCGTTCAATACCCCTTCGACAAGGGAACACAGGTTGCTGCTATGGCTATGACAGACTGTACGAAGACCCCTTATCGTGTTTACTGATGACGAGGAGCCTCTGGGACCTCCATCCGACTAAACCTAAGGCCTGGTCGATCGCAGTCAGCGGCATACGGCGCAACTCATAAGCCTAAGTCAAGGAAGGTGGACGCGAAGTTTGACTAAATCCTCAAGAACCTTTGCATCTGACAACATTCACGATGCAGTTATTTTCAAAAATGATCAACTTTTAGAAAACAAAACACACAGATTAAGCACAGTTACTAATCAAAAAGTGTTAAGTCAGTTTAGCAGGCTATTTGCATTCAGCCATTCGAAACCTCTTCGCCTCGAAATTGGTTCCCCGCTCCTGCTCTGACCGGACCAATCGTTCCTCTAGGTCCCAGACGAAGCAAGCAAAAAGGCAAAAGGTTAGTTTCAGTAAAAGCAAATTACGGCTAACGTTTTCAGTTGTTGATTATATCTAGAAGCGCCGCGACCAGGGGCTAGACCTTCGCTCAAGTCGGACAACAGGTGTCCTGAACTAGGGGCTCAATGAACTCCACAGCCGACTAGCCCCATACTGGAACTAACTTCCCCAGTCGAAGAATGCCTGCAGTATGCACTGCGGATTGACTTCCCGGCCACGAATAACGTGGCCAAGCATGAGGGTTTGCTTGCCGGTCTCTGAGTCGCTTCTGCACTTGGTATCCACCGCCTACTCGTGAGTAGGGACTCACAGCTGGTAGCGAGACAAGTGTCCAAGGAATGTCAGACCTTAGACCAAAACATGGCAGCTAACTAGCAGAGATGAGGAAGCCGGAGAAGAAATTCATCGGGCTCAAAGTACGGTACATCCTAAGAAAGGATAACTGCCGAGCCGATAGTCTTGCCCGCCTGGCGTCCTCACGATCTCTATGTCCACCCGGGATCTTTGCAAAAAGGATTTCGACGCTGTCCATAGCTTTTAACGAACCCGTGGACGAAGGGATGGCCGATTCGAGTCCGAGGGCCATTCAAGGACGTCACCAGGTATTGACGCTCCAAGAGGAGTTACGGGTCAACTCGTAGCTCCCCTCGATCTTGAAGATTCGTGGATAGAACCCATCCGCAGGTACCTTCTCGATCGAACTACGCCTGAGGACGATACGCTTTCCGAGCAATTTGCCCGGCGCGCCAGGATGTATTCCCTGGTCGATGGGGCCCTCTACCGACGAGGGGCTCACGGAGTGCTCATGCGGTGTATCCCCCAGACGCAGGGTATAAGATTACTCGAAGAGATCCATGGAGGGGTGTGCGGGGCACATGCATCTTTCCGAACCCTGGTCGGAAAGGCCTTTAGACAAGGATTCTATTGGCCGACAACCTTCTGTGACGCGAGCGAGTTAGTGAAGCGATGCTGTCAGTGTCAAATTCACGGTAGACGCGTTCACCAGCTCGTCCAAGTATTGCAGACAATTCCCTTATCGTGGCCCTTCACGACATGGGGCCTGGATATTCTGGGGCCCTTCCCAGTCTCGCCCGGGGGCTACAAGTTCCTGTTCGTCGCAATTGACAAGCGCGCTGCGGTTTCGCTAACATCAGCAGCACAATAGCGCATAGAGAGAAAGATTCGTCATCACCACGTGAAGTTTCCGCCACGATGGTTCCGTTTCCTAGAAATATGCCAGGCGGACGCGTGTTCGTGATCAACGGATCAGATCTGATCGGAAAAGCATTCTGGATTTTCCAAAGGATTATTCCAATAAGGCTCCTATGACTACTCGGTAGGGATTGAATCTACTCGAAAATCATCGAAAAGGACCACTCGGGTCGCCTACTCGAAATTTTTCCGACAAGGGCAGATTTCCAACGAAGACCATCATACCCTCACTTCACGTATTGATGGGGGGCTTGATGATGAATAGTATGGTATCCCGCGTATTAGGGGTATCCGTGTACAGTTCCCCGGGATTTTAGGAAGGTACATCATATCCGATAAGGATCCCCGGACGATAAGGTAACCCCTCCAAGGAAGGAAGGACTCCCCTTAAACTAGGAAGCCAGAGTCCTACTCGGGCGTGAGTCCACGTCCAGTACGACCCTGGGAACCCCCCATATAAGGATCAGCAATCCCATAGGGGAGGACAGGTCTTTCTAGTCGCAACACAAGCAGCATAGGATCTCAGGAGGCGAAGCCCTAGAAGACCCGCTACCTCGAAGGAGTCGAGCCCGGCGGATTAGATAGATTAGTCTACGATTAGGCCTAGGGTAGCCACTAACATACGCCCCATTGTAAAGCGTGTTCTCCATCAATATATAGCAACAGGACGTAGGGTTATTATCCTGAGGGAGACCCAAACCTGTATAAAAACGGCTGTCCCCTGCTGTCAGAATCCCGGCACTTGGGCCCTAGAGGTCCCTACCCCCCAGTAATCATCATTCCACGAATACCGTAAGATCGCCGATTCACCGATCGTCGACAGAGTCATCTTCCGATTTGGTATCCCTCACAGCATCATTACTAACAATGGCAAGAACTTCACTGCTGAAGTCTTCCACCAGTTTTGCCAGGATCATGGAATCCGAATTGACTTCGCCTCCGTGGCCCATCTGCAGTCCAACGGCCAAGTCGAGCGCTCCAATGCACTCATTCTTCAAGGCATCAAGCCTCGGCTGTTAGTCCCATTACAGCGGGCCGCCGGCTGCTGGATCGATGAGCTTCCGTCTGTCCTCTAGAGTTAAAGGACTACTCCAAACCGGTCGACTGGCTACACGCCTTTCTTCATGGTTTACGGAGCCGAAGCCGTCCTGCCGAGTGACATCCTCCACGACTCCCCGCGAGTCGCAGCATACGTGGAAGAGGATGCCAAGTTGGCAAGACAGGATGATCTTGATCTCCTGGACGAAGCGCGGGAACTTTTCCTTTCACGCTCGGCCATCTATCAACAGAACTTGCGTCGCTACCACAGTCGCCAAGTTCGGGGCTGAGTCTTTAACAAAGGAGATTTGGTCCTCCGACTCATCCAAGACAAGGCAGGCATGCACAAGTTATCTCCACCTTGGGAAGGCCCGTTCATCATCAACCAGGTGCTGCACAACGGCGCCTACCGACTGCAGGACCCGGCAACCGGTGCAGTCACTGAAAGGACTTATAACATTGCTCAGCTGTTGCCCTTCTTCACTTAAACTTTGTACTTCCAGCAGTTCATTGTTTAATTATAAATAAACATTTGTTTCCCTCGAGCGGCACTCGGGAAGCACTTTGTTTCTTCACTTTTATATTGGACTCCTTTTTGTCCCTTTTCATCATTGGACTACGTTCCCTTGGGCATTCCCCAGGGGCTACGTTTAAAAACCGAGTGGCTTAACTTCGGGCAACCCCCGGGGGCTACCTCAACCCACTGGGTGATTTATCACTCGGTATAAGTTATTTTGGATCTCCTAACTTTATTTCTACATGAGCGTCTAAGTAAACGTGTACGGTACCTAAGGCCCACTCTTCGTCCCCAACTACAGTCGCAACCCGGCTGTCCGGTTGGTAAGAGCAAAAGCTAAAGGTCGGCCTGCACGCGAAAAGATTCGACTCGGCGCAAAAACGAATTCAGGCGAGCCAAATAACTTGTGCAAAATAAATTGAAAACATTTCAATTCAAAATAAAACATAGTCTTTACAGCTTTTTACTAGGCATACCGAGAAATATTACATGATAGTTCTATTCTTCTGGAGTCGCTTCTATGCGCTCCTCCAGGTCGGTGAACTCAACGATCTAACTCGCGGCGCGGCAGACTCGGGGAAGCAGCTCCAGAGGATCGACCGGCATTCCCTCTGCGTCGAGTGGGGCTCCAGCGGATATGCTATCGATGTCCGCGTCGAGATGGTGCACCAATACCATTGCCAGCGCCATGCCGGCTCTCGAGCGGGCCGCCGACTCCTTCCACTTCTCCACTTCCGTCGAGCCTTGTGAAAGTTTGTCGGCGAGGGCGAAGATGCTGGAGCCCACCTAATCGTCAGGCCAGAGCTTGGCGCAAAGGCTCTGCGCAGCCAACTTCATGCGCTGAACGAGGCTCTTCACTTGGAGGAGTCGGTCCTCCACAGTGACGATACAACTGGACATCAATTCGGGTGTCCAGAGGGCCTTGTGCGCTGATTCAGCCGGGTGCTGCAGTGCTTGGAGTCGGAGCGCCGCACGCCTTGCCTCCTCCTCCAGCTCTGGGCAAGCGTCTGGGTGCGGGTTATGGCAAGGAAGCAGGAAAATACATAAAATTGACAAAGGACGTGGAGACTTATCGAGTAGAGTCTCATTGGCCTTTTTAAGATGCCCCATGAGCTCTCCCTCGCGCTTCTCCCACTCGACGATGGCAGCCGAATGCCGTTTCTGCAAATCGGTCAAGTTTGTGAGGAGCCCATCGACTTGCCCCTGGAGCTCGCAGTTCGCGGCCTTCATTTTGTCATATTGCGCCACCAGCTGTTGATGCTCCGTCTGCAGCAGGGCGGCGGTCTTCATGTTTTGGCGAGCTTCCTTCAGTTCGTTATCAAACTCGGCCACTTTGGCATCGAGCATCTCTCTTATTTTGACCATCGGGATTACGCCCTTCAGATCTTCCCGAAGTCGGGCGTTTTCGGCTTTGACGTCTGCCGACTCAAGAAGGTGAAGACCAGTAAAACCTTAAGGCGAAGTAGCTGAAGACTCAGATACTTACTTTCGACGGCGGCGAGCTTCTCCTCGAGCTGCCGACTTTTGGCCCTTTCTTTAGCCAACGCCTTCTCAAGGAAGGCGTTCCTCTCCACGAGGGTTTTGCTGCTTCCGCCGAGTCGGACCGCAGCCTGGACAAGGAGAAGTTTCAAGTCAGCATGACCTGAGTTAATAAGTCTCCAACCGACTCAACCAGTCGGCTTGAGACTCAGGGGCTACACCCACTGGGTGCACTGATCGTGCTCCCAGTGTTACGAATCAAACAAAGTTCAGATGCGAGAACTTACCCCGACGGAAGATTCCAAAACCTCGGCCAAGTTAGCCAAGGTCTTGGCCGCGTTCACAAACTCCCTGAGCTTAGAGCTCAGGGCAGCGACTCGGTCGGTGGCCCTTTGCGCTGCAGCCAGGTCCTCCGTGCTGTAGCTCGGCAGTAGCAGCGCGGGCACGAGGCTGCTCGATGAGCTGGGTGCCGTCTCTTCGGGCGCGGGCGCGGGAGCCAGCACTAGGCTTTGCTCCGTCACCGGAGAAGACTCGGTGATGGGCTGGCTCTGGACCTTGTCCGCCGGCTTCGCGGAGTCGGCACCAGTCGCGGTCACTGGCTCCGTTGTCGCTGCAACAGCGGGAATCGGCAGGGGCTGCGGGTCATCAGCCGGTACCATGACTGGCCTGGTGCTTGTCTCTGCCACGGGCGCGGCAGGCAGAGGCATGTTGGGAGCAGCCGCCGTCGGGGACTCGACTGGCCCCGCTCCATCGCTCGACTCCGGTGCCTCCTCGAACACGGTGGACAACTGTGCACGGGGCATAGTGGAAAAGGAGTCGGGGAAGCCGACCCTGATGGCAGTGTTGGAGTCGGGGCGCTGGGCTGGGAATCTTCTTTGTCGGAGAACCTTCTCTGGATTCTGCAATGTTCAAAACACCAAACCGACTTTAGCGTCTTCTACTTCGACTGAAAAGTGAAAGAAAATAAAAGAAGCATACCTGGTGGTCGTGGGGACCATTTTTCTTTTTGGTTTCCCCGGGGCGGACGGACCCCCGGAGGAACTGGCGGGAGCCGACTGGGGCGCAGTCGGCTTGGCGGCAGGAGCGGCAGCTTGCACCGCGGGGCTGGAGGATTCCGCCCGCGCTCGCTTAGAGGCCGACTCCGCCTGAGTCGACCCCACCTGAGCTCGCGAGGCCCCAGAGCTGGAGGCGTCGTCTGCGCGCCTCCGTTTGAAGGTTTGGGGGGCCTCTTCCTCTGACTCGTCCCCCGAGTCAACTAGAACTCCTCCTTGTTCCGGGTCTCCACCCTCGGGGGCTTCTTCGTCAACATCCACGTCGTTCAACACCTCCGGAGCCGGACTTAGCTCGGGGAGTGGCGGCATGGAGTTCAAGTTGAGAAGAGTCTGCAACATCAAGAACTTGGTGTTAGAAAAAATGAAGAAACAACAATATAAAGGATCCGACTCGGAAGATGGAACACTTACAATTGGGAGGGTTGGCGGTAGAGTAGGGCACCACGTGTGGCGCCCTGGTGAGTCCGGATCGCTCCTTGGTTAAGTTCCTGAGGAGCTCCATAAAATCGCCATCCGAAAGCTCCGCAGACGAGACCCTGGTCAAGTCGGACGCACCCAAGTACTCCCACATTGGGTGGGCCCTGGCCTGCAGCGGTTGGATCCGCCGACTCAGCCAAGTCACGATGAGGTCAACTCCAGTGAGCCCCTTCTCCTGGAGTTGCTGAATCCTCCTCGTGAGCCGCTCGATCTCCGGCACCTCTGCGCTGGAAGGTTTGGCACCCCAGTGTTTCTGCCACACCAGCGGACCCGCGGTGTACTTCGGCAGTCCCTCCTGTGCAGTCGGAGTGCGCTCATCCGGGCAATAAAACCACCCATCTTGCCACCTCCGCACGGTGTCGGGGAACTGCATCTTGAAGTACTTGGCGCCGGATTTCACCTGGATACCGGCTCCCCCGCAGATGAAAAGGCGCCCGCCAGCCTTGATCGGCTGCGCCTTTACCACGAATGTCTTCTTCCACAACTCCCAGTGAAGCCGGGTTCCCAAGAAACATTCGCACAGTGTGATGAAACACGTGATGTGCAGAATGCCATTGGGGCTGAGGTGGTGGAGTTGAAGGCCGTAGAAGTGAAGAAGCCCACGCACGAAGTCGTGGGGTGGCAGCGACAACCCCCGCTCGATGAACGGGATGAGCAGCACCCGCTCGTGGTCGTGCGGAGCGAGACCCGGCTCCTGGTAAGGCGCCCTCCAGTTGCTGATCGAACGCGGCAGCAGCATTCCCACAGTGGAAAGGCTGACGAGAATGTCATCGGTCACCACCGACGGGACCCAGTCGCCTTTCTTCCAGCCATCAGGAAGCGCGGCGGCGGAGGAGGAGCCGGTGTCGATTTTCTTTCCTTTGACGACGCGCGACATGGTCGGAAGGCGGTGGTGGATCGAGTGTTTTCTCGGGAAGGAAAGAGGCAGTGCACGGCGGAAAGGCTCTGGAGGCGAAGGGATTTAGCGTGAGAGGAAGACGAAGGCAGATGGGAACCGCGGTCTCCCTACGCCCGCTTTTATAGAGGAGGGAGGCGAACCGTCGACAGTCGTGCGCCACACGTGGCGGCAAACCGCCACGGCAACCGTCGTCCCACGCGCGCGATCTAGCGAGATTCGGGGCGCCTTTTTCGCCATGACCCGTCGTCCCAGGCATTCCGGCCGGCGAGCATTACGTCAGCAGCCAACCAGTGCACACCGCACGCGTGATTCGAGACGCAATCATAACAAACCGTCGCTTCGGATGCCCCACGAAGTCGCCGCAGCAGCAGCGGATGTCTCGCGCACGCCTCGCGTGGGACTCGAGGCGAAATCATCGCGCTATAGCGCCACAGGCGCTCTGTCCAACCGACTGCGCGCATTAAATACTGAAGCAACGTCGTGTGCAGTCAATAACATGGTAGCTGAATGTTAGAAAATTTTATTAGTATGTTAGGTGACGGGGGGAACCCCTCCGGGTAGGCCCAACACAGGGAGTCGGCCCAACAGGCTCGGGGAGTCCCACGGAGGCCCACTCGGATGAAGGCCCAAGCGAAGCCCACACGGAAGCAACGTCCGGGTGTCATCAAGACTGGCGTTACAACCTCATCAAGGCAAGCGTTTCGCTGGGTGAAGGCTAGCGTTACTCGTAGAGTTATGCAGAATATCGCAGGGATTTCACGGTAATATACATTTCTAGTAGGATTTTGGGGAGCGCACGTGGAAGATCTAAGCGGGTTCACACAAGAGGTTTTTACCCAGGTTCAGGCCCTCCAATGGCGGAGGTAACACTCTACTCCTGCTGTTTGTATTACTAGCCTTGCGTGAGAAAGATTACAGGAAAAATGGTGGATTCTTGTCTAGAGCTTGAAGACGATGCCTAGCCTCTAGTCTCAGAAAAACCCTCTCCCCTTTGCATGGGGCTCTTGCCTTATATAGGCTGTACGTATGCCGACTCGGTCAGTCGATCGAGCTACAGTAACCGCATTCTTTAATTGACATAATTATTCTACGTAACACTCCGAGTAACGCCAGCCTTCATGCTAGAAACGCCTGCCTTGATGAGGTTGTAACGCCTTCCTTGATGACACTCGGACGTTGCTTCCGTGTGGGCCTCACCTGGGCCTTCATCCGAGTGGGCCTCCGTGGAACTCCCCGAGCCTGTTGGGCCGACTCGTTGTGCTGGGCCTACCCGGATGGGTTCTCCTCGTCAGTAGCCCCCGAGTGCTTCGAGGTCTCGACACGGATGCCGACTGGTAAGCAAGCTGCATATGCCCAAGTCGCTGATGGAGAGACCTTGATGGACTCCCGTGATACCTGAAAAAAGGTTAATTTTGTGCTAAGTGCTAGGAATTCGGTGATACCCGCGCTTTCCGGCTGGGGAAGTCGGCTAGTGGCCTTCCGGGAGGCGTATCATGAATTTCGAGTGAATCCGAAATAGCGCCTGGCATGTCCGAGTGGGCCGTTGCCAACTTGTGCCCGCAGGGGGGACACCTTCGGTCTTCAGCTTCGAAACCGAGTCCTCGAACTCTGGCATTGAGTCCCGAATCAGTGAACCATTTTGCGCCGCTGTGGCGTCCGGTTCTGAATCAAGGACTATCTTGCGCCACTGTGGATGCCGGGTTCGTCCTTAACTTGGGTGTTGCCGAGTGACCTGCGAACCCTGTTGGGTCGGCCATCGGCACCCTTTCGCAGAACTAGTCTGCTTTCGAGTGTGGCGGCCGGTGCACCTCGGAATTGTATGGTGGAGTCGGTACACCTTGTGACGTGTCCCAATGAGCCAAGCCGATTTCAAGCTGACTCGGCGTCCGAGCGCGATTCGACTCGATCGAGCCGAACCCGGTCAAAGCCGGCTTGTGGTCACACAGTACCGTCCTGACTGTAAACGACGTCGCTTCAGCATTTAATGCACGCGTCGGTTGGACAGAGCGCCTGCAGCGCCGCAGCGCAATGATTTCACCTCGAGTCCCGCGCGAAGCGTGCCCGAGACATCCGCTGCTGCTGCTATGACTTCGCGGGGCATCCGAAGCGACGGTTCATCATGATTGCACCCCGAATCACGCGGGTGGTGCGCGCGGGATAGTTGCTGGCCTCCAGAGCTCTGCCACCGTGCATTGCTTCCCTTCTTGCCGAGAAAAACACCCGTTTCGCCGCCGTCCTTCGACCATCCGACCATGTCGCGGGCCGGCAAAGGCAAGAAGACCGACGCCTCCTCCTCCACCGCCGCCACCCATTCCGAGGGGTGGAAAAAGGGCGACTCGGTCCCGTCGGTCGTAACCGACCGGATCCTCTCGGGCTTCGCCGACGAGGGACTGCTGCTGTCCCGCTCTATCGGCAACTGGAGGGTTCCGTATCAAGAGGAGAAGCCCACTCCGCACGTGCATGAACGTGTGATGATCATCCCATTCATCAAGTGGGGCTTATCGCTGCCCCCGCACGTCTTCGTGCGCGGCCTTCTCTTCTTCTACGGCCTCCAGCTTCACCATCTGAGCCCCAATGGCATTTTGCACATCGCGTGTTTCATCACGTTGTGCGAATGCTATCTGGGGACTCGGCCTCGCTGGGGGTTGTGGAAGAAGATCTTCCTGGCGAAGGCGCAGCCCATCAAAGCCGATGACCGTCTATCCGTCTGTGGGGGAGCCGGTATTCAAGTCAAGGTCGGCGCTCGGTACTTCAAGCTGCAACTCCCGGACACCGTGCGGAAGTGGCAGGATGGGTGATTCTACTGCCCGGATGAGCGCACGCCGACTAGCCATGAAGGGCTCCCTCCGTACACCGAGGGTCCTCCCGAGTGGCGGAAGCGTTGGAGCGCCAAGCCCTCCAGCACAGAGATGCCCGAGGTCGACCGACTTCTGAGGAGGATCTAGAAGCTCCAGGAGAAAGGACTCACGGGCACCGACCTCATCGCCCCCTGGTTCAGTCGGCGAATCCAACCGCTTCAAGCCAGGGCGCACCTGATGTGGGAGTACTCGGGCGCGTCCGACTCGACCAGGGTATCGGTCGATGGGCTTCCGGATGATCTTTTCATGGATCTCCTGAAGAACTTGACCAAGGACCGAACCGGACTCACCAGGGCGCCGCATGTGACCCCCTTTTCTACCGCCAACCCCCCACCGACTGTAAGTGTCTCGCATTCCGAGTCGGATTCTTGCATATTGTTGCTTATTCATTCCTTCTAACACCGAGTCTTTTAATGCTGCAGACTTTCCTTAACTTGAACTCCATGCCGCCACTCCCCGAGCAAAGTTCAGCTTCGGAGGCGTTGGACGACGTGGAGGTCGACGAAGAAGCCCCCGAGGGCGGGGACCCGGAACGGGGGCCCGTTCAGGTTGACTCGGATACCGAGTCAGCAGGGTTCCCTCTGGCCTTCAAACGGAGGCATGGAGATGACGCCTCCGGGTCTAGGACTCCGCAAGCGGAGACGGAGCCGGCTCAGGTGGAGTCAGCCGCCAAGCGGGCTCGAGCCGAACCTACCGGCCCCGCGGCACAAGTTCCGGCTCCTGTTGCCAAGCCGACTACGCCCCAGCCGGCATCCGTGAGTTCCTCCGGGGGTCCGCCTGCCCCAGGGAAACCGAAGAAGAAAGCAATCCCCACAACCACCAGGTACGAATCTTTTTGCTTTGCCTCATACTCCAGTCGGAGAAGAAGATGCGGAAGTCGGTTTGGTTTTTTAATGTCGCAGAATCCAAAAGAAGTTCTCCGACAAAGGAGACTTCGCAACCGGCACGTCCACAGCCCCGACTCCGGTCCCGCTGCCGAAGTCAGCTTCTCCGGCTCCGACTGCGGCCGAGCCCAGTACGCAGAAGCCAACCGCCCCCGCTGTGGCATCGGAGTCTGCCACGGGTGCCGAGTCAGCCGTGCCTTCGGCTGCAGCCACGCCCAGCGTGCCACAGCCTGCTGCACCCGTGGAGAAGGCGCCGGAGTCCGGCGTGGGTGCCGGGTCAACCGGGGCTCTGGCTGACAACCCGCAGCCTCCGCCAGCTCCCTCCAGCGAGGCGACGATGGAGCCGGCGACTGCGATCGGTGCCGACTCCTCGGAACTGGCAGGCGGAGCCGGAGGCCAGCTCGACACCGAATCTTCTCCGGTGGCCGAGCAGAGTCTAGCCTTGGCTCCTGCGCCCGCGACCGAAGAGTCGGCACCAGGTTCGTCCGGTAGCCTCGTGCCCGCGCTGCTGTTGCCGAGCTGCAGCACGGGGGACTTGACGGCTGCGGAAGCAGCCACCGACCACGTCACTGCCCTTAGCTCCAAGCTTAGGAAATTTGCTGATGCGGCCAAAACCTTGGCGGACTCGGCCGAGGTTTTGGAATCTTCCGTCGGGGTAAGTTTTGCATCTAAACTTTGTTTAGTTCTTAACACTGGGAGCACGATCAGTGCACCCAGTGGGTGTAGCCCCCGAGTCTCTAGCCGACTGGTTGAGTTAGTTGGAGACTTATTAATTCGGGTTATGCTGACTTGAAACTTTTCCTTGTCCGGGCTGCGATCCGGCTCGGCGGAAGCGGCCAGGCCCTCGTGGAGAGGAACGCCTCCCTTGAGAAGGCGTTGGCCGAAGAAAGGGCCAAGAGACGGTGGCTCAAAGAGAAGCTCGCCGCCATTGGGAGTAAGTATCCGAGTCTTCAGCTTTTTTGCCTTAAGGTTTTGCTGGTATTGACTTTCTTGAGTCGGTAGACGTCGAAGCCGAAAACGCCTGACTTCGGAAAGAACTGAAGGCCACAATCCCGATGGCCAAAGCAAGAGAAATGCTCGATGCCAAAGCGGCTGAGTTTGACAGCAAGCTGCAAGAAGCTCGCGCAAATATGCAACTGTAGTTGGGGACGAAGAGTGGGCCTTAGGTACCGTACACGTTTACTTAGACGCTCATGTAGAAACAAAGTTAGGAGATCCAAAATAACTTGTACCGAGTGATGAATCACCCAGTGGGTTGAGGTAGCTTCTGGGGGTTGCCCGAAGTTAAGCCACTCGATTTTTTAAACGTAGCCCCCGGGGAGTGCTTAAGGGAACGTAGTTGAATCATGAAAATTGAACAAACAAAGTGCTTCCCGAGTGCCGCTCGAGGGAAACAAATGTTTATTTATAATGAAATGATGAACTGTTGGAAGTACAAAGTTTAAGTAAAAAAGGTACGCAGCTGAGCAATATTCCAAGTCCTTTCAGTGACTGCGCTGGTTGCCGGGTCCTCCAGTCGGTACGCGCCGTTATGCAGCACCTGGTTGATGATGAACGGGCCTTCCCAAGGCGGAGATAACTTGTGCATGCCTGCCCTTTCTTGGATTAGTCGGAGGACCAAATCTCCTTTGTTAAAGACTCGGCCCCGAACTTGGCGACTGTGGTAACAACGTAAGTTCTGTTGATAGATGGCCGAGCGTGAAAGGGCGAGTTCCCGCGCTTCCTCCAAGAGATCAAGATCGTCCTGTCGCGCCGACTCGGCATCCTTTTCCACGTATGCTGTGACTCACGGGGAGTCGTGGAGGATGTCACTCGGCAGGACGGCTTCGGCTCTATAAACCATGAAGAAAGGCGTGTAGCCAGTCGACCGGTTTGGAGTTGTCCTTAAACTCCAGAGGACAGACGGAAGCTTGTCGATCCTGCAGCCAGCGGCCCGTTGTAACGGGACTAACAGCCGGGGTTTGATGCCTTGAAGAATAAGAGCATTGGAGTGCTCGACTTGGCCGTTGGACTGCGGATGAGCCACGGAGGCAAAGTCGATTCGGATTCCTTGATCTCGGCAAAACTGGTAGAAGACTTCGACAGTGAAGTTCTTGCCATTGTCGATGATGATGCTATGAGGGATACCGAATCAGAAGATGACGCCCTTCATGAAGTTGACAGCAGTCGGACCATCAAGTTTCATGATGGGCTTGGCTTCGATCCACTTTGTGAACTTGTCCACCGCCACAAAGAGATGAGTGAAACCCCCTCGTGCTGTTTTAAGCGGACCCACCATGTCGAGCCCCCACACGGCAAAGGGCCACGTGATGGGGATGGTCTTGAGCGCGGTAGCCGGCATGTGTGATTGGCGGGCGTACCTCTGACATCCTTCGCAAGTTCGAACGAGTTCTTCTGCATCAGCATGGGCAGTGAGCCAGAAGAAACCGTGACGAAAGGCTTTCGTGACCAAGGCCCGCGATGAAGCGTGGTGGCCGCAAAGTCCCGAGTGGATTTCCTCGAGCAACATTCGGCCTTCTTCCGGCGAAATGCAACGCTGGAAGATTCCAGTGGTGCTGCACTTGTAGAGCTCACCGTTAATGATGGTGTAAGCTCGAACGCGGCACACAATGCGGCGCGCTCCAGTCGGATCCTCAGGTAGCTCCTTGCGCAAAAGGTAGCAAGGAACGGCTGAGTCCAGAGGGGAACACCGCCAAGACGTTTCCCTGGGTTGGTTGGGCCAGTTCCGGGTCTGGCAACCCGGCTTCAGATGACTCCGTTGCCGACTCTAGTTTAGCGGATGGCTGAAAAAGTTGCTGAAGGAACACTCCAGGTGGCACTTTTTCACGAGCAGAGCCGATCCTGGCAAGGGAATCGGCTGCCTCATTATCAGCTCGGCGAACATGATGAAGTTCGAGACCATCGAAGTGTCCTTCTAGCCGATGCACAGCAGCACAATATGCCACCATGGTGGGGTCCTTGGTGTCCCATATCTTCATTACTTGCTGCACCACCAGATCCGAGTCGCCGCAGCAAAGGAGCCGGCGAATGCCGAGGAGACTGCAATGCGCAAGCCATGCAGTAACACCTCGTATTCCGCCACATTATTGGATGCGGCGAAGTGGATTTGCAATACGTAATTTAGCTTGTCGCCTTTGGGGGAGATGAGGACGACTCTGCCCCCGTGCCCGCGAGCATCTTCGAACCGTCGAAGTACATGACCCAGTGCTCCAAGTGCACTTGAGTCGGAAGGGACTGACTCTCAGTCCACTCGACGATGAAGTCCGCGAGAGCCTGAGACTTGACAGCCTTGCGGGGCTCGTAACTGATGTCATGAGGCATGAGCTCGATCGCCCACTTAGCAACTCGGCCCGTGGCATCCTGTTGTTGATGATGTCGGACAAAGGGGCGTGGCTGACCACAGTAACTGAGTGGGCTGGAAGTAATGTACCAGCTTCCGCGTCACCAAAAACACACCATAGACGAGTTTCTGGTAGTGCAGATAACACTGCTTCGACTCAGAGAGGACCTCGCTGACATAATAGACAGGTCGCTGCACCTTCTGTACTCGGCCTTCTTCTACACGCTCCACCACTAGAACAACGCTGACCACATGATTCGTGGCCGCGATGTACAGCAACATGGGTTCTCCTTCCATTGGTGCAGCGAGAATTGGAGGCGTTGACAGAAGGCGCTTGAGATCCTCGAAGGCTTTCTGAGCCTCGCTCGTCCACATTGAAGGAGTCGGATTTCTTGAGAAGTCGGTAAAAAGGCAAAGCCTTCTCACCGAGTTGGGCAATAAACCGACTTAGAGCGGCTACGCACCCGGTTAATTAGGCGCTGGACAGCCTTCAGATCCTTTGGTTTGCCCATCTTGATGATGGCATCAAGTTTGTCCGGGTTCGTCTCGATTCCTCGCTCAGAAACGATGAAGCCAAGCAGCTTGCCGGAAGGAACTCGATGACGCACTTCTCCGGGTTGAGCTTCATGCGAACTCCTGAGATGGTGAAGGTTTCGGTCCAAATCAGTCAAGAGATCCGCAGTCTTTTTTGTCTTCACCACTATGTCGTCAACGTAAGCCTGGACATTTCTGCCTATCTGGTCGTGCAAACATTTTTGCATACAACGCTGATATGTTGCGCCAGCATTTTCAAACCAAAAGGCATGGTGATATAACAAAAAGCCCCAAACGGGGTAATGAAAGAAGTCTTTATTTGATCTGATTCTTTTATTTTGATCTGGTGATAGCCTGAATAGGCATCCAGAAAACATAAACGTTCACAAACCGGCCGTGGAATCGACGATTTGATCAACACGAGGTAACGCGAACGGGTCCTTGGGGCATGCTTTGTTTAGGGACGTGTAGTCCATGCACATGCGCCAAGTTTTGTTCTTCTTAAGAACCAGAAGCGGGTTTGCCAACCAGTCTGGGTGAAGAACTTCCTTGATGAACCCGGCTACGAGGAGTCGGGCGATTTCCTCTCCGATAGCTTTACGTCGGTCTTCAACGAAGCGGCGGAAAGACTACTTGACTGGCTTGCGTCTTTGGCGACATTGAGGGGAGTGCTCGGCGAACTTTCTTGCAACACCTAGCATGTCAGCTAGCTTCCATGCGAAGATGTTCCAATTCTCACAAGAAGTCGACGAGCGCGCCTTCCTATTTGGCCTCAAGGTCAGTCCCGATCTGGACCGTCTTAAATGAATCCTCAGGGTGGACCTAGACACGTTTAGTGTCCTTGGCCGATTGGAAGGTGGACTCGGTCGCCGCTTCTTGCAGGGCGGAGCCTGGTCTGGGTCAACAGACCTTTGGACGCTTTCCAGCTCTTGAGCGCAATCAAGGATTCGACTATATCTGTACTGGCGAGGTCGCAGTCGTTGGAGCGCTCAAAGTCACCAGTGATGGTGATAACCCCCTTCGGACCCGGCATCTTTGCTTGAGGTATGTATAGCACGGCCTAGCCATGAACTTGCATAGGCCGGGCGGCCAAAGATCGCATGGTAGGCGCTCTTGAAGCTGACTACCTCAAAGGTCAAGGTCTCGACCCAAAAGTTGTTCGGTTCGCCGACACCAACTTCTTGGGAGACCTGACCACAGAGGCTTGGCACACTTCACTCCCAGGCACTATTCCATGGAAGGAAGTGCTACTGGGACGGAGCTGGGACTCCGGGGACCTGTATCTTCTTCAGAGTGTCCATGAAGATATATTGATGCTGGAGCCACCATCCATCAGGACCTTGTGGAGTTTGAACCCGCCGAGTTGCGGATCCACCACCAAGGGTTGCTTGCTAGGGTGCAGGACTCGATCCGGGTGGTCGAGTCGGCTGAATCCGACTAGCACCTCGGACCAGTCCAACCACTGAGGAATCGCCGGCGCCGTCGCGTTCACTTCACAACAGCGCAGCTTACGACCCCTTTTGGAGTCGGATCCTTGGCAGATCATGAGTACACCCCTTGAGGGGAGTACGGCGCGGCGCCGCCACCTGCAGGCGGAAACCTCCTTCTCCACCGGCGTCAGGCTCGGGTTGTTTTCTTCCCGAAGACGCTGCAGGAAGCCTGCACTCCCGGGTTGAATGCCCCGCCTGATAGGTTGGCAGTGCTGTGGAAGGAGCAAGGCCTATCGAGGAGTTCCTCGAAGGTGAGCTTCAGCGCCTTGCGCTGCTGCCAAGGGCGCTCTTTCTTCTGACCGCCGTCACCACGCTGGGGGCCACGCGCAGCAGCCGCGACTAGGTCGGCTCCCCTGACCCCATCTCCGCCACCAGCTTTCGCTTCGAGGGGTGATTGTCCACACGCTCCGACCTGAGTCGGTGGGAACTTTACGGCTCGAGGACTCAGCTTTGACTTGCCCTTGTCCTCGTACCGCATGGCCTCCTCGCCCGTTGCGTACTTGTTGAGCGACCTCCATGAGTCGGCCCATGGTCTGGATGTTAGACCGGGCCAACTTGTGCTTTAGGAAGCTCATATTTGACTCCTTGGGAAAAAGGCATGAATGGCCTGTGTCTCGGTGACGTCTTCGATGGAGTTGTGCAGCCGAGTCCAGCGCTGGATGTAGTCGCGAAACTAACTCCCCCTTCTCCTGGACGCAAAGCCAAAGGTCTTGCGCATTCTCGGGGCGTTTGTACGTGCCCTCGAAGTTTTGACGAAGGCCTCTTGGAGGTCCCTCTAGTCGTAGATGCTATCTTCGAGCAGACTGTTAAGCCATGCCCGAGCCGACCCTTCAAGCATCAGGGGTAGGCTTCGGAGGGCGACACGCTCGTTGCCTCCTCCAATGTTGCATGCGACTAAGTAGTCGGCAAGCCAAGTTTCCAGCTTGGCAGTGCCATCGTACTTGTGACGCGTGCTGGCGATCCGGAAACCGGTCCGAAAACGGCTCAGATCGAATACGCCCTGCTAAAACACAGCGGACCGGTGGAGGCGAAGCCGCCCGGCTGGTTAACTTCGTCACCACGATGTTCAGCCCGCAACCTGGCCGCGTCGTCCCTCGATGTCGTCACGAGCGTCACGGACATTGTTTGCCTGGGCTCGGAGGGAGTCGGCTTGACGACGCTCCACCTGGAGCGGTTGATCTCCTGGCGAGCATCAGGACGCCGATTCGTGGAACGACTCGGCTGTGACGAGCCCGCAGTGATGGGGCGACTCGGAGCCGCTGAAGGCCTGTTCCAGGTGGCTCCGGAGGGCAGTCGGATGCTGACCGAACCGGCCTCGTTCTGCTGCTCCACCGCTGTCTTCATCAGAGTGACGACTCGGTGGTGGATCTTTGCCGTAGGACCATCCACCGGGGGCGGCAGTGAGTCAGCCAAAGCGGCAGCCGCTGAGAAGGTTTGGGCCGTGTTTGGTAAAACAGGGACACCATCGTGCTCTCGCCCGAAGAGAGAGAGCGCGAAACGATTCGGCTCACTCCGGGCGGTGTGAAGAAGCACGCTGGTTCGAGCGTCCGCGTGAACCGTGGGGACTCATCATGTTGCCGTTCTCGTTCCTCGAGAGACTGCTCTCTCCTGATCGAGACGCTCCCGCTCAGCAAGGATGGCTCGCCGAGATGCCTCTAAGGCCTTCTCAGCTTCCAATTGCAAACTCAATGTGTGTGAGCAGGTGCTCATCGACGCCCTGGCCGCCGCGGCAGACGTGCCCGCGTCGTTCGTGGCGCCGGGGCCCGACCACGTATACCTCAGCCGAGGCGGTTCGGCTGTGCGAACTCTCAGTCCCATCGGATTCGGAATCCAAGACGGGGAGGAGGGATTCAGCGGCCCACCATGGCGATGAGTTGGGAACGCGTCACGCCATTTCCTGGAGTGGAAGGAGGTCCCAGTAGGTACTCTGGCGCCGATTCCACCGTGGAATGAGGAAGCGGGTCCTGGAGGTTTAGCTGGCCGAAGGTGTCAGCACAAAACGAAGGCTTCCGAAGAGAAACTCCATGCCTTCGGGCGTGCGCGACGAACGGCGCGTCGCCGGCCACCAGCTTGCCGCGCGTTGTGGAGAGGATCCCGCTTGGATCATAGCTCCAAAACACGCGGCCCCTACCTGGCGCGCCAAACTGTCGCAGGAATTTCGCGGCAATATACATTTCTAGTACGATTTTGGGGAGCGCACGTGGAAGATCTAAGCGGGTTCACAAAGAGGTTTTTACCCAGGTCAGGCCCTCCAATGGTGGAGGTAACACCTACTCCTGCTGTTTGTATTACTAGCCTTGCATGAGAAAGATTACAGAAAAAATGGTTGGATTCTTGTCTAGAGCTTGAAGACGATGCCTAGCCTCTAGTCTCAGAAAAACCTCTCTCCCTTTGCATGTGCTCTTGCCTTATATAGGCTGTACGTATGCCGACTCGATCAGTCAACCGAGCTACAGTAACTGCATACTTTAATTGACATATTTGTTGGAAATATGCCTAGAGGCAATAATAAATTGTTATTATCATATTTCTTGTTCATGATAAATGTTTATACTCCATGCTATAATTGTATAACCGGAAACATAATACATGTGTGGTTTTATAAACACACCGTGTCCCTAGCAATGCCTCTATCTGGCTAGCTCGTTGATTAAATGATGGTTAAGGTTTCCTAATCATGGACATGTGATGTCGGTTAATAACGGGGTCATGTCATTAGGAGAATGACATGAGGACAGACCCAAATTAAGTTAGGCAATTCGATCACGTCACAAAGTTCATATTGCATAGCTTTCCATTGTTAAATGTTCCGATCCTTAGACCATGAGATAATGCCAATCCCTGGTACCGGAAGAATGCTTTGGGGGCATCAACCGTCACGCCGTAACAGGGTGATCATAAAGGTGTCTTTCAGGTATTTCGGAAAGTACTTGTTGGGTTGCATGTATCGAGAGTGGGATTTGTCCATCCATGTGACAGAGAGATATACTCTGGGCCCCACTCGGTAAAGCACATTCTGTATCGCTTGCAAGCACGTGACTAAAGAGTTGGTCACAGAGGATGTGGCATTACGGAACGAGTAAAGAGTACTTGCCGTAACGAGATTGAACTAGGTATGGTGATACCGACGATCGAATCTCGGGCAAGTAAAATATCGCGAGACAAAGGGAATGGAATATTCGACATCGTGGTTCAACCGATAAATGATATTCGTTGAATATGTGGGAACAATATGGACATCCATGGTCCCGCTATTGATTATTGATCGGAGAGGTGTCTCGATCATGTCCGCATATTCCCGAACCGTAGGGTCACACACTTAAGGTTCGTTGACGCTAGGGTATAAAATGAGATATTAATATGGTGAGACCGAAATTTTGTTCGGAGTCTCGGATGGGATCCAGGACGTCACGAGGAGCTCCGGAATGGTCGGAGATGCAATTTCATATATGGGAAAGTATTTTTAGAGTTTCGGAAAGGTTCGGGAATTTTCCGGCAGAGTTCCGGAGAAGTTCTAGAAGGTTCCGGAGGGGTTCTAGAGTAGGGCCCACTATCCCGGAGGGGTCCACATGGACCAAGGGTACTGCATGAACAGTACACATATGAATAGTGTCACGTGAACAGTAACCCCCCCAAGGGATAAGATCAAATCCCTTAAAAATAGGAGATAAGATCGAAAGGGGAGGCTTTACTTGGGGGAGGGTACTGTTCACGCGTGTACTGTTCACAGGTACTATTCCTCCTCCTCCAAGTTTCCTCCTCTATATAAAGGAGGGGAGGGGCAGCCCTCCGGAGAGATCCATCCCAGCCGCCGCCTCCCTCTCTCCCATCTCCTCTCTCTCGTGCGCAGCGCTTGGCGAAGCCCTGTCCGCGGAGAAACCCCACCACCTCCACCACCATGCCGTCGTGCTACCGGAGTTGATCTCATCTACCTCATCTCCCGCCTGCTGGATCAAGAAGGAGGTGACGTCTTCGAGCCGTACGTGTGCACATCTCGGAGGTGCCGCTCGTTGCGGTGCTTGATCGGATTGGAACACGAGAAGATCCCTCTCGCGGCTGGGAGGTATAACCTAGCTGCGGGAGGCTGCGGGGCTTCATCGACAACGGTCAAATTCTCCGCTGCGTTGACGTGTTCGTCGAGGGTATGTAAATATGATCTGTCTCTCGTTGCAAGCTTCTTCTAGTTTGGATCTTGGTTTTCTAGATTGGATCTAGGTTTTCGTTGCATCTCGTAGGAAAATTTTTGTTTTCTATGCTACGAATCCCATCAATATTATTCTGCGTAACACTCCGAGTAACGCCAGCCTTCGTGCTAGCGAAACGTCTGCCTTGATGAGGTTGTAACGCCTTCCTTGATGACACTCGGACGTGCTTCCGTGTGGGCCTCACCTGGGCCTTCATCTGAGTGGGCCTCCATGGAACTCCCCGAGCCTGTTGGGCCAACTCGTTGTGCTGGGCCTACCCGGATGGGTTCTCCCCGTCATAGAATAAAGACGTAAATTAAAGTACGCAGTACAGTAGCTCGGCCGACTGGCCGAGTCGGCATATGTAAAGCCTATATAAGGCAAGGCAAGAGCCCCATGCAAAGGGCTGGCTAGACTCTTACGCATCGTCTTCAACCTCTAGACAAGAAACCACCACCACCTTTCAGTAACCTTCCTCGCACAAGATCAGTAATACAATCAGCAGGAGTAGGGTATTACCTCCGCCATTGGAGGGCCTGAACCTGGGTAAAATCTCTTGTGTGAACCCGCTTAGATCTTCCACTTGTGCTCCCCCAAATCCTACTAGAAATGTATATTGCCGCGAAATCCCCGCGACATTAGGTATATAAGCTATTAGATAGTGTTAGAAAAATTTATTAGTATGTTAGGTATATAAGCTGTTAGAATAATTTACCGGCGGCGTCCTAGAAGCTGAATTCCATCTATGATCACATAGTTCACGATTGATCATACAGTTGACAATTTTAGAAATAATCATATAAAACTACAGAGGCTGATACTGTTGTTAGAAAAAATCATACAGGAATAATAGAAGTGGACTACGTAGTTAAGAAATAGTGATAGGAGAAGTGGACTGCTTGAATAATAAATGTAGGAGTCTCGTACATCTTGAACATAGATGTAGCGTCTAATTGTAAATTTTAAGAAATGATGTTACGGATGACAGGAACGTCTGATATAGTGAAATTCAGGATTTTCTATGGTCCTGGAGAAGTGAGCACAAACTCGTATGGAGTTGATCTTAGTGCATTCAGGTACACTATACTGCCTCTGCAAAATCCCGAGTCGCTGAATATTAGAGAAGCTAAAGACTGATTCACCCGTAGCTTTGGTCTTGATACGGACAAGTATAGCGTCAGCATTTAAGTAGTGTTTACAATGTCCTTAAGGTCCAAGCGTTGGGATTTGATGTCTGTTGAAAGAACGAAGGAGTGGAGTTCTTGGCTTAGAGTCTGCAGCGGTCGTAAAGATGAGCCAGTTGCTTTGGTATAGTCTATTGTAAAGGATCTAAAGGGATATCTTTGTAGAGAGTATGAAGAAGGTCACATCAATTCATCGGCCCAAGGGGTAAGACAATATGGAGCGGATGATCCTTCTTTCCTTGCGTTGCTCCTCCTGCCAATGCTTTCGCTTCTCCGCCTCTTCCGCCTCGTGCATGCATTGCAGAGTGTAATCTCGCCTAAAATAAACCTCACATATGAGTTGTTCTTCATCCTTTTTCGGTTGGGTACCATCCAGCCACTGTATGTAGTCACATATAGTGGGTGGAGACTGCAAGCAAATGAGTGTTAGCATTGTATTGCATCGTGTAGTTAGTACACATGAAGAACCTTCTTTCGAAGGTGTATGACATCTCTTTTGACACCATTAGTTTGCACAGATCTTGGCACCTGTAGAAGGGAACCTCGACTCCGTTCGACACATTGGTAGTCAACTTCTCTTTCGGCATGTCGTCTAAACCAGATGAAGTCATTCCTACCATTTTGCAATATGGGTATAGTTAATATGTCCTAGAAATTTTAAAAAAATTATACAAATATTTACCTCACACGAGCCCCGCTACCGAGAGATCCCTCTTCCGCCTCACCTCCAAAACCCCTCTCCTCTCTTTCCACTTACTTGATCTATTATGTTCGTCGCTGGGTGGGAGGCAGAGAGAAGTCTGGGGTGAATAAATAGGGCAGCTAGGACCCATATCGGCTGTCCATTGGGCGAGTTCTGAGGGAGGGCAAGTCGGCCAGTAACCAGCCGATTACTGTCAAGTCGGCTACTGGCTGGCCGACTAGGGTCAAGTCAGTAACTGGTTGGCCGACTTGCTCTTGTCGCCAAAGTCGGTTCGGCTAATCGGCCAATGGGCTGTCGACTTCCTCTTTTCGGCCGGCTGTCAGCCGATTGTCTCTTGTTCGGCGTTTGGAGTGCCGATTTGTGCTCTTCGGCACCTGGGCAGCCAACCATGCCGTATTTTTGAAATTTTTTCATTCCGTGCTCTATTGCTGTGATCTATAGGAAAAAATAATATTTAAGAAAAAAAGGTCAGATACAACGAGCTGCGGAGTTGAATTACTATACTCAGTGACTTAACAATACATATACATCTAAGGCTATGTTTGGATGCAAAGTATTTTAAAAACCATATTATTCAAAAAATTACAATTTTTGATGTTGTGATCATAAAATAACACAGTTTATGAATACCACGGTATTTTATAGTATTAAAAAAACTAAACGTGCGTTTGGCAGTTGTAGTATTTACTAGAATACTTTGTTTTTTTACATCAAAGCTTTGAAGTTTGGCAGTCGTAATAGTAATATTTAAGCAAGATTGCACGCGGTGAATGGCCTAAGTGCATTTGGTTAGCTGCTTGCGTATCAGTACAAATCAACTAGGTACAATGTTGGAATAACCTGAAGTCGTGTGTTCCAAAATAGGCAAGCAAACCTGAGGACAGTTCAATGCCATGTGTTCCAGTCCAATCACGACATCAACAATAATGCCAACATCGGCACATATGACAACATGATTTTCCTTCTCGATGGTGGTAGAGATGACACCGAAGCAGATAGAGAAGAGAGCAGTGCAGAACGAGAGTCAGGAGAACGAGCGAACGAAGGGAATGAGCAAGAGATTTCTCAGTTTAAAAAAAAAGCTCTGAGCGGAGTTTTTAATACTCCAAAAAATACCATGGTATTGTAGATACCATGATTTATAAAACTATAGAATCTCTTGTAGCCAAACACCTCGAAGTATTTAAAATTAAAATTTTTCTAGAAAACCGTGGTATTACAAGAAAACTCCAAAAATACTATGCATCTAAACGGGGCCAAACCGTCTAAAGCAATCAACAAATTGGGCTGCCCTCTTCCCGTCACACCCCGCCCGCCTGTTAGGGTTTGTGGGTCGTGGCTTCCTTATCCCTTGCGTGACTTTGTGCCAAGCAGCAGCGGGCCAAGGCATAGGGGTCATGGGTCACGTCCCATGTAGGTTCTTCTTCCTCCTGTCGGCCGCATGTCCGGCCTTTTATTTCTCCGCCCAGTGCACCAGAGTCTCCATCAGTCGCCTCCCTAACGGGTGCTACGCACTGCCCAAAACATGATGAAAACAAAGTGGAATCGCTTGAAAATAAGCTCTATCATATTTATTTTTAAACTATTTTCCGAAAATAGAAATAAATTTATAAGTCCCAGATATGAAAATGAATATGAATAGTACCAAATACGAATTTGGAACTAATACAGAGCGGACACAGAACGAAACCAAAGATTGTCAAAACATATTTTATTCGGTATTTTCTATAGTTCATTTAAAATTTTAGTGTCTCTATAAATTACCTAACTTTCGAATTGTTCAAATCCTCTCTCCTCTAATCCAACATTTTTAAAACCCATCCCTCTCCTCCACCCCTTCTCTTCTTCTCTTTTTTCAATAGCCTCATGGGCTGAAAGCCTGCTTCAAGCCCAG
Source organism: Stipa capillata (assembly GCA_019208055.1). Classification (NCBI taxonomy): domain Eukaryota; kingdom Viridiplantae; phylum Streptophyta; class Magnoliopsida; order Poales; family Poaceae; genus Stipa; species Stipa capillata. The sequence goes on along the minus strand of JAGXJF010002333.1, from coordinate 97,288 downwards.
CCTCTATAATACGGAAATTCTGAATTACAGTTTTTGGAAATTGCGGTTTCATTTCCATTTCAGGTGGAAACAGCGTTCCCGTTTCCATTTCTGATAGAAGAGTTCCGTTCTCGTATTTGTTCTAATACTTTCAAAAAATTTCGTTTTCATTTTGCTCCAAAATTTCAGAAAGTTTTTGATCTGTTTTCATTCCTATCTCCAACCCGACCGCTAATGCTAGGGGGGCATCTCAGGAGTTTTTTTAAAATAATATTTTTATTCCTATAAATGACAGAAGTACAACACGAAATCGAGGAGTTTCAAAATTAAGCACCGGTCGGCTGCCAAGCTGCCGATAAGAGAAAATCGACAAAGCAAAAGCCGACTACAGAGTGGGTCGGCCTCTAACGGAATGAAAAGCTCCAAGTCGGCCCATGGCTGGCCGACATGCCTAGTCGGCAAGTGGCTGGCCGACTTGCTATTTCTAGTCGGTTATCCATTGGCCGACTTGCCCCTCTAGTCAGCAAATGACTGGCCGACTTGGGCATATCGGCATTTAGGAGCCCGACTCCACCCGCCAACACACACACACCGGCACACACGCACACGAGGCGAGCGGCGATGCAGCTAGGCGAGGCGAGGGCGGGGGCCGGGGACGCGGCAAGGCGGGGGGTGGCGGCCGGCTAGGCGTGGCGAGGCCGGGGGCCGGCGGCAAGGCCGTGGGGTGGCGGCACGGCGAGACCATCGGCAGCAGCAAGGCCGTGGGGTGGCGGCGCAGCGGTGGCACGGGCTGAGGAGAGAGAGAGGAGAGGAAGAGAAGAGAAGGAGGAGAAGAAGAGAAGAAGGAGGAAGAAGAGGAGAGAAAGAGAAGAGAAGAGAAGAAGAGAAGGAGGAAGAAGAGGAGAGAAAGAGAGAAGAGAAGCCGCATCGCGGGTTTTTTCGTCGTTTAGGTAAACCCTAATTTGGAAAAAATTTATCGATTTAGCTTATTAGTTAGTTTGAATACATTAATTACAGATTTTTGTCTTGTGTAGCTTAGTATTAGCATGGTAGCTTAGTGTTAGAAATAATATTAATATGCTAGGTATATAAGGTGTTAGAATAATTTACCTGCGGCGTTTCAGAAACTAAATTCCATCTATGATCACATATGTCACGATTTGATCATATAGTTGATGATTTTAGAAATAGTTATACAGAACTAAAAAATTGTACAGAAATAATATAAGTGGACTACGTAGTTAAGAAATAGTCGTAAACCTAGTTTTGTTATTATAGATCAGTTCAATGTATGTAGCTATATATTAGGAGTCTCCTACATCTTGAACATAGGTGTAGCATCTAATTATAATTTTAAGAAATGATGTTACGGATGACAGGAATATTTGATATAGTGAGATTCAAGATTTTATATGGTCCTGGAGAAGTGAGGACAAACTCGTCTGGAGTTGATCTTAGTGCATTCAGTTACACTGTACTGCCTCTGTAAAATCCCGAGTCACTAAACATTAGAGAAGCTAAAGACTGGTTCACCCGTAGCTTTGGTCTTGATACGGACAAGTATAACGTCAGCATTCAAGTAGTGTTTATAATGTCCTTAAGGTCCAAGCGTTGGGATTTGATGTCTATTGAAAGAATGAAGGAGTGGAGTTCTTGGCTTAGGGTCTGCAGCGGTTGTAAAGATGAGCCAGTTGCTTTGGTACAGGCTGTTGCGAAAGATCCAAAGGGGTATCTTTGTAGAGAGTATGAAGAAGGTCACATCAATTCATCGGCCCAAGGGGTAAGACAATATGGAGCGGATGATCATTCTGAAGGAGTGATTCCGGGAGGAATGAGATCTAACCATGGTCCTACTGGGCGGGCAGATGAAGCTGAAGAATTCGAAGAGTTGGTCGAGGTTATGGAGTAGGAAGACATAGCGGGCATTGTGCAAGATGAAGACAAGGAGGTCGATGATGAAGATAGTGGTGAGGATGAGAAAACTTCTGATCATCAAATTCCGAGCGGGTGGAACCAAGAACTATTGGGTGGAATGCGTGTGACAAATGGGCATGAGTCATCCTAGGAGTTCAGAAGGAATGAGATAAAACATGGCACCATGTATTGTGACAAGCTCGAATTGAAAGATGCAGTTGCTCTTTGGGGTATTAACCCGCAAAGAATATTTTTTGTTCAAGTGTCTACCCCGACCCAGTGCACCGCAAAGTGTAGCAGTAATGGTTATCCTTGCTCTATTCATGCTCACGTCCCGAAGTACGAAGTGAATTGGATCGTTAGCAGAGTAGTACCTCATAACTGTGTTCGATCTAACATCCTCGCAGAGCACCGTAACATCACTCAAGCCTAATTGCAAGACTGATGTTTGCTGAGATAGTGGAGAAGAATGATATGGAAGCGAAGCATATTCAACTAGTAATAAAGAACAAGTATCAGTTCTCAATCACCTATGGAAAGGCATGGCGGGCCATGATGCGATTTGGGAATTTCATATCACAACCTCCCGTACTTGCTATGGACACTGCAAGCCAGGAACCTGGGCACGTACATCGATATCAAGGACACTTTCTCATCGGAGTCGCCGGGATTTAAAGAGATGAACTGGGCTTTTTTCTCCTTCGGAGCATGCATTCAAGCATTCAACCACTGTCGACATGTGCTATGCGTTGATGGTACATTCTTGACAGGCAAGTATAGGGGCTAAATCCTTACTGCTATTGGAGTGGACGGTAACAACCAAATTTTTCCATTGGCTTTCGCATTTGTTGAAGGCGAGAACTACGCAAGCTGGTTGTGGTTCTTTAGAAGACTTCACCAAAGTAGAGGAGGATCACAGGGAATTCATACCGCACTGGAGCCTACTTCGTGATAACAAGGGGCGACGTAGAGTTCGTCGAATTCGTAACGACCTGGATGAGTCAGAGGTTGGGGAGCCTACAAGGCAGTGCTTGCATTGTGCCGCTTATGGCCATCGGAAGAAAAATTGTCCCAAGTTAAAGGACCAGATGGGAGGTGATCCCACCGCAAGTACATCGGTAGCCCCTTCTGCTGGGAGCGGACGAGGGCGTGGACATCATGGTTTGCGGAGTGAGAACAAGGCTTCAAAATGATATATCTTAAATAATGATTTGTTCTATTCATATTATGTTTGAACTTTCGTACCATGTGTGAACTTGTTTGTAATAATTGTAGTGAACTTGTAATGTGGGCCTGTTTGGTCCGGGCTATTATGTAATTGAACTTTGTAGTTGTTTCGTTATTGTAATTTGTACCGTTTTCATGCATTCAAGTCTTTCAATGTGTGCAGTACTGCTTGACATGTGTGACATGTTATGTTCGTTCAACATTCATGCAGGTATGACGGAGTTCAAATTGCTCGATGCACAGGTAGACGGTAAGCACCGAGCGAAGAAGATTGCCGACAGCGAGTTCAGCCCGGTCTTCAGGACCCAGACCCCCGTGTGGCATTGAGGATTCACCCAGCGTGGATCAATAGGTACATCTACGCGAGACCCTACGTAAGCAAGTCATTGTGATATGTAATATGTGTGCAATTTTACATGTTGGGGTGGGCGGGTCTACTCTCCTGGGCACGGATGGTGGAGGGCACTGACGAGGACTATTAGCTCTGCGGTGACGATGAGGAACCGCATGACATGGAGGTCAGGTCTAGACATTTTCCTTTCGACAGGGCTTTGTTGACGTGCCTCGTCGATCGATGGAGGCCGGAGACCCATAACTTCCACTTTACTTGGGGAGAGATGGCCCCGATGCTGCAGGACGTGTCTTACCTGCTATGTCTCCCGATCGCGGGGGCGGGCAAATCTCATGCAGCGCTTCGCAGGTGTTCGTCCCCATGAAGATCCCCTACAGCCTATCGACGAGTACCAGAAGCACGGCCAGAAGTGGGCGTGGTACCGACGGTTTGAGGTAAGCTCGAATAGCTTATCTCAGTCATCCTGTTATTTATAACATTTGTAACCAAATGAGCATTTCATGTAGCTAGGAGAGCTTGATTGGCCTAGTGAGCAATTGTGAACCACCAGGTTACTCGTTCGTTGGAGGCATACATCATGTGGCTGTTCGGCTACGTGATGTTCACCAACTCTCACGGTGACACTGTCGATGCCCGTCACGTCGAGATTGCGAGATAGATAGCGGACGCCCAGGACCCCAGCGATGTCATGCCAAAGAGTTGGGGATCAGCCGTTCTTTCTGCAACTACGCGCGCGTTATGTGACGCCTACACGAGGACTACAACGAAGCTGTCCTTGCTGGGCTGCCCCCTTCTGCTTCAGGTTAGTTGTTTGTAGTTGCATGTTACATATATTTTGCAATATGTTAGCGTCATTACGTATTATGCAGGTTTGGTCGTACGAGCATGTCCCTACAGGGAGACCATTCATGAACGCCGATGAGCCTTACCGAGTTGACCTGTACCACAACAATCCACTTGGAGGACCTACTTTCGGTTCGTTGTGGACATGGCGTTGGGTAAGTTCGTGCATACTACCGTACGTACTTTTGCTATAGCCATTTGATTGTTGCCACTTACCTTATTGTACTCTCATGCTACAGCCACAGTTTGCATCTGCACAGCTGAGAAACTGCTACCTTGCGTTCACGGAGCAGTTTGACTTCTTGCCTCACGACAAGGTCACGTGGGAGCCTTACACTGAGGAGGCTAGGCTCCATCGTGCTCCCCACGGCCTTTCTCCAATATACACTAGGGACGAGGCATATTGGATGACAAGGAAAAAGGTTGTCTTTGACATCTTCGTTGAAGACTATGCTGTGCATTGTGTGATGCGACAATTTGGCCTACATCAGGAGGGACCACCGTCACATGCAGTTTCTCTGGATCATGCCACACATGGGTACGTCCCATTTACCTTGCTATTATGGAATCAACAAAATTACTTACATATCTAAAGCATTCAAAATTTGGATTTTTGCAGCTGGTCTCATAGTGGAGGGTGTGTTAGGACACAGGAGTGGACACAACTCCTGCACCCTTACATTCAAGCTTGGGGGGAGGCTACGGTGGACTGTTGGGAGGAGTCTAGGGCCTTCGACCTTCAGGCCCGTCGGGCTTATCTCCAGTGGTACGTTGGTCGTACTCGCATTTTCCTTCTACCACGCATGGAGCGTCAGGAGATCCAGCCAGCGCAGACCATAGATTTGTACCCACTAGACAATGCACGTTTTAGAGCCAATGCGGTACGTTCTACTACGTGTTTGAAAATAGATGTTATACACTTTTTTCGTTTCTTACAACTTATTTACGTGCAGATTAAGGTGGCACGTACCCTTCACGACCACATCACGACCGCACTTACGAGCTCGAGCTCTTCACTTAGGACAAGAGAGGACTCTACTGTATGGTCTCGTGCAGAGGAGTTGTGCCATAGTTTGCTCGACGCTCTTTCGTGCACACAGGAGTCAGATGTGGCCGACCTGTAGAGAAGACGCGGAGCACACCTCCCTCAAAGGCCATCCGCGATGCAGCCTAGCCCCCAGGTCCTTCACAGGCCGGTGGGTCGTCCTGGCTGGCACCGCAGCAGGAGCTCAGGCAGATGTTTCCCTGGGACATGCCGTCGTGCTCTCGGAGCACACCTACACAGATTCCGTCCACGATTCCCATACCTGGTACGTAATCTTTTGTTGCTTCTATAATAGATTCTACATTTTTGCCCACAATCATGAACTATTGTCTCGCACAGGTTTTGTTCCTATGTCACAGGGAGGAGGAAGTTCGAATAGCCTGTCCTAATACTTCCTGAACACTCAGTTCGACCACACCGACAGTTCTGCATTGGGAGGAGGTTACCCCGTCTTCACCGCCGCCACCCACACAGGATACCCAGCCTACAGCCCCTTAGCCAGATGAGCTCTTGCATGGTAGAGGCCACCGTACGATTGTTCGCCGGGACAGTTAACGCACTCGGATTTTCACAAGAGGCCGCGGAGGGTGCCACGTCGACGACGTGGACAGGGAGGCCTAGGAGGACCTTGTAATAGCCGGTATTAAAAAGAAATTTCTTAGCTGACGTCAGCGGGGGACCACCCGCTGACGCCAGCCCCCGCCTCCCGCCCGCGCGCCACGTGGCGCTGCCCCGTGTCCCACCGGGCCGGTCCCCCTACCCCCGCGCGCCCCGGCCACCCCACGCGGACGCGTCGCCGCCGACCATACTGGCTGGTTGGCCGGCCGCCCTTTGCCCCCGTGCGCCTCCCCCTCCCTCTCTCTCTCTCCTCCTCCCTTCCCCCACGCACCTCGCCTCTCCCCTCCCCGCTCCGCCCTGCTCGCCGCTCCGCCGGCGCCGTCGCCGTCTTCCCCATCTCCGGCCTCGCTTCGCCGCCTCGGTCTCCTCTTCCTCGCCTCCGGTATCCCGCCGCCGCTGGAGCCCCGACCCCACCGCTCGCATCGCCGCCATCTCCTCCGCCCCGTCGCCGCCCCATCGCCGCCCCCGACGCCGCCCCGCCGCCTCGCCTCCCGTCGCCGCCCTCGGTGCCGCTGCCCGGTGAGCCGCTGCCGCTCCCCCTTCCCCGTGGACGAGGCCCGCGGCCTCGCCTCCTCGCACAGCCTACGAGGCCGACCGGCGAGCCGGCCCGCTTCTCCGCCCCCAATGGGTCGGACCCTTCGGGTCCGGGCCAGACCCGCCGGGCCGAAACCTGAGAACAAAAAAATAAAAAAATAAAAAAAATAAAAAATAAATAAAGAAAATAAATAAATAACAAAGAAATAAAAAAATAAGAATAAAAATAAATGAATAAAGATAAAAAAGAAAAACAGAAAAAGAAAAACCTAGGACCCACTGGTCATAGACTTAGGCTAGGATAGTTATAGTATAAAAAGTATTTTAGATTATTTTTTATTTAGAAAATATAGAAAATTAGTTAAAATTGCTGAAAACTTAGAAAATTCACCAAAAATTCATATGAACTCATAAAATTATGAAAATTTTATATTTGGGATCAGTGCAACTTGTAGTATCCATTGAAAATAATTTTGGCCATGTAACTATGCTGGAAACTTCCATAATTAATTAAAATGCATTAAATCTTGTATAAATCACTATAAATTCAATTCTTGCCCAAAAATTATGAAATTTTGCCAAACTGACCAGCAAATTATACGTTACCATTTAAAAATAATCCCATAATATTTTGATGTTCAGAAATCAAATAATTAAGAATAGTAGCCAATTAATCACTAATCGGTCGACTGAAATCGGTTAAACCCTAATTTCCGATTCTCGCCTCAAAAGACCAGAACTTATTTTCAAATGGTTTTAACTATAACGATTAGCTATTGCTGTGCATTTCATATAAAATCTATCTAATGTCATATTGAATTCTTATTCTGTTATTTTCGTTCTTTTCGTCGTCGTTTTACAAAACCCTAGAAACCGGCGACGAGGGAGTGGAGCCTCAGCAATCTGATTTCGGAATGATGTTTGCCTTACGGCATAGTATTCGTTTCTAGCCGGCTGGACCAGCAGTGAGACATACGACCAGGTGGTTAGGTGGTGTTCGTATGCAGTGCTGGTTCGGTGTCGGACCCTTAGCGGTGAATGCACGCGAGGTAACGTGTATCCACGTTAAGCGGTTGCTCGGTCTTTGACGCGTATCGTACGTTAAGCCAGGTACGATTCCGGGTCCCGACAGCTTTGGTATCAGAGCCGAGCTGATTGTAGGTAACCTTGCAGGTGGTCGTTAGCTCAGGACTCTGTTTATGAAAACTATTTGTAAAACTAAATGTGAGTTGTGAAAAATATAAGTAGGATTGCCCGTTTATTTCTCTTCCATATCTATCTTAGAACTAACCTTTCTCACAAATGGTTTGCTTTCATCAAATGATTTTACTAACCCTGGTCCTCTCTCTCTGATCTATCAGATGCCTGTTGGAACCCTTTTTCGTGCTACCCACTGCCATGATGTGGGTGGTTTCCCAGAGTTGCTCCTTTTCGCACTCCGAGAGCTGGGCTTCACCTGGATGCCGAAGTACCGCGTGTACCGTCTGGACCGTGGCTTCGGTATCTTCAGGTTCGAGGCCCAAGTCTTCATCCACCCTCGCTCCACGGATCCCGCTGTGCAGCCCTGTACCTTTGACGGACATGGGCTCACGGCGGAGTCCGCTGTTCAGGACGCGGCTTACGCCGCCATCTGCTGCCTCCGCTACGAGCTTCCGGGATTAGAGGAGTCTTCACTCCGCTACTACCCTTCCCGTGACCCTGATGGCTTGGTCGTGCCATTCCCGAGCTTCGCACATGAGAGCAACCCCACGGTTGCTTTCCTTGTGCGCTTGGTTCGTGTCCTCGACCTCGCTTACCACACCACGGTTGACGAGAGGGAGAGGGTGTGTCAGCGACTTTGCCGCACCCTCCACTCCATTCCCGTGGCGTATGCTCCATGTATCTTCATCCCAGAGGTGATAGTAGGTGAAGGGTACTACTGCATGTATGATGGAGTTCCTCCGGAATTGGAAGCTCCGGAGATCGGTGGGATTGAGTATGGACACCGCCCCACCGTCAGTAGCGCTGCTATGGTTGCAGGTGGACACCGTCGCGTCCACTGCCTTCCTCCATTTGGGACCATCCTTCCCATCTTCGAGTGGCGGATTCCCATCCCCGTCAACCTGGAGACGTTTGAGGAGGCTCGCTACCGCGAGTGGTCTCCTCAGCAGCAGTTCCTCTGAAGCTGCTGTCCTGTATTGGTAGTTCCTGATGTAAGATAAGGAATGAACTACCAATGTCTGATGAAGTAGGTTAGTTTGTGAAGGCAGCTTGTATGTATATGTGTGTGCTGCCCGCAGCTAACATCAGCCCATTTGGCACCATTTTGTAACATGGGCTGCATCTAACCTAGTGTGATAGGTTAGCTTTTGGAAACAACGAAGCGTGTGTATGTATGGCTGCAATCTTTTGGGTTTGGATGCTATAATGAAAATTTCGCTCTAAGGCATTGTAAATTGCTGTCATCAAAGAAAGACTCTGTATGCTACTTCTACCACTAATGTTAAGTCTTCAGTTTCCCCGCACTCAAAAGATGTTCATTTTCTTGCAAAAATGTTGCTAATGATGTGTGCCTTTGTGATGTCTATTCCTTGGGTTCCAACCGAGTTGAGGATGAAGATGTCATCAAGAAATTTTTATCTGTGCTGCCCAAGCCTTACAGAACTCTAGTCTTGATGCTCAAGGAGAAAGAGGGTTTCAGTAGGATGAAGCCTATAGAAGTGCTGGGAAGAATCCTCACTCATGAAATGGAGCTCAAACAAGAGGGCAAGCACAGCTCCTCCTCAGGACCCAAGAAGAATATTGCTCTGAAGATCACTGCTCAAGCTCCACTTCCAGATAGTGATAGCAGTGATGATCTATCGGATGACATGTCAAGTGGAGAAGAGAATGAGCTGCTCCTTCTTACCAGAAACTTCAGAAAATTCTATAGGAAGAAGAAGCAGTTTGGATCAACGGATAGATTCAGAGGCAAGAAGCCCTCCAAGGACAACAAGTGTTTTGAATGTGGCAAGGAAGGCTACTTCGCAGCTGATTGCCCCAGCAAAAGGAAGGACAAAGGGAAGAAGAAGGAATTCCACAACAAGAAGAAGACTTTCAACAAGCATCATTCTCATTCCAAGAACAAGGCTACTGCTAGAGCCTATGTAGGGCAAGCCTAGGGTTTCAGATGACTCTGGTTCAGATGGAGAATCAGAAGAAGAAGAAGTCCAGGTCGCTGGGATAGCAATCTCCATGGCTGACACACCCAGCTGTGTCACAGCCAAGCCAGACAGCTCCAAGCTGTTCTCCAAAGCTGATCAAGCTTCATCTACCCCTGCTCCCTTATGCCTCATGGCTAAGGACTCCAAGGTATTGACTGAAGATAATTTTCCTGATTATGCTGAACTAATGGATATCTTGGAGAGAACAGAGAAGGGTTTCTGCAGGGAGAGGAAGGAGAACATATCCCTTAGGGATAAGTTGAGGGAGCTGAAAGAGACCTGTGATGAAATCACAGATGACAGGGAGGATCTCAGGTTGAATCATGAGAACCTGGAGATAGCTCATGAGAAGCTCAGATCAGCACATGAGTCTTCTCAAGAAGCATGAAGAGTTAAAGGCAAAGCATGCCTTATACATTGATATTTCTGATCATATTGCTGAAGCTATGCCTTTACCTGCTCCTACTGTCATTGAATCATGTTTAAACTGTGCCAGCAGAATCAATCTTCTAACATCTACAGGTGGAGTGGTAGACAACTCTAAGGAGGCCTCAACCTCTATTGTTACTAACTCTGTGGATGCAGCTGAGCACAGCAAGCTCAAAGAGGAGCTAGAAGAGCTTAAGAGGCTCATGAGAAAAGGCCTCTGCAGTGCCAACATTGGCATGCAAAACTATCAGCTTATAAGAGCTGAAATGCTGAGAAAGAATGATGGCCGAAAAGGCTTGGGTTACTCTACTTCTATTGCTAAAGATAAACTGCCTGCTGCCACTAACACTTGTCTTGCAGCAAAATTTGTGAAACAGGCAGGAACTAATGACAACAAGAATGTTGGTCATAAGCAGAGAAAGAGGAATGAAGCAAGCATTCCTTCTAACCCAGGCTATGTTTTGCAGAAGGATATGAAGGGAAAGGTAGTGGCCAAGTATGTAGGTCGCAGGCGCCTGACGAAGTGGTTGCCTGTCATCTAGGTGCCTAAGTCTACTCTTGCCGGTGTCACTGTTGGCTCACACAGCTGTGTATCCACCTGTGGCACAGGCAGATCTAACAGGCCACTAACCCATGTGTCTAAGGTTGCAGGTGACTGCCAGCCAAAGAGGATCAAAGTCATATCATCTATTGCTGATGCTGCTAACCTTAAGCACAAATATGCTATATATACATCTGCTACTTCTGCTTATGATAAAACTGCAAAGGGAACCAAACATGTTTGGGTCCCTAAGTGTCATCACTAATCTTGCAGGAAACTATCTCCAGTAGAACTGATTAGATTGTGGACAGTGGATGTACACAACATATGACTGGAGGCAGAGAGGAGTTTGTAGAGATCACAAGTGAAAATCTTCCAAGCAAACATGTGATCTATGCAGACAACTCAAAAGGGAAGGTAAATGGCATTGGTAAAGTTGCCATTTCTGAGAATCACTCCTTATCTAATGTAATGCTTGTTGATCAGATAGGCTATAGTCTGATGTCTGTGTCACAGCTGTGTAACACAAGCATGAAAGTTACTTTCTATCCTGAAAAGTTTATAGCTTCCAAACTATCTGATGATTCACAAGTATTTGAAGGATGCAGGTCTGGCAAGCTATACATTGTGAACTTCTTTGAACAGCCTGCAGCAGCTCCATGGTGTCTAATGGCCAAGACCAGCCTAGGATGGCTGTGGCACAGACGGCTAGGACATGCAGGAATGAAGCTCCTTAACAAGCTAAGCAAACATGACTATGTCAAAGGCTTGGAGAAGGTGAAATTTGAAAAGGACAAACCCTGCAGTGCATGTCAAGCCGGCAAACAAGTTGGAGCTGCACATCGACCGAAGAACATCATGACCACCTCCACTCCCTTCGAGCTCATTCACATTGACCTTTTTGGTCCAACTACCTATGAGAGCTTAGGAGGTAACAAATATGGCTTTGTCATTATAGATGATTTTTCTAGATACACTTGGGTGTTCTTTTTGAAGGAGAAGACACAGGTGTACAAGAAGTTCAAGCATCTCATTGTCAGAGTACAAAATGAGTGGAAGGTGAATCTTGTAAAGGTCAGGAGTGACAATGGGAGTGAGTTCAAGAACTCCCAGGTGGAAGCATTTCTGGACAAGCATGGAATCAAGCATGAATTCTCAGGTCCATATGCTCCACAACAAAATGGGGTGGTGGAAAGGAAGAACAGAACTCTGATAGAGATGGCAAGGACACTTCTAGATGAATACAAGACTTCACCAAGATTTTAGGCTAAAGCTGTCAATACTGCCTGCCACTCCATCAACAGGATATACCTTCATCCACTACTCAAGAAGACTCCCTATGAACTGCTCACCAACAGCAAGCCTAACATATCATATTTCAGAGTATTTGGTTGTAAGTGCTACATTCTTAGGAAAGGCAAACGCCTAACTAAGTTTGAAGCTAAATCTGATGTTGGTATATTCCTTGGTTATTCCACTAACTCCCATGCCTATAGAGTCTTTAACACTTCCTCTCAGATTGTTGAAGAATCTATAGATGTGGATTTTGATGAGTCTTATGGCTCCCAAGGAGAGCAAGTTGCTATTGATGTAGGAAATGAGGATATTCTGAAGAAGTCCACCGGTGAGATCAGACCCACCATCAAGAAGGAGCCTGCCTCACCGAGTGATCAAGAACCCTCTTCTGCATCAATCCTTGAAGACACAGGAGATCATGATATAGAGTTCGAGTGCAACCCAGCCAATGATCAGCTTGACGCAGAAGCCTTCATGCACCCAGCTGTGTCACAGGAAGAACTACCGGTGTCACAGGCAACTCCGTCAGCTGTGACACAGGCGGTTGACCCCGATCCCCTTGTGATCAGCCGGCTGCAGAAGGATCACCCTGTGGACAATATCATCGGTGCCATTAATAGGGGAGTGACCACTCGATCTCGAATTGCTAGTTTTTGTGAGCATTACTCCTTTGTCTCAAATGTTGAACCCAGGACCATAGGTGAAGCTCTAAAGAATGCTGATTGGATCAATGCAATGCATGAAGAGCTCAACCAGTTCGAGAGAAATGAAGTATGGTCACTGGTGGAAAGACCTGAAGGCCATAATGTGATTGGAACCAAATGGGTCTTTAGGAACAAGCAAGACACTAATGGACTGGTGGTAAGAAACAAAGCCAGACTTGTGGCACAAGGATTCACACAAGTAGAAGGTCTGGACTTTGGAGAAACATTTGCCCCTGTGACAAGACTTGAAGCCATCAGAATCCTGTTAGCCTATGCTGCTCATCACAATATCAAGCTGTACCAGATGGATGTCAAGTCTGCATTTCTGAATGGTAAGCTTTCTGAGCTTGTATATGTAGAGCAGCCACCAGATTTTGAAAATGATAAAAAGTCATATCATGTCTACAAATTGCACAAAGCACTCTACGGTCTAAAACAAGCACCTAGGGCATGGTATGACACATTGAAAGAATTTCTAATAAGCAATGGATTTAAAATGGGCTTAGTTGATACAACTCTATTCACTAAAAGAAATGGAAAAGAATTATTTGTGTGCCAAATATATGTCGATGACATAATATTTGGCAGTACTAACCGTTCCATGAGTGAAGAGTTTAGCAAGCTGATGACCAAGAGATTTGAGATGTCTTTGGATGGAGAACTCAAGTACTTCCTAGGACTTCAGATCCATCAACTGAAGGAAGGGACTTTCATCTCACAAGAAAAGTTCACCAAAGACATCATCTCCAAGTTTGGCATGAAGGATGCAAAAGGTATACACACTCCCATGCAAACTAATGGACATCTGGATCTAAACACCGAAGGTAAGTCTGCTGATCAAAAGGAATTTAGATCCATGATAGGTTCTTTGCTGTATCTGTGTGCATCTAGGCCTGATATCATGCTTAGTGTTTGCATGTGTGCTAGATTCCAAGCTAACCCTAAGGATTGTCACAGAGTGGCAGTCCGCAGGATTCTGAGATATTTGATTCATACTCCAGGGTTTGGCTTGTGGTATCCTAAAGGTGCAAACTTTGAGCTAGTCGGCTATTCAGATAGTGACTATGCTGGGTGTAAGGTTGACCGCAAAAGCACCTCAGGTACCTGTCAATTCCTAGGGCACTCATTAGTGTCCTGGTCATCCAAGAAACAAAATTCAGTAGCCCTATCCACTGCAGAAGCTGAATATATTGCTACTGGTAGTTGTTGTGCTCAATTATTATGGATGAGGCAGACCTTGAAAGATTTTAACATATCTTTTAATCAAGTACCCCTCTTCTGTGATAATGAAAGTACAATCAAGTTAGCCAACAACCCAATACATCACCAAAGATCCAAGCACATAGAAGTGAGGCACCACTTCCTTAGAGACCATGTAGAAAAAGGAGATATACAGCTGTGCCATGTAAGGACTGAAAAACAATTAGCTGATATCTTCACCAAGCCCTTAGATGAGACTAGGTTCTGTGCCCTGAGAAGTGAATTGAATATCATTGATGTCTCTAACCTGCAATAAAAGGTTTGGCTTGGTGTCTAGCTGATATGATTTCATCTTTATCTTTTGCATCTTTGTACCTGTGCTACCCACCTGTCTCACAGGTGTGTGCATTGCATCATGCTGAAATCATATCTTATAGTCTGTAAAGTGCACTCTTCTGGGTACAAGTCTTTATCTAGATCAACTCATGTCAGCTTGAGCTTTGCTTGATTGATTTTCTGGCAAGCTGACACCGAGAAGATCACTTAAGTACATTCTGATAGTGCTAATGCTTTCTTTCTCATCTAAATCAATCCATCTGGTGTTCACTAGATGAAATACTTGTCACCTGAGTCTCCCAGCTGTGTCTTAGGTGAATGCTTTGAAAATTCCCATAGGCCAGAGTATACCTCTTTCACCTGTGTCACAGGTCTTTATGTCAGCTGTGACACAGCCACCATATAACCTCTAGGCCTATATAAAGAGTTGCTGCGTCCACACAGAAACCGCTTCGAACTCCCATACCCAAAACTTCCGCCGTGCGCCAAATTTTTGAGTTCTCATCTTTTTCGCCGGTTTCGCCCCCGAAATTTCTTCAACAAGTTGGAGGAAGCATTCCGTGGAACTTTAACGTCGATTCAACCGCAGCAAAGTTCAATCTCATTCAAAGTAAGCATTTGCAAAACCCTCCTTTGCGCTCAGTTCTTGTTCTAGGTTCTGATAGCCTAATCCAGTAGCGCATTGGTCCTGAATAGGGTTAGTCTTTCTCTTGTGCAATCTTTTGAACTCATCCAATCTTAAATCAGCCAGAAATCGTTGTCAAAACTCAAAATTCCATGAATTTGCTGTCCGCCCCCGTACATAGCTGTGTAACCGCTAGGGTCTCACCTGTCACACAAGTGTGCCTATTCAACAGGCTAAGACCTCGGTAATGCTTAAGTCCTCACCTGTGTCTTCTCATCCTAACACAGGTGTCTAACACAGCTATTACTCTGCATCAAATGAACACCTCTTATCTACTTCTCTCTTATCTATCTTGTTTCTACAGATGTCTTCAGATTCTGAGAAAGCTGACAGTGGTCTGAAATGGTCTGATCCAGAAGTTTCTCCAAAAGATCTTGTCATCTTAGATTCAGATCAAGAGAGAGAGAGAGGCTGAGGCTGAAACAGAAGGCTGCAGAGAAAAGAAAGGCACAGCAAAGGGCATACAGGCAGAGAGTAGCTGCTGGAAAGAAGGCAGCTGCTTCTAAAGCTAGTTCTCAGGGTGCTCCATCTAAAAGGACAAGGTCCTCAGCTGCAGTTGAGCACACTTCTTTGGGAAAAGAGGCTGTCAAGAAGGGCAAAAAGATAGCAAAGAAATCTCCAAAGCCATCTATTGAAGATGTAGTGGTGCCAAGTGGCACACTCACAATCAGGGAACCTACTCCTCCGCCTAAAGTGTCTCAAGAAGATTTTGAGCATGACCAGATAATCCTTGAAGAGATGGATAAGTTAGCAGCTCAGTTAAGAGAAGAAACAGATGAAGAAACCAAGAAAAAGCTGAACACTATTTATACTGCCAAAAGCTTTGAGCTTTCAGAGGCTGCAAGACCTGTTTCCATGGGCATTCCTGCTCCAACAGAACAAGATAAGGAACTTTTAAGAGAGATTGCAGATCTTCACAAGCAGTTGCAATCAACATCTTCTCATGATGTGGAAGTTGAAATCAGAAAGCAAATCATTGAAAAGCAGGATAAGCTCTCAACAAAGTTATTATTGCAAGGGTCAAAAGATCAGAGGAGCTTATCTAAAACTGATGCCAGAGATAGGCATCTAATTTATGAGATAAAAGAGCTGCAGAAGAAAGCAAAATCCTCAAGTGGGCTTGACAGACAATATCTATTGGCTGAGATCAGACTCAAGAGAGGTCAATTATCTGCAGATTTCAAAAATCCTCCTCCAGCTCGAACTATACACAAACCAGGACTCAGCAGGGATGATGTTGAAACAATTCTTGCTGAAGAGATTAATACTCTGCTTGGAAAGATCAGGAGGACACCTAGGGGTGCTGAGAAACAAGCTTTGCTTGCTGAGCTCAAAATCAAGCAGGGGATGCTATCTGGTGCCATTCCTATTCCTAAAGCTGATGCTCCAGCACCTCCAAAGAGAAAGAGATCTGATACAGTGGAAATCACTGAGGAGCTTGCTGCCAAGAAGTCTGAACCAGAACCTGAGATTGAAATAATCTCTGAAACAACCCAGAGCTCTAAGCCATCTCTCAAAGATCAGTTGGATCAGCAGAAGAAAGATCTTCAAGAAATTAAGAAAGAAAAGCTACCACCTGTGTCACTGGTGGCTAGCTCAGGCAAGTCATACCGGAGGAAAGGAAGAAAATCTCAGAGTTCAACCAGCATTGACTCTATTTCAACTCTGGATGTTCAGAAGCCATTGTCTCCTTCTCAGTTTCTAGTCTCTGAAGCTGAAGAACAAGCTGCTCCAAAGGCTCAAGAGCCTTCATCTTCAAAACCAGCTTCAGTAGAGTCTCCAGTGGCTGCAAAATCATCAAGTCCACAGCTGTCTCAACCAGCTGTGCCTCAGGCAGGAGAGGAAACTCAGTCTCAAGACCCTCACCAGTCTCCATCACCTGTGCCACCGCCAGCTGACCCAGCTCAGTTAGTTCAACCACATGTGTCATCCCCTGTGGCACAGGTCAGTAAGACAGCTGAGCCAGAAGAAAAAGAAGACAGCTCTGAGAGCTCATCTGATGATGGCAGAGGTGTGTCTGTGACTCCTCCTAGACCAAGAAAAGCCAAAGCTGATTCTGATGAAGACTATCAGGGAGAGAGCCCATCTCCTAGTAGCAAATCAACAGAAGGAGCTGAAGAAGAAAAAGGAGAAGAAGAAGTGGCAGAATATGAGGACAGCTCTCCCAGTCACTCAGTTAGAGAAGAAGACATGGAAGACAAATATCATTATATCTTCTCTCATGCTCTGAGGACTGAGGCCAATCAGATGGTATTTATTCCCAGACCTGCTGCCAAGAAACTGCCAAAGTGTGATCCCAAGAGATTCAAGAGCAAAGTTGCCTCAATGAGACCCAGTTCTTTTATAAAGATGAGGTCAACTAACCCATACTTCTCTGAAGATCAGGAGTTTATAGCTCCATCTTGCTCTGACCCTAGATTCCACAATGATCATCAAAGGGGGGTATACCATGAGATTCTTGCCTTTAAAGGTTTTGTAGATTGCAAGACCATTGACTGGTCAGCTATGTCAGATTCAAGACTGAGAGCAGTTCCTTCTCTGATCCAAGCCTCAGGTCTTGAATTCCTATGCAATCTCCAGCAAGATTATGATCCTGAAATCATCAAAGAATTCTATGCCACAGTTTGGATAGAATAGGAGAATTAGGATATTATGCTCTGGAAGACAAGAGGTCAACTTCTTTCAATCACAGCTCCAGAGTTCAATAGCATAATGCATGCTCCTCTGGAACCAGGCATGCCAAATCTTTTCAAGCTTGCACCAGTTCCTAATGAAGTGAGAAGAAAATTCTATCCAAGGAACTTCAGATTCCCTGCCAAAGCCCCTACAGATCATGTTTATTTCAAGGGTATAACCATAACTGCCAAGCATCTAATCAAGATTCTGAATGTCACTCTTCAACCCAAAGGGGGAAACACAGATGCTGTCTACAATGCAACTTGGCAGATATTGGTGCATATAGCTAAGAATCAGCATTTGATATTGCAAGGTATATTTTTCATGAGATAGATGCTGTTACCAAGGATAAAAAGGCTAAGCTGAGGTATGGATCGTACATCATGTACATGATCCTTCAAAGAACAGGTCTTCTGGATTCTTCTCTTGATCTCTCTGTGAAGACTATCAAAACCCAGCTTAGACCTCAGGCAGATGATCATCCAGATGAGGTTGCAGTCCCTGCATTATTTGGTGACTCTCCTGGACCAGCTGTGTCATCCCCCAGTCACACAGCTGCTCATCCTGCTCCTCCAAGGTCATCTCCTACTCAATGCCAAGCTCCCACCGGTGTCACAGCTGATGCACCTGTGCCAGACTCAGCTGATGCTAATGATGATGATGACACCTCCTGTGACCCTGCCAGAGCTTTTGTAACCAAGGTCATTCCTGCTCATCTTGCTGCTCTGCGCAAAGAAAATCGTCAGCTTCGAGAAGAAGTCTCTCATCTGAAAGCCAATATGGATCAAGTGCAATCTCAGCTCTCAGATATGTCCAACCAGCTCTCAACATTGTCCAACCAGTTCTCAGAGGTCCTTCAGCTGCTGAAGAGCAAGTCTCCTTGAAGCATCTCTTCCTCCTGTCTTCCTTTTTGGGTGTTTTAGTGTCAAAGGGGGAGAGAGTGTAGAGTAAGGGGGAGAGAGTGTTGAGTAGAGCAGAGTGGTGCAAAGGGCAAGGGAGAGAGAGCATTAAGGGGGAGAGCATATTGGGAAATTATTTTCAAAATGATGTATCAAGACTTGGTTCTTCTGTTGTATCTTATGTCTTGATGCAAAATCTTCTGATCTGATACATGTCTTATGTATTCTTATGCTCATCTCTTATATGTTGGAATGCTCTGATTCACACATGTTTGGTATGCTATGCTCTGATGCACTCTCTTGTTTTTTGTCAAAAATGTGTGAATGCTCAGATTCATAGTTTGCTATGTTATACATGTTTTGTATGCGTATGCTCTGATATGCAACAGGTTTATCATGCTCTGATACACATAGCATTTTATCATGCTCTGATCTACATATCAAAATTCTCTGATGCATGTCTTGCATTTCTTTTGCATATTTTATGCTCTGATCTACATATCAAAATTCTCTGATGCATGATTTGTGCTCTGATATACATGTTTGATATGAATTGCTCCAATTTACATGTATGCTCTGATGAGGAATATAATGCTCTGATCATTCATCATCATACTTAATCTGATAAGAATGCAAGTCATCAGAAAATACTTCCCATGCTTAAAACTTGTTAACTGTGCATCTCTTGTCAAACTAATCTTTTATGCACAGATTCAGGGGGAGTATATTCTACCAACTTTCACATGTCTAAATATTTCAATTCCATATATTTGAATGTGTGAAGCTTGGGTTGCCACTAACCACCAAAAAAGGGGAGATTGAAAGAGCATCTAGGCCCCAATATGGTTTTGATGGTTAATGGCAACCTAAACTGGAATCTAATGTTTACATTTAGTGTAAGCAAATCTTACAGGTTCCATGATGAAGGGTTATCCAGAGAAGGATGGCCACCAAAAAGGGTACATGGTGGGTTCAAGGACAAAGAGATGGCTGTGCTAGGCAGCTGTGTCACAGCTGAGAAGAAGCCGGTGCTGTGCAGGGAGATGCAAGCAAGGTGATGGTGGCTTGATGCGTCAAGGGCCGTGACTTCAGTTGGTGGCAGGTGAAGCCTAGATTTGCTAGTTTCTTTGAGTCCATAGGAACAACCCGTACTATCAAGAGGGATGAAATAGTAGCAGTTGTCTAAGGGAACCTTGCTCATTGCTCAGAGTGTTGGTCAAGGGGATTGGTGCTTTGAGGCCAATTGCCCTGTGTCAATAGCTTTGCTCAAAAGTATGTAGCTGTGTGAAAACCCTAGAGCTTTAGGCACCTGTGTGACACAGCTGTGTCACAGGTGGTCTTCCGCTCTGTGACTCAGGTACACCTCTGTACCGGGAGAGAGCTTGTAAAAGCTAAGGG
This sequence comes from Stipa capillata, assembly GCA_019208055.1. Taxonomy (NCBI): domain Eukaryota; kingdom Viridiplantae; phylum Streptophyta; class Magnoliopsida; order Poales; family Poaceae; genus Stipa; species Stipa capillata. The sequence goes on along the minus strand of JAGXJF010002333.1, from coordinate 77,430 downwards.
ATCTGCTCTGTAATAGGGTCTGCTGTGTCAGGGGTCTATTGGAGGTTCTCTCCTTTTCAGGTAGCTTAGGTAGAGTATGCTGAGGGCATGTAGTGTGCCAGGACCGGGCTGGGTAGTGCTGCTATCAGCTAAGGGTTCACCTGTGTGCGCCGTCGGTGACACAGGTGTCGGTCTGCCTGAGCCAGGTACAGTTGGGCGTAGGGTGTAGCTGTGTCACCGGTGGTTGACACCGGTGGCTCACTTAATCCTACGTGGCAACAGGGTAACGGTCAGGTGCCTGTGGACCCTATATATAGGGGACCAGGGGAGGACTCTGTCCTCAACCTTGCTCAAATCAGTGATTCACATACGACCGTTGCAAAGCCTCCAACCACTCCACAAGAGCCAAGCGCCTAAGGGTTAGTTCGAGTGGGTTTGTGAGCTAGAGCACGAGCAAAGGTTCCTCCAAGAGATTGCTGCTGGATCATCTGTTACTCTTGGAGTTTGTCTGCTCCTAGACGGGTGTAGGAGTTGCTGGTATCACCCAAGCTTGTGTGGGCTGATCCAGTAGTTTGTGAAGGTGCTCTGAGGTCTACCTGCTGCAAGGCAAAAGGATCTCCACAAGCAAAAGGAAGAGTACTGAAAGATCAGGTACTCGGAGAACAAGCACGATTCAGTGCTGGCCAACTCTTAGGAGTGGTCTCTCCAACGGAGACGTACCTTCTCTGCAAAGAGTTGGGAACTTCGGTGAAAATCCTCTGAGTCTCCTTTACTTCCTGTATTCCATGCATATCTGCTTCTACTTACCTGCTTGTGTCTCTTAGACTTGATCTGCTAAGCTTACCTTTTCACCTGTGCTAGATTACCTTTATACCTGTGTGTGATCATCTGTTACTCAGCTGTTTCATTCACTTGTATTCACCTGTGCTAGCACCTGTGTCACAGTTAGTCTAAGTAGAGCACCTGTGTCAGGTTATCTCTTCACCTATGCCTTTCACCTGTGTGACAGCTGTGTGTTAATTTACACATAGTTTTCATCTGTGTCACACACCTGTGTCACAGCTGTCCACTATTAACTTGTGAAGTTAATCTGATAACTTAAACAGAAGATTAAAAAGGGGAAATTTTATAAGCCAACTATTCACCCCCCCTCTAGTCGGCATCTCGGTCCTTTCAGTTGAGTGCCAAGCTGCAGAAGGAGCTTGCCCTTCGTGACATCAAGGATAATGAGGACCTTGTAAACAAGGCCATAGTCATGGAAGACAAGCTCAACAACCTCGAGAAGAGCCGTAAGCGCTAGAGGGAGTTGGCTAAGGCTTCCAGCAGTAGCTCTCAGCAGCCTCGTGCTTGGCAGACGCCTTCTCCCCAGTTCAGAGCACCTCCACCTTCTCGCCCATTTAACTCGGTGGCACGCCAGCCACAGCAGAATGTTCAGCAGCGTCCAAGTGGTGGGACCCAAGCTCCTCGTCCTGTTCAGAATATGGCCAACATAACTTGCTACAACTGTGGGAACAAAGGACATTACTCCAGCACTTGTCCCCTTCCTCGTGCTCCTCAACCATTTGCTCCTAAACCTCCGGGTGACGCTTACCCTGTGAAGCAGCAGACCGGAAAGCCACAGCAACTTGGCCGTGGCAGGGTGAATCATCTCTTAGTTGAGGAGGCTGAAGCATCACCTGATGTGATACTGGGTACGCTCATTGTTAATTCTTACCCTGCCGCAGTTCTTTTTGATTCAGGAGCATCGCATTCCTTTATAGCTAGCAAGTTTGCTCGTTATTATGGCATGTCCCTCACTCCAATGCATCCTCCTCATATTATACAAACGCCTGGCTCGGAAATGAGGGCCGAGCACAAATGCGAAGGTGTTTCTATTAATATCGGTCAGAAGGTTTTCTTAGCCACTGCCATGGTTCTTCTATCCTCAGACATTGACCTTATACTTGGGATGAGTTGGCTCTCAAAGCATCAAGCAGTAATCAACTGTGCTCAGAGATCTATCATTCTCACTAGCAGTGATGGAAACAAAGTGGAAGTTGTTCCCCAACTCTCTGGCAGTTACCTCCATGCCTTGGAAGCCACTCCAGCCCCTTCCCTCCTTGATGTACTTGTGGTATGTGAATTTCCAGATATCTTTCTGAAAGAATTGCCCGGTATGCCACCCGATCGGGCAGTGGAGTTTGTTATCGACCTCCCGCCAGGCACTGCCCCGATCTCCAAATGGCCATACCGGATACTTCCACACGAACTGGTAGAAATGAAGAAGCAACTCCAAGAGCTGGAGAACAAGGGCTTTATTCAGCCCAGTTCCTCACCTTGGGGATGTCCGGCTACGTTCATGAAGAAGAAAGACTCTAGCTTGAGAATGGTAGTCGACTACCGTCCACTGAATGAAGTGATGGTGAAGAATAAATACCTTCTTCCTTGCATCGATGATCTATTTGATCAGCTAACCGGTGCTTCTGTGTTCTCCAAAATTGATCTTCGTCTGGGTTACCATCAATCAAAATCAGATCTGAGGATATTCCGAAGACAGCTTTCATGACTCGATACGGGTCGTATGAGTATACAGTGATGTCCTTCGGACTGACTAATGCTCCGTCCACCTTCATGCAATTGATGAATTCGGTATTCATGGAATACCTAGACAAATTCGTTGTCATCTTCATCGATGACATTTTAATCTATTCCAGAACCTAAGAAGACCATGCCAACCACCTGAGGCTTGTGCTCGAGAAGTTGCGAGAGCACCGTATGTATGCTAAATTCACCAAGTGTGAGTTCTAGAAGTCTCAAGTGGAGTTTTTAGGCCATGTCCTATCCTCGGAAGGTGTAGCTGTTGATCCAAATAAAGTCCAAGCTGTGCAGGATTGGAAACAGCCCAAATCTATCACGCAAATCTGAAGCTTTCTTTGATTGGCTGGGTATTACCGCCGGTTCATTGAAGGTTTCTCCTCTCTTGCCAAGCCCATGACCGAGTTGCTGAAAAAGGACAAGAAGTTTGTGTGGTCAGCCAAATGTGAAGAAAGCTTCCAAGAGCTGAAGAAGAGGTTAACCACCGCTCCCATCCTGGTCCTTCCAGACCTCCAAAAAGGCTTCGAGATCTATTGCGATGCTTCACGCCAGGGTCTTGGTTGTGTTCTCATGCAAGAAGGTCGCGTGGTAGCATATGCTTCTCGGCAATTGCGACCACACGAAGCCAACTATCCAACCCATGATCTAGAGCTTGCAGCAGTTGTTCATGCCTTGAGGATATGGCGCCACTACCTCATCGGTAGCCATTGCCAGATCTACTCCGACCACAAGAGTCTGAAGTATCTTTTCACTCAGCCCGATCTAAATCTTTAGAAACGAAGATGGCTGGAGTTGATCAAAGACTATGATATTGGTCTCAACTATACCCCCGGCAAAGGTAATGTCATTGCAGATGCACTAAGCTAGAAGGCCTATTGCAACAATTCCATGGTCTTGGAACAACAACCACCTCTTTATGACCAGTTCCAGTGACTTAATCTTGAGATTGTTCCAGTTGGGTACCTTGCCACCTTAGAAGTGAAACCCACTCTGGAAGATCAAATTAAAGCCGCTCAAGTGACAAGTGTGAGTATCCAAAAGATAAAGGAGAAGATGAAAAATGGAACCGCCATTTGTTTTGTGGAAGATGAGCATGGTATCCTCTGGTTTGGCCATCGTCTGGTCGTTCCCTAAGGACAAAGAGTTGCGAGCACTCATTCTCATGAAGCTCACAACACTCCCCTCTCCATCCACCTTGGAAGCACCAAGATGTATCAGGACCTTCGTCCACGATTCTGGTGGACTCGTATGAAACGGAAGATCGCTTAGTATGTCGCTGAGTGTGACACCTGTCGTCGGGTTAAGGCAGAATACCAGCGACCAGCAGGTCTCTTACAACCCCTTCCTGTACCTGAGTGGAAATGGGAAGAGGTAGGCATGGACTTCATCGTCGGCCTACCTAGGTCGCAAAAGGGGAACGACGCTATCTGGATGATTGTAGATCGTCTCTCTAAAGTGGCTCACTTCATCCCGGTCAAGACAACCCACAAAGTGACTCATCTCGCCGAGCTTTACATCTCTAAGATTGTCTGCCTCCATGGGGTTCTGAAGCGAATTATTTCGGATCGGGGTCCTCAATTCACCAACTGGTTCTGGCAGAGTTTGCATGAAGCCATGGGAACCAAGTTATCCTTCAGTACCGCTTATCACCCTCAGACAAGCGGTCAAACCGAAAGAACCAATCAGATTCTCGAAGACATCCTCAGAGCCTATGTTCTCACCTTCGGTCCCAGCTAGGAGAAGTCTGCCATTCGCGGAGTTCTCCTACAACAACAGCTTCCAAACCAGTCTCGGCATGGCACTATTCGAAGCTCTATATGGGCGCAGGTGCCGTACTCCTCTCAATTGGTCTGGAGCCGGTGAACAATAGTTCTTCAGCCCAGATTCAATTAAAGAAGCTGAATCTCAAGTTCGGGTGATTCACTAACGGCTTCGCGCAGCTCAATCCAGGCAGAAGAGCTACGCTGACCCGAAGCACAAAGAGGTATAATATCAAGTTGATGATTTCACGTACCTCAGAGTCACACCGTTTAAAGGCACTCGCCGATTCAGGGTTAAAGGCAAGTTGGCCCCTTGCTTCATCGGACCCTTCCATATCCTTGCCAAGCGAGGTGTCGTGGCATATCAGCTGGATCTGCCCCCAGCTCTCGCCGATGTGCACGACGTCTTCCATGTCTCTCAGCTGAAGAAGTGCCTTCGTCCCCCTCTCAAGGAAGTCTCTCTCGAAGACCTTGAGCTCCAACCTGATCTAACCTATCAAGAGAGTCCGAAGCGCATCCTTGAAGAATCAGAACAGACTACTCGCAACCAAACATACAAATTCCTCAAGGTTCAATGGAGCAACCATTCTGAAGACAAAGCCACCTGGGAACGTGAAGACTGGCTCCGATCCACCTATCCCTCTTTCTTCTCCAACCGTTAGCGATCTCGAGTCGAGATCTTTGTAAGGGGGGTAGATTTTGTAACAGCCGCTACTTAAAAAAATTCTCAGCTGACGTCAGCAGGGGCCCACCCGCTGACGCCAGCCCCCGCCTCCCGCCCGCTGCGCCACGTGGCGCTGCCCCGCGTCCCGCCGGGGCCGGCCCCCTTGCCCCCGCACGCCCCGGCAGCCCCACGCCGACGCGTCGCCGCCCTTACCCACCGCGCGCCTCCCTCTTCCTCTCTCTCTCCTCCTCCCTTCCCCCGCGCGCCTCGCCTCTTCCCTCCCCGCTCTGCCCTGCTCGCCGCTCCGCCGGTGCCGCCGCCGTCTTCCCCATCTCCGGCCTCGCCTCGCCGTCCCGGTCCCCTCTTCCTCGCCTCCGGCAACCCGCCGCCGCCGGAACCCCGACCTCGCCGCTCGCGTCGCCACCGTCTCCTCCGCCCCGTCGCCACCCCGGCGCCGCCCCACCGCCTCGCCCCCCATCGCCGCCCTCGGCCCCCGCCGCCCGGTGAGCCACCGCCTCTCCCCCTTCCCCGTGGCCAGGCCCACGGCCTCGCCTCCCCGCGCAGCCCGCGAGGCCGACCGGCGAGCCAGCCCGCTTCTCCACCCCCGGTGGGCCAGACCCTTTGGGTCCGGGCCAGACCCGTCGGGCCGAAACCCAAGAACAAAAAAAATAAAAATAAAAAAATAAAAAATAAATAAACAAAATAAATAAGTAAATAATAATAAATAAATAAGAATAAAATAAATGAATAAAGATAAAAAATAAAAAGAAAAAGAAAAACCTAGGACCCACTGGTCATAGACTTAGGCTAGGATAGTTATAGTATAAAAAGTATTTTAGATTATTTTTTATTTAGAAAATACAGAAAATTAGTTAAAATTGCTGAAAACTTAGAAAATTCACCAAAAATTCATATGAACTTAGAAAATTATGAAAATTTTATATTTGGGATCAGTGCAAATTGTAGTATCCATTGAAAATAATTTTGGCCATGTAACTATGCTAGAAACTTCCATAATTAATTAAAATTCATTAAACCTTGTATAAATCGCTATAAATTCAATTCTTGCCCAAAAATTATGAAATTTTGCCAACCTGACCAGCAAATTATACGTTACCATTGAAAAATAATCCCATAATATTTTGATGTTCAGAAATCAAATAATTAAGAATAGTAGCCAATTAATCACTAATCGGTCGACGGAAATTGGTTAAACCCTAATTTCCGATTCTCGTCTCAAAAGACCAGAACTTATTTTCAAATGGTTTTAACTATAATGATTAGCTATTGCTATGCATTTCATATAAAATCCATGTAATGTCATATTGAATTCTTATTCTATTATTTCCATTCTTTTCGTCGTCGTTTTGCAAAACCCTAGAAACCGGCAACGAGGGAGTGGAGCCTCAGCAATCTGATTTCTAGGAATCCGAGGAATTCCCCAGTCCAGGCAAGCTGAGCTTATGACATTGCCATGTTACTTTCTTGCTATTATGTTGATTGTGATATGCCCTGATTAGGAATTGCTTTAGTTCAATTGCATGTCTTACGATGATGCTATTATCGTGTTTACGATGTAACTTGAGGTGTCATCAACGTGAACCCTTAAGAATTAAGCTGAGAGACGAGGGAGCATGTTTGGGAGGGCGTCTGTACAATGTTGGGGTCGCTCGAGCCCTATGTCAAGTTTATTGGAGGTACAGTACGTGAACCCTCGCGTGATGCTCCCTGAAAAGCCGCGAGGTAGCTGGTTGTGTCGGGGACCATAGTTGATGTCTGGTTGGGGCCCGCTCATGGTGGACTAGCTATCCTCCTGAGCCGGACCAAGAGAATCTTTATGGGGTCATCAACCAATCAGGGCCTCTTTTTGTGAAATTGATCTGAATGATGTTGATCTGTAGGTCTAATCACGAATCTATGTTGTTATATCATGTTGATCGGTCGAATCTAGTTATATCCACTGATTGATGTTAATTTGGTCTTGTATCATGGAAAAACTTACATTACTTGTTGTTGCTCAAATCTACTAGCATGGTAGCGCTGATGCACTTTTTCCTGTTAACCTCGTTTGAATGTCGTGTCCAAGCACTACTAAGTCTTGTGAGTATGTTTGTACTCATTGGTAGTTGTTATTGCATGATTAGGAACAGGTGAACCCTCCCTCGGCGACTACTTTCCTGATGATGCTTGATCGGTTACCTCTTTAGTTTTATGACCTTGGGACTGATGTAGGGTATTTTGGGTCTTTTGAGATACTAGCTTGTATCTCTGGGCAAAACTGCATGCTTCCGCTGTTTATTTTCTCGCACTTAAGGCCTTCGAGCTAGCTGCTTGTAAATTAAGTAATTTCCCAAATGTAAGGAATGTGCACTAATTATCTGGTAATCCTCCCTGTAGAGTTTGTGCAATGATATGTTAAGTTGTTTAACACGGCTGTTCGTACACAATGCGTGTATGGTTGAAGTTGGTACGAATCTTCTGTACAAGGTTCATGATCACGAGTTGAGTGACCTGCCAGCTGCGACGCGACTGCCGGCTGGGCAGGGTTTAGACTTCAGTGTCGGGCCTTCGGGTGACCCACCGATCTGTGCTAGGGCCAATTGGGTTAGGGTGTGGACACGGACGTCGGGCTCATGTTGTGATTGTGATTCTCGTCACAGAAGCTGAGTATTAACCCACTACAGGGTTTCGGAATTATGTTTGGCTTATGGCATGGTATCCGTTTCTGGTCGGCTGGACCAGTAGTGAGACATATGACCAGGTGGTCAGGTGGTGTTTGTATGCAGTGCTGGTTCGGTGTCGGACCCTGAGCGGTGAATGCACGCGAGGTAACTTGTATCCACGTTAAGCGGTTGCTCGGTCTTTGACGACGTATCGTACGTTAAGCCAGGTATACGATTCCGGGTCCCGACAGACCTGGCCAGGGAGACTAGCACGAGTAGTTATTTCGAATCGTTATGACCGCCTCCTTTTGGATTTTATCTATCTTTGTTGTACTACTTTTTCATGGAACACTCAGTTTATTTCATCTAAATCTAGAGTACAAGTACGATACATTGTTATCAGTACACATGGGGTAAACGGTATGATAACATTCGCATGATACAACCATAAAACCGAACAACCTAATAATAGAATAACTAAGATAATAGAACATAGTAATAACTACTCAGGGCCTTTTGGATATTTTTCCTTCCTCATACGACGAGCGTGAGCTACCTCTCCTTCTTCCTTCGTGCGACGCGCGGTCTCACGCTTCCTCGCCCTTTCAGCCTCACGTGCCTCCGCAGCTCGATGTTCCGCCTCCTTCTTTTCCTTGCGTTGCTCCTCTTGCCAACGCTTTCGCTTCTCTATCTCCTCCGCCTCAAGCATGCGTTGCAGAGTGTAATCTCACCTAAAATAAACCTCACACATGAGTTGTTCTTCATCCTCATTCGATTGGGTACTGTCCAGCCACTGTATGTAGTCATATATAGTGGGTAGAGACTGCAAGCAAATGAGTGTATGAGTGTTAGCATTGTATTGCATCGTGTTACGAATGCGGGTGTGTGCGAGTTTTACCCTTTGACGTTGTGTGCGCACGGCAACCTTCGCTGGCTCTTCGTCGTAGTTAGCACATATGAAGAACCTTCTTCTGAAGGTGTACGACATCTCTTTTGATTCCATTAGTTTGCACAGATCTTGGCACCAGCAGAGGGGAACCTTGACTCCGTTCGGCACATTAGCAATCAACTTCTCATTCCGCATGTCATCTGAACCAGATAAAGCCATTTCCTACCATTTTGCAATATGGGCATAGTTACTACATCCAGGAAACTAAAAAAAATTACGCAAACATTTACCTCACGCGAGCCCCGCTGCCGAGATCCCTCCCTCTTCCGTCTCGCCTCTGAAACCCTAATGTCTTCTCTCTCCACTCGCTCCCGAACCCTTAACCCCTCTCCTTTCTATCCACTTGCTTGGTCTATTCTATTCGTCGGTAGGTGGGAGGCAGATAGAGGCCTCAGAATGAATAAATAGAGCAGCTGGGACGCATATCAGCTATCATTGGCCGAGTTCTGACAAGCCTCACGGGAAGGGGGCAAGTCAGCTACTGGCCAGCCGATTGGTGTCAAGTTGGCCACTGGTAGGCCGATTAGCACCATGTCGGCCACTGGCCGGCCGATTAGGGGGATGTCGGCCACTGGCTGGCCGACTTGCTCCTGGCGCCAGAATCAGTTGGCCCAAGTCGGCCAGTGGGCTGCCGGCTTGGTCTTTTCGGCCGACGGTCAGCTGATTTAGTCATTCTCGGCTTTTGGAACGCTGATTGGTCGTTTTCAGCAAATCGGTAGCTGACCAAGCCGTATTTTTGAAACTTCTCAATTTCATGTTATACTTCTGTTATTTATAGAAATAAAAATAATATTTTGAAAAAATATTCGCGTCTCAGTGGTCCGGCACTCGGAGCCGGAACCCCGACTAGTATCGCCGGTGCGTCCGCCGCTGAATTCTCTAGCGCATATTCGAGCCCCAGAAGGAATCCTCTAGAAGCTGGCACGGCGTGGCCGAGCGAAGAGTATTTAAGCGCGCCCGCGCTGGCTGGGATTGGGACCGTTAGGTGCAGGTCGGGCGCGACATGGCCCAAAGGCATCGTCATCCTTGGACTCTACGAGTAACTTGGGCTCTCATCCGGAGATACTCCTGGGCATACTTTGGAAACCCATAACTGAGTGTAGCTAGGCAGTTTGGCCCAAGCTGGTTATACGAGTTGGACGGTTTGCTTACTGCTAGCTTATGGCCTGCTAAGTGATAGAAAAGGCCTACACGGGTTGCTTTGGTAGTTAGGCCAGCCGGAGAGGATGCAGTGGCCAATGTGCCCTGCAACGCAGTTAAAGACTGGAGCCATCTTTCTATCGTCTCTCCAAAATCTGCTGCCACTGTTCGAAGGGATCCAGGGGAATCTATGGCTGCCGCAGACATTGGGAAAACCGTGACCATTGTTGAAGCCGCTTACGCAGACACTTACACAGGCTACATCGCTTAACTGTTAAATCAAGACCATATATATGAGGTATAACAATACAACTATATTTTCGATCATGGGCATCAACTATCAGAGCACGTGCTATCAAATGAAGGCGTGCTTGAATAATATCTTAAGGGTCGTACAACATGCGAAACTCACATCGATCTGTTTGATAAACATTAGTATCATTTAATTTATGTTTCCTCCCTATGTATGCGGTCTTTAGAAATTTTATTTTAAATGTTTGCCTTATTGATCTTTGTATCTCAAATATTGCATAAAAGATATACTAAACCACCTACGATGCATACGTGGGATGCTTAACAATTGTATACCAATCTAGTTGCGCACATGTATAGCCCATCCTATATGTTACTATTAGCACTAAGAAACAAATTACGTTTGGATCTTTACAAATCTTAAAATTTATGAACCTTCTGGTGTACAATGCAAAGATCGTGCATGAATTCCGGGAGAAATATGTTTAGCCATCTATCATTTTTTGAGTTTACATAGGTAAGTATGCTCGTTATAAGAACACAAACCGGATTAACGACCGGATGTTTTACTTATATGTAATCTTAGATATGTATGTAGAATTAAAGTTTGGATCACGAGCATGTCATGGGTCATTTGTACATGACATTAGATCAGTACGCGACATTAAAGTTTGAATTGTGAGATGACCGCTTGGTCATTTGTATTAAGCTAATAGGTTAGTTGTGTATGATATTAGATCAATATACGTAATTAAAGTTCAGATTGAGAGCCGGGCACAATATTATAACGATCTACCATATATATGGTCTTTTGTGATCGATTTCAGTACTGACTATGATATGTTTAAGAATAATTATAAAGATCTATCGGTTGTGATATTGTAAGGTACAATTATGATGAGCTAATGACTATAGTCTGTTTAAGTATACTTATGAAGATCTATCGATTATGATCTATTTAGATATAGTTGTGATAATCTATTGGTTGTGATTTACTTAGATACGACACATGAAGATCTATCGTTCTGATATATTTAGGTACAATTGTGAAGATCTTATAAGAACCTTAGTTTTAGGTCTAGTCAAAACAGGCGTAAGGTGGAGGTAGATCAACTAGCGTTGTTGAGTTGATCAAGTTCTGTCAAGTCGCGTTGTCAACTAGAGTTGGAGGAGGAAAGTTTTGTTGTGGATCCATAGCATATATTTTATTCATTGCAATTGTTTCATACACATATACGCTACATTGAAATTGAAATATTATTCAATTAAGGAATAAAATTGTAATGTACAATAAATAATTACAAAGTACAAAAGAGAAATAAATAAAAATACATTACCATTATTGAAATACAAATGTGTTGGTACAACATTATTACAAGAGGGAATAAACGAAGAAAGATGAAATTACATGAGATGGTTTCTATCTATATACATTAACGTCTAAACTAATCCTTAGTGTCAAACGTCAAGCCGTAGAGGAATATGAGATGTCAAGAGAGGTAGCCTTCAAAAATATTTGCGTTATTTGAGGCCACCGAGTATATGAACTTGAGACCGTTAGGACCTCGCAATTTGCCATAGGAGGCAAAAGTTTTTGAGAACATTATTTTTAAATAAACATGGTTCCGCCAGCACAATTTTGCCTAAACCCGCAGGGTTAGCTGCGAGAGCAAAATGATATTCGAAATGGAACCTACATATTTTTATTTTCAAAAATCTATTTAGAAAACGTTTTGTTTTTCAAAATTGTCCGAGTACCACATGGTTAAGACCCTAATCAAACCAATATAGTATATTGATATATATATATAGGGAGAAAAGAGATGAGAGGTAATAAAAATAATTTATTTTTTCTACACTAATTGTCTCCATGAATTTTAATTTGAAAATAAAATGTTTTACAAAATAAGAAAGAGATAAGGCAGCATGTCCATCGAAGTAGTTATCCAACAACCCACTGTATTGACCAAAGCCAAATTTTCTTGACCCGTAAGGCATCCATCAAAGAATTCATACAGCAGCCCACAAAAACTGACCCTAAGTCAATTTACTTAGCTCAGAGAGCAGCCAAACAAAGAACAGTAAAACAGCTACTGTAGCTAGCCGTGGAGAATATCCAGTAAAAGATTAGAACAACCACGTAGTAGCAAGGCAGCAGGAGGTGGCAAGATTGCTACCGAGGAACCTTAAGGAGGCTTTGCAGAAGTAGGGACAAGATAACCCAATAAAGCAACACACCGTAGTAACCAGCACCATCGAAACATCACTCCCATTTCTGACAATATCAGCTGCAAGGGAGCTATGGTGACCATTTAGGGAAGCCAAGCACAAGAGATCATCAGGGGGCAGCAAGGAGAAAGAAGGTAGGAGAAAACCATCTGGAAAAGGAACTCAGGAGGAGGAGAAGAGGAGAGTAAGCCACCAGCATCTTTTTATTATTAAAGACTACCATTCTTAGGAGCTAACCCAAGAACCGTGGCCTAGCAGCCGGAATCCAGAGCAAGGAAGAGAGAAGACCGCTAGAGTAAGGAGGATTAGAGAAAAAGCAGGCCACCAAGGGATTAAGAAGAGCAAAACAAAAAGCTTAGGAAGCCCAAGTCTGCCCTGTCTAGCTCAACAAATGATGGTAAGGATCCATCTACTATCATCCTGGCCATGCATATGCATATAGCAGGAAGTTGGGTAAGATAATAGAACCCTCAGATTAAATGTTCATCATAGGGTTTATAAGCAACAAATTGGCAATATCTGTTCTTATCAGATTTTTTTTTCATCTTTCCCAAACCTTTCTAAGAACTAAGCATCACAAAATATAAATAGAGCATAGCAGCTTCATGTTCTTATCTACCTTTCACCATAGCCATATAAATTGCTTCAGATTTTAACATCTTCGTAAGCTAACTAAAAATCAAATGTATAATCTAATCACTTCAGTATAATTAAACTGATACGGGGATCAAAAATGTCCTTATGGACCAGAAGTATCCCATAACCATATGGCATATCAGATTAAGACCATAAGCATAATTATCTAGCTAAGACCAAGATAAGCATCTGTGCTTCAGTTATAGACTGATGTATACATGTATACATACATATAGAAAGCAGGGAGAGGCTAAAAGCCTATGTAACCTCTGTCTTACCAGTCTAGATGTCAGTAAAAGGTCTAAATCCTGGATAGAAATTCAACATAACATGAACTGGATCAACGCAAACCACAATTAGCAGCATTGGCATGACCATTCAAGCACATCAGTATTAGCACCATAAGCCGCACAAAATATTTAGAACCGAGTTATCCAAGTCTAGTTAACCGCATGGATCATGACATTAGCAAACATCAGTCATCAAGATCATAGTAGGGCATGGCACCATGGTACACATAACAATTCGACCACAGTAGACACACAAGGGGAAAATTTAATGGAGAAGGAGCTTTGGAACCACTGGGGAATAGAGAAGGAGAAGACCACTTATCGAGTGGAGGAGGCTAGCAGTACTGGCACCATGCCACACCACCGGCGGGAGGTAGGCCCAGCGGAGCACCGCTAGTGGTGGGGCTACAATACCGAGCTGCAAACCACCCGGGCAGCGTGGCAAGGGCAACCGGAGCGGGTAGCAACACCGAGCCTGAGCCCTAGGCTCGAGACCGCGGTGGTATTGAAGGTTGAGAAGGGTGTGGCACTACCACCGGTGATGGACCGATGAGGCGGCGACATCAATTTCAGCGGCGGTGGCGCACCTGGGTGACGGGGCACACGCACGTGAGGCAGGGGCGCGTTGGAGCATGGCAGCGCCGGCCTCGACAGTTGATGGGGTGGACACGATGCACGGAGGCGGCGCATGCGTGCTAGAGGAGGAGGTGCCGAGCGGACGCAGCACGAAGAGAGGAGAAAGGGGAATAGGACGACAACATGAGGGAGAGAGAGGTCATGCGGCGGCATGCGAGAGAAAGGAGGAGGAAGAGAGGGCCGTTGGGTAGGGTAGAAAGAATGGTCCGAGTAGGCCGGTTGGGCTGGGGAGAGACTGCTGAGCCAGTTCTAATTTTATTATTTATTTATTTATTTTTATTTCATGTTCTTTCTCTTTAAAACAGGGAATAAACACAAAACAGATTATTTCCCTTAAAAAAATGAAAAATGAGAGAGATAAGAGCTATGATGAAAATATGAATTTAAATAATAATTCAAATTTATAGATTAATTAAATTAAAATATTGTATCCTTCTTCTTCTTCTTGAAGAGAAAGAGAAAGATCAAAATAAATGCTTAAATCACAAATTTTAAGTAAACTTTTAAATGAGTTGTTTGAGTTAAAAATATTTCCTTCTTTCCTTGAAAAAGGAAAAAGTAATCTAATTAAGTACTCTTAAGCACAAATTGTAGGTCAAATTGTAAAGACTAATCACGTGAGTTAATCAAAATATGAGGGATAATAATATTCACCTTTAATTAAATTTAAGTAATGTTTAAGTAATCAATACTTCTTGTAAGACTTCATCTAAACTTAAAAGTATTTAATAACTTGCTTAATCATTTAATAATTATAGATCATACCTAAGATATCCAAGAAAATGGTGAATGTCGATTTTTACATCTATGATGCATTTTTCTCGTACGTGCACAATCATGACCATTGCATTTATATTGGAATTTCTTGAATAAGTCCTTACCGGACTTTATCGATTTCTTGCCAGAAGCCAGAGTTCAACAAGCAGACCCGTCGAACTCTATTTTCTATCTATTACCAGGCAAGTCCAATTTCTTATTCATATCCATTGAGAACGTTTTACACAACTTTCCTTCTTGTATATAACATGCATAAAAGGAAAACCTATTTTCTAAAGTGAATCAATTGAGAATCTTTAATCGGTGGGCATGATCATGGTGGGTGGTAAAACCTTGGAAAGGTATCGAGGGCATATTGGAAGGCAAGTTTCATCACATGAGTTTGTTCATATAAAGTTAAGGTAACCAATGATCGATTGTGTTTAAGCACCGTAGCGGTCGCGCTTATCACATACCATGTATGAGTGGGGTTGAGCTAAAGTACCTTTGCTCTAGGTTATACTCCCCTGGGAAGTTGGATCTGGAGTATCAACATGAGACTAGTAGTCCAATCCTGTTGTGCAGACTACGACGCGGGGTATGACTGAGCAGGCGGCGAAACGGCTTTGTGATCATGGGTATGTGATTTGGGGCTGATCCCTTTGTATACATGATTATGATCGTTTGTGGGTACAATTGCGCACTTCTACAAATTGTAAGAAAGTATGGCTTAATCACTCCATGTCCTTGGTTGGAACTGCGAACACGGCAAGAAAGGGATCCATCAGGGATCCTAGCAGCCTGTGAGACATGAGATCATAGTCTTTTAATTAAAATTTGACTTTCTTATCTTACATAATGCATCGCTTTTGAAGAACACTGTTGTTCTCAGTAGAGAGAGGGCATCAAACACCTCTTTACTATTTCTGGACTTGTTGAGTACATTTTGTACTCATCTCTCTATTCTAATTTCTTTGACTAGCTTGTGACCAACGGCGAATCAAGACATCGTCCACGTCGAGGTTGAGAACAAGGTTCCCGAAGAGCAGGCACCAGTGAATGAGTAGAAGGGTTCAGCTACTACTTCAATTACCACGACAAGAATGCTGCCGAGTAGAAGTGTAGTCTAAGTGAGACAAAGAGAGTTTTAGTATAAGGCTTTTGCTATAACCATCTGAAAACAGTTTTAGATTTCTCGTACTTTTGGGAATAAGTTTGTACGACTATACTCTGTTATTCAAGTTTGTAAATTGAGTTTATAATAAATGGACCGCTGCAATGCTTTTGTCATGCTACTTTATGTGATGTGTTGTGGACGAGAAGGCACTTCGTCTACGACATGTCAAAGACTAACATATTATCTGCAAGGGTAGTATATGAGATGCTGCAGATCTATCTGTTGAAGATCTATTGATTATGATCTGTTTTGGTATAGTTATGATGATCTATCGGTTGTTATCTATTTATGTACGATTATAGAGATCTATCGACTGTGATCTGCTAAGGTGCGGTTATGAAGATCTATCTGTCGTGGTCTATTTATGCATAGTTACGAAGATCTATTGATTGTAGTCCATTAATTATAAGAAGATTCACCGGATTAATGATCAGTTATTTCGTCTTTGTGACTTTTTTTATAATTGACACTTCTAGTATATAATAGACGGAACAAATAGATACTAATGACTTAGCCGCTGTTCAAGCCTTTGCATGCCGAAGATAACTTTCACGTCGGAGAAGTGTGTTCCCGAAAAAGTACCACAATCCGGAGGCAATGAGAATACGATTATTTGAGGCTCCAATTGCCAGCTCCCAAGTTGGAAGGGTCTGTGTAATATGTTTGCTCGTCAACATGGCTTCATTAATCAGGTTACTTTGGAGATAGACTTTACATAATTAGTAAAATCATAGACCTGTCGAGGGAACACTACTACAGAACACATAATTACAGTCGGCCCAAATCGCTACCTCAGCCGGTTTACCTTTCGGCTGTAGAGAAAGGGTGCTAACAATATGAATTATCTCAGCCGGTTATAAAACCGACTGAGATAACAACTTCTCAGCCGGTTAGAACAAAAAACTGACTGAGATATTATACTATCCCAGTCGGTTCCGAACATAATATCTCAGTCGGTTTCCTAGCCGAACCGACAGAAGAATAAACTTTTGTAGTCAGTTTTTACACGGGAACCGACTGAGATAATAGCATATCTCAGTCGATTTTCCCTGCTCAACAGGCAACGATGAAGGCTCATCTCAGCCGGTTCCAGGGAAACAACCGGCTGGGATATTCGTTGGTACAGGGCAGGCAGAGAAAATACAATTTATACTCCCAGATTCCCATAATCCCCAGAACACATTTCACATCCAACTTGAATTCATAATAGAGATTCATATTGACATCATATTTCAATTGACAACTAAACACAAATGAAAGTATATAGAAATTCAATATTTACATCACAACATCCATCACATGTCTTGAGGAATTTACAACAGATTGAAATGCAAGTGACAACTAAACATCGATCATTTGATTCAAACCAATTGTCTTAGTCGTCGGATCTGTCGTAGTAGAAATCGTATTTTGGATCGATGACTCTATCAAGAAGAAAATGCGCCAAGTCTTCCTGAATCCTAGCTAGATCCGTCTTCGGCAATTCCGTCCGTGCAACAGTACCAACATGTCGATATGAAGATCATACTGATGCTAGATAGAAGATGAATAAAACAAAATTGAAATGATAATTAGCATACCTCGGTAACTGAGAATTTGTGAGCGGAGGCTCGAGACATGAGAATGTTCATGTGATGTCCAACATAGAAGCCATACAAATTGCTAAAATTGGGTTGCTGGTGGCATTGCAAAGATATACATTCCCTCGGTATGTAGTTCTATAGAATTGATACCAGCGAGTCTAAAAGTGTGCGACAGGATACGTACCAGAAAGGAGAAGTGGTGGTACAACTTATGAAGGGCCCCCGCATCATCCTTTTTTCCCACGCGATTACAAAATATTTCGTACGCTCTGAATCGTGGAAGAAAAGCTGTAATTATACCAATGGTCTATTATCATAGAATTTCATGAGGTAATTTGTTTACCTATCGATCACTTTGCTGACCCTCTCGAAGTCAGTCATGTTTTCGAGGTATGAATCCATATAATACACCTTCTTGATTAGGAGTATGATAACAATAAGGATCCAATGGGAGCTAAATGGTCATTAATCCCAAGTTAGTTGATGATGTGCCAAATGTGCGAAATGAACAAGTTAAAGACATTAACAAGTTTATAGCGCTTACCTTTTGTTGAAGGGATAGAGGATGAATTTGTTATGCAGGCTGGCCTCCATGATGTCGACGAGATAATCCTCGATAACCCTTTCAGCATACTCCATGGATTGCACGGAGGCAAGGTGCGGGTCGACGAATCCTATCAGTTCATTTGCTTCTCTCGCCTTGATATAAGCGAACCTATATATGCACAGAGGGAAGAGTTCCGTATTTGTGATGTGTGTGGGTATTATAGTAAAATAAATGGAGCATGATTGTAAACACTTACAGTGTGAAGCATCCCACGAGGCCCGCGTCCAAGGTGGTTAGGTTGTACATAAGGAATAAGTCCTCCCAAGTCACGACAAACAGTCGACCCTTATCATGGAGGAAGTGCTCACGTCCGAACCTGCCAATGATGCTATCGCTCCGCTGATGCTTGGGTTTCTTAAAATTGGCCAAGTAACGGTTGTGCAATGCAGCGCAAGCCCAGCCAAGTTCAGCCATTATCTTTTTGTGATTCTTGACCATCGGCTTCCCAGGCTTGTATGTCGGGATAGTCGGAGTGCTAGGGAGTCTCCCTCCAGCTTCATATATCGCGGCTATTTCTTCGAGGGTCATTTCTCGGCTAGCAATTACCTTCATCAAGTTCTTTCCCTTGCCATGCTTCAGCAATGCCACCTTTGGAGACCTCTTTGGTGATTCTTGTGTTGTCAGCTCAAGCTGTCTTGGTGACAGCGCCGCTACCACAAGAGGCGAGAACATCAAAGGCTCCACTGGTTCATCTGCCGGTCGCGGTGAAACTTTCTTAGTCGGCCGCGACGCATCAAGAGAGATGTCCTTCTTGGGCCACTGGATGAATGTCCCCTTGGCTTGACTTAGAGTTAAGATCTCGTTGTTTGGTGGAATCGGGAGTTTCAGCTTGCTGAAAGTGTCGTTAACCCCATCGATGCTCACCTTCGCGTTCATAGGGTCTAGGGGGGCATTATGTATCCTTTGCTCTCCCGTTGCTGGGAACACTAGCCCCAAAGCGGCATCCACGAGATCATCCATACCCACCAACCTAACTTGAATCGTGCATCTCGTGTGAGCCTACATAAGAAAAGGTTTCAGCCAACAGGCCACAAACAATTTTATGTGGAACAATTTTTCAAGGTATATCAAGAATTGCTCGATCTCATCCCTAGACGGTGCGGGTGCTTGTTTCTCTTAGAGAGCTCCCGGTTTTGCTCGCTCTTCAACTTGAATTCTTCCGTCGTCTTCATCCTGACAAACTCATTTCAAACCTCAGGAGTAATCATCGGCCACTTCCCGAAAGGCTCCACCTCGGCATACACGTACTAGTTGACGAGGACAGTCTTCCAGTTCTTCCAAGCCTTGCAGGCTATCATCTTAGCAGCTTGCTTGATACGAGCTTTCCATTCTTCGGGGAAGATGAAATATCCCAAGATTTCCCCTGAAATCGCAGCGAGCTGTTTTGTTCCCACTCTCTTCCAACTTTCTAAAGTGATTGGGACCCGCTCTCTTGCTACGATGCCACAGACCGTGCTGAACTTCCTCCTTGCATTCTGAGGCTCGTTTGGTGCACCTGAGTCGTGCAAGTGCGTGACCGTGTACTTCGCATCCGGTCTCTTCGACCATTTCCTTCCTTCTCCTCGACGAGCCTTTTTCTTAGGCCCGGAGCTGCTTGTTGTGTCGCCAGACGGCCTAGGTGGCGATGGCGACTGAGAGTCGCCATTGTCCGACGATCTTGGGTTAATAGAGGACAAGTACATAGAGAGGATAAGTAAAGCAAAATAGAAACAAGTTTTATGCTTGTCTTCGCTGAAGTCGTTCAAATAATGCAACGGGTCAGGACGGAAAGCTCCAGCCAAGCAAGACTTCTACTATACCCCTTCCCCTTTAAACACCCACTATAAGCAACACGTCTTATTACCAGTAAAGATGCAAACTGTAGGTTTGATGTACATCACTGTTAGTCGAGAGCCAGTCCAGTATTACTTGCATGAAATAGCTGACCAGCTCGATCAGGGTAGCAAATTTCTATCCACATAGAAAATAAGCTCATGTGTGGGAGGGCCAACTATCGGTGACAGTGTTGGAGGGGGATAAGGGTATTTTATGTTAGATATATCTTTAAGTACCTATCTTGGGAAAGAACTAAAATTTTCTTTTGGCAATAAGAGGCAACTGGTGCTAAAAATTAATTATTTTCCCTAATTTATAAAGCATACTTGATTACACATTTTTGTTTTTTGTTGCAAAGATTGCACAACTTGTTGAATAACTATGATTAGAAAATACTATACAAGCATCCTTTGGACATATATCTTTCCTAGTATACCTTGTGTCTATTTTAGTAACTAGCTATAGTTAGAATTGGCCACGTGCCTAGTTAAGGCAATTTCTGAACCAAGATAATGTGAACAGCAGAGTTACATACGCTTTAGAAGGTGATTTTTTAAATCTAAATTTTGATATGTCTAACTTTAGCAATTAGTGATGGATGGACACTTTGATCCTATTTAAGTTAAAATTTGACCACATGCTTGTTAATCAAGATCAATGGGTAAAATCTCTCCAGAACACACAAAACCTTTAAATTCAAGTACATATATTATCCATTTATTTACACATTTTAGTGCTCAAACAATGGTTTAGATTAAGGGGTGAAGTGATGCCATTTTGAGTATCAGTTAATGGAGTAGCACCATGTACCTTGTGTGGTGGACGGGGTAGGAGGTGGCGGCAGCTCGGGCGACGGAGGCTCCGGCTCGAGCGATGGAGGCACCGGCTTGGGCCACATCGGCGGCGGCCCGGGAGACGGAGGTGGCGGTGGCTCGCCGGCTTGGGGACTTCGTCTGGCGTGTCAGGGAGGCCATCTTAGAGGAGGGGCGGCGGTTGAGGCGGCTGGAGCAGCGGCGGTTAGAGGCGGCGGGAGTCGAAAACTTTGTGAAGTTCCAGAGGAGGGAGACGAATCGGTTTTTATTAACCAAAGTCATCGCAACCGGATAACCCAGATAAACCGACTGAGATAATATATTACAGTCGGTTCCGTCAACAAAACCGACTGGGATAATATACTATCTCAGTCGGTTCGGTCCACAGAACTGACTGGTGGACCGAACCGACTGGGATAATATATTATCTCAATCGGTCTGCTGAACCGACTGGGATAATATGCTATCTCAGTCGGTTTAGGCAAGGAAACCGACTGAGATAGTATCCTATCTCAGTCGGTTCGGAAGATGCAACTGACTGAGATAACATAATATCTCAGTCGGTTTGGTCGGTGAAACCGACTGTAATATATTTTCTTTGTATTTAAGTTATTTTCTTTGTATTTAAGTTATTGTCTTTGTAGATCTATTATTTTTTTATATTTAAGTTATTTTTCTTTATTTAAGTTATTTTCTTCGTATTTAAGGTACTTTCGTCGTATTCAATTTGTTTTCTGTGTACAAAAGTTATTTTCTTTGTATTAACATCATAGAACATGTATGATTATTCTAAATCAGAGGAAATAGTACCATCAGTGCTCAGCTGAACCTTACATTCCTCGTCTCTTCGCTGAACATAGCATACCTCCTGTCAATATTTCTCTACTGTAAAGAATCTGCTGTGTGTCTCAACATTCCATCATCTGTACGCTCATCTGCGTGCCAACGCAACAGTTTGGCCTCCTTCGGGTTTGCAAATTCACATACTCTTTACGGTAGAGGATATAGTCATTCCTACAGGCATGTATTTTCTCTACCTCTATTCCCAAAGGGCAAAGAACCTTCTTAGCTCTGTATGTAGTTTTCGACATCTGGTTTTCCTTTGGAAGCATGTCTCCTAACAATGTTAGGAGCGACGAGAAGCTCTTATCGGTCCATCCGCTGCTAGCCTTCAGTTTTAGCAGTTCCAGAACGCCCAATAACTTTGTGAACTTGCAGCCAGGGTACATTGGTTTCTCCAAGTCTTCCAATAAGCAGATAAATTTCCTGTACTCCCGATCATTCTCACAGTTTTCTTCGACATCTTGGATCATCTGATCTAAGTCGTTGTCTTCATGCGACGACGTGTCGTCTTGTGACGCGTCCTCTTGTGACGCACATACGTCATCACGCGTCCGCTCAAGAGGTATGCTATTGACAGTATCAGCAATGTTGTTGCCTTCATCGATGTTTACCGGACCTTCCTCTACAATATAATCTTCACCATGGCTGGTCTAACATGCATACCCCTTCATGAATCCTGTCTTGATCAAATGTGCTTGCATCTGTGTAAGATTTGTGAAGCTCCTAAATTTTCACAATGACAGCATGGACAGCTGATCCACGTCTCCCCTGTGTTCAAACTATACTATTCGGCTACTTGTAAGAATGCCGAGACGCCTTCGATGTACTCATTGCTAGCACGATGCTCAGCGTACATCCACCATCGATCCATCTATAACAACATACAAATTTTATTAAATTGAGCAAGAACTATCAAAATATTTTGTGCCACAAAATTCTATAAAAATTACCATAAAATTTGGCAACACCACCCCAACCGACCTATATCAAGTGTACCAAACAATGGACAACTGCATTCAAGGCTCAGCTGGCAACTTCGGACAGCATTTATGGATGTCGAACAGCATCATCTGAGTCGGTTCTAACGAAACAACCGTCTCAAAGTTATCTCAACCGGTTGAGAAAAGGGAGCCGGCTGTTAAAGTTCACTTACCTCAGCCTGTTTTACTAGTCCAACCGACTGTAATAATATCACAGTCGGTTTTCCACTCTGAACCGGCTGAGGTTAGATACTATCTCAGCCGGTTCATTCTTTTCAGTTGGTTGTTTCGCACCAACCGATTGAGACTTGAGTTCTTATTATCGGTTTTGCTTGCACCGGCTGAGATCTGAGGTCCAGAAAACCCTGTTTTGTAGTAGTGGAAATAGCGATGCACATGATCGCTGAAGCTAGGTCGTGTGTATGAAGATGTTGATACAAAAGAGCGAGAATAAATTTAACTTAAAAAATCATATTTTATAATGGGTCAAAAATGTAAAGATATCTTAATATATTTACACACAACTATCTCTTAGCGTTAACTGTTATAGATGATATAGAGATTGAAAAAGTCGATAGTTGATTCTATCTTTAAATATGTCCTTAGTAATCTTGGTACTAGTCGGAAAACATATTTTACATCCTCAAAGTATTTGATTGTCTATTTAACCCCCGAAATATTTTTGGATCTCCTTGACTTTCTGACATTCTAATATATACATCTCAAGTTGCGGCCGAACCCTGATTTCGAGTGCGATTCTGCCAACGTGGTAACTACGTGACCCGGTACTTTCCCCAGTGGACTCCACGTCATCCTGATCTCCTCAATGATCTCCTCAGCCACATAGTGCATGCACGGACCCAATATGATCCTCCGAATCGATGGCCAAAACATCAAACAGAAATTGGCCATCTGTTGAGCCTGCGGTCAGTAACATCGCGAGTTCGTAAACTAAGGGTCCATTTGGTTAGTTGTATGAAGTGGGATGGGAAATGGCCATTCATCTTTTTTAGGGATATCCTGTGTTTGGTTTGGTGGATGGGGTGGATAGGGAGGTATATCCACCCCAAGGGAATATTTCCTTAATATGCTGGATGGAGAAGGCCGGCAAAATTTTCTGGATGAGGTGAGCCAAATTTTCTCTAATCGTGTTTAGCCTTACTAATCGTAGTTTTTTTTCTAATCACGCTTAGATCGCCCGAGCTCCGGCCGCCGCCTCCCGCCGGCCGCTCCCCGCCCCCCGGGCGAGCTCGGCCCCGCCGGCCGGCGCGAGCTCCGCCCCACCGCTCCCCGCCCGTGCTCCGCCCCGTCGGCCCAAGCTCCGCCCCGTCGTCCCGAGCTCCGTCCGCCACCCGCCCAGAGCTCTGGCCCCTGCCCCGAGCTCCGGCCGCTGCGCCCCAGCGCTCCCCGCCCCAATCTCCACCCCGTCGGCCCACGCCCGTGCTCCGCCCCGCCCACCCGAGCTCCGCCCCGCCGCCGCGAGCTCCGTCCGCCACCCGCCCTGAGCTCCAGCTGCTGCGCCCCGCCCGAGCTCCCCTACCCCCGCCCGTGCCCACCGTCGGTGAGAGAGAGGATGGAGAGAGAGAGGGAGAATTAGGGAAAAGATGGAGAGAGGCCACTGACGTATGGGGCCTGCATGTCAGTGGCTCATCCAATTGAATCCATCCAATTTTAGCCAAACAAAAATTTGGTCCATCCAATCCACTCCAATCTAGTGAACCAAACAAAAAATTGGTTCACCCCATCCCAAAAAAATTTGATGGGCTCATCCCATCCCACCTCGCCCTCCAACCAAACGCACCCTTAACTGCACACGAAACGAGTGGCATCCCCATGTACCATGCATACGCACGTACGTACGTATACGTCCCATCCACGTACGCGCGTACGCATTATGTAACAAAATCGAAATTTTGCAAAGTTTTAAAAATCCTGAATCTGTCTCTAGGCCGTATTCTTCTCCTTGGCCCAGCCCATTTTTGTTTTGCGGCCCGGGGCAGCCCAACATCTCCCCCTTCTTCCCCGTTTCCGTCGCCACCTACTCCGTCGCCCCGCCGTTCGTCGTGCCGCTCGAGGAATCGGCGACGACGCCGTGCCGTCCGTCCTCGGCACTGCAGCCAGGCGGGACCACTCTGCTCCGACGCCACGCCCGAGGCCGGTCCACGCATCGCCGAGCTCCCTCCCCCTCTGCGCCTCTGTCGCTGCGCCGCTCGCCACCTCGCCATTGCATGCCTCGCCGAGCTCCTCCTCGCGCCACGCCGCCCTCGCCATCGCCACCGGGCATCTCTCCTCGAGCTCCGTGCCCCTGCCTCGTCTCACCACTCGGCTATAAAAGCCGGCGAGGCCGAGCTCCGCCTCCCCTTCCCGGACCCCCCTTCTCCAATCCTTCGCGCGCCAGAGCTCTCCCAAGCCTCCCTTGAGCAACCCGAGCATCCTCAGCTTCTCCAAAGCAGCCCCACCTCCCCGGGGCGCCTCCCCGAGCCTCGCCACCATCCTCCACCTCCGGAGAGGTGAATCCCTCACCACCGTCGAGCTCCTCCTCGGCAACCCTTTCCCCCTCCACTTCCCAAGCTCCCCGAGTACTCTCTCCTCCCTCCTGAGCAACCCAATCTTCCTCCTCCTCATCCCAGAGCCCCGGCGAGCTCAACCCCGCCGCCCATCTCCGACGAAGCTAACCCGAGCCGCACCTCCCCGTCGCCAAGACAAATCCCCACGGCAACCCCTCCCATTTTCTCCAAAAATGGAACCCCCGATCTCCCTAGATGCTTCTGGACCCATCAATTTTGGTCACCGAACCTCTCCGACGATGAATTCCTCCCTCGTCGCCGGCGGCCACCACCCCTGTCGCCCTCCCCTGTTTCCCTTCTCGGCCGAGGCCTGAGGCCTCTCTTTTCCCCCTCGCAGGCTACCTCCATCTCCCTAACAGGCCGGCCTGGTTTCCCTATTGGGCCAGTGCCGAGCGCTCAGGCCAGCCCAGCTTCTTTTGTTTTTCTTTTTCTTTTTCTGTTAATTTCAATTCTCTCGTAGGCCGAAGCCCAGCAAGGACCCGTTAGCAGCCCACTAACTAAATGGATTTGAGCCCACTCGCACTGTTTGAATTTCTTTTTATTTTTATTTTTCTTTTCTGTTAAATCCCAAAACCCTAACCCTAGCCCAAGCCTAACCCTAGCCCATATTCAGCCCAACCCGAGGGCCCTAGTGGGCCCAATACTCTGGCGGGCCCAGGTCTGACCCGTCGGGCCCGAAACCCTAAAAACATTATTATATACCGTTTCGATCGTCTCGACGACGCGGTTCCATTTTTGCTATCCATTGATCCAAATTTCCACTATTTGATGCCCAAAACCCCCCAAAAACCTTTCACCCCTCATATTTCGAATCCCCGTCCGAAAACCCTAACTCCAACAATACCATTTTCTTCAGCTTCTCGACGTCCCAGTTCCAATCCCGCTCACCCCCACACCTTATTTTCAGCATTATTTTCAATTAATATGCATTTTGCTCCTAGCTTGCATTCGTCGAGCCCGGACTTATATGCGTGTGTTTGTTTGGATCTTTTTGCAAATTAGGGAACGATAGCAACGAACCGACGCTAGGGCAGGATCCCGACGATGAAGATCTTTGCGAAGACATCGACCTGAACGACTTCGGTGCAGTAGGCAAGTCACATTTCTTATCCATGTCGATCCCACATGCCATGTTATTTACTGTAATTACTAGTTTAGTTATTATTTTTTGCATGTTAATTTCTTACGTATATTTTTAGAATGACATGAATACGTAGTTAATACCTACCACCCCACAGCCCAGTCAATCTTTGTAGGCCATATTCACCTCGAAAACCTTAGGATAAATATGAATCTATCAGTACCCCTTTACCGGCATTAGAAACTAGGTTGGACAATCTTCAAGAATGATGGTAACCCTAGTTAAAAACCCGGTGTATGTGTTATTAAAATAAAGTGCCATTGGTAGGGGATAGAGAAGATGGGGCCCTTTGTGTATCGATTGTGCAGCCATACCCTTCCGTGGAGTAAGGGTAATCGGGTGGATTACCTTACTCGGGGCAGTTAAGGATACAACCCTTGTGCTTAGTGATGAACATAAGAACCGCTCAACCATATGTTCGACTCGTTGAACCTGGCCTAGTAATCTGCTCTACCCGCTGAACGACTACAGATTGGCTTGCCGTCCCACTTCTCTGGGAGGTCCGCAGAAGCGAAAAAGGTGATAGGCTACTCAGTAGCGAATCATAACTGGAACTCACTCGACTCCCGAATCGCGTAGTTGACATTGGCCCGTCGGCTCTCGAGAGAGCGAGTGATGAAAGTTCCTGAGTAGAAACTTCAAAAGATAGAGCAGATAAAAAGTCTTGATAGACTATCTCTGTCGACATACCGAAGGACGTGTGTATGACTGCAGTGACGTTAAGAGGTATGGACATCATGTGGGTAAAGCTAAGCAACTCTGCAGAGTCAAATCAAATGGTATTCAAATACGCTGTGTTCCTGGTCAATGGAACTGTGTTTAGAGGTGATTCTCGGTACGAGGCACAAGTAGAATTTGGTGATGGTTACTTGAACTTGTCGCAAACCCGGCAGGGTTACTTAAACTCAACGATTTGTCTTAAAAGTGTTTTAACGAAGAGGATTTAAGTTGCTAAGACGAAGACTAGGGCTATGCATCCACCAAATATTAAACCCTATACCCTTGCTTTAAAATCCAGAGCATGTAGTTAAATAGAATGATTTCCCAACTGTGGCTTGCTGAGTACGCCGTGTACTCATTACTGCACCAACCCTCTCAGATGCGCAGGATTACAATGATGCAAACTTTGGGCTCAGACGTCCCAGTCCGCTATGTAAATTAAACTGTTGTCAAATATATTTTGTTGTTCTGTAATATAACTCGAATGTTTTATCACTGTGCTGGTGATGTATCTGTTCCACTTCTGCAACTGAGAAACTCCTGGATAGTTGTGGGTAATACGTCGTGGCTCCGAAAAATGGGTCGTGACACATTCTCATACGGCTCATACACTCGCTCGTGAAACCCGCTCTGATCCTTCCACAGCACGGCCAGTCGATCAGCCCAGCAGGTATCGTAATCAGATCACCAGAGCATCCATCGACGTCGAGCCCCTGGAGGCAGCAAGTACCGCGACGACCCCGGTCAAACGCGAGGGACAGGGAAGAGACGTACGTCAGATAAGAAAAAGCTCCCTGCCTTTTTGACGCCAAAGCATGCATGCGTCCTCGCATGCAAAGCCGCTACCTGCCCAAAACGGAGGAAGCACCCGCTGCCGGCCGCACGCCGCTGTTCGACCGATCGATTGATCCCCCACCACCGCCAGCTTTTCCACGGGCCTGCCGGCCGTGCTTCCTGCTCTCGAGTCTCCTCAGGCTGATCAGGTCGTCTGCCGACCCGGCTCTCTGACCACCGCACAGCTGGGCTCAGATTAATTGAATGAGTTGCACGCAGAGGCAGTGCTATCTTGATCTGATGTCTTGACTTGATGTGATGATGCGAAAGCTTAGCTAGCTAGCCCCAGGCACCAGGAAGGGGAGACAGGTTTAGGCTTTATTTATTGCACGGCAAGCTGGAGCTACCGCTGCCTCACAAAGTTAAGGGGAAGTGTTATCGTCGGACGTCCAGGGCAACGTTTGGCTCGGACGCCTACAGCTTACTTCACGCGTCTCCCTCCTGTGGTCCTCAACTTTCATTTCCCACGTCCTTAAACCAAAAATATCATCACGCTCCTGAGAATCAAATTAACTTCCTTCTGTCTCTCCAACTCTCTCTATACATCGACTTCTAGATCCGGCCTCCCCTGAATGTGCATCCACCGGACTTGTTCTTAGCGAAGCCCTAGTGCGATAGGACGTGGTGGGAGGGGCTTCAAGATCCATAGACATGGTGAGGAAACCGAGACGAGGGGCTTCAAGATCCATAGACATGGTGAGGAAACCGAGGCGGCACCGTACTACTTCAATGGCAGCGAGGCGGAGGACGGCCACCACGGTGCGATGTCGAGACGAATGTTGCCCTTCGGATCCAACCTTTGTGAGCGCAGAACCATGGAAAAAATGCAGATTTAGCCCCCCGCGCGACTCAATGACAAAAATAGCCCCCTACAAAAATCAAAGGCAAAAATAGCCCTCCTGTCGCAGGTAGGGGGTGTGGCAGGCCACCTGCCACAGATAGGGCGTGCGGCAGGCCGCGTACCGCACCTGGGGGGTGCGACAGGCCACGTACCGCACATGGGGCGTGCGGTAGGGGGTGCGGCAGGGCACCTGCGTACGCGGCCTGCCGCACGCCCCACCTGCGGCAGGTGGCCTGCCGCACCCCCCACTTGTGGCAGGAGGGCCAGTTTTGTCTTTGATTTTCGCAGGGGGCTATTTTTGCCATTGACTCGCGCGGAGGGCCCAAATCTGCCTTTTTTCCCAGAACCATAGAGGACTGCGGCGGCACGGAGCGGGCGATGACCGTACGCTGCGACAACAGTGCTGAGGCAGACAACGACCACTGCGGTAAGATATCTAGGCGAGCGCCGCCCCTACAGATCCATCCTCCCTGAGTGTAGAACCATGGAAGGCGACGACGATGTGTTGCGATTGGTCGTGGTGGTGGCGCTTGTCGGTCGGGACAGATCTAGGTGGCCATTGGGGCTGGCGCCAATGAGCGCGACCAAGTGCAAGTGGCGCCGTCCATCTTGACGTCATCATCCTCATTCTCTTCCCTCTTTTATGTGTTTGGTGCGACGAACCGATGCTTATTTTGGAAGTAAATGAATTTCTTGATGATTACTTACAGATCCGTGGTTAATTATGATGAATTTTGGGATGTGCATAGTTTGCGATGTTGCCGTGCACCCACTCTTCATATTGCTCTTGAAATTTGTCTAAAATTTATAAAAACCTGTTAAAACTATTCAAATTTTATGAAAATTCTTTGAAATATTCATGAAACTAGGCAAAATGGTAGTCCGACTTTATCAAAACTTCTGTGATATATACTTGACTTTTTTTAAAACATATCTAAAATTTGTATGAAATGTGATGAAACTTATTCAAATATTTGTGAAATTTCTTTAGAACACTTCTGAAACATGCATTAAACTAGATGAACCTTCAGTCATATTTTTGTGAAATTCCTGCTAAACGTGCTTGTTTGAAGTGTGTCTGAAACTTTGATAAAACCATAATCAAACATTTGCAGAAATCTGTGACACGTGCTTGAATTTTGTTTTGAAACTAGAATTGTAACTTCTAATAAATTTTGTTTGAAATTTTCATCAAATCTGTCTAAATCCATTTGAATAAGGTGACGTATAGAGAGATTACAGCAAGAGTCGTACACTGTGATCTACTGAAAAAAATTGCAGCCCTTTTATATGTAAAAAGATGAGAGAGGGCATGGACCTTAATGAAACTTTTTTAACAATATAAGTACATTCAATAAAAAACTGTCTAGACGTTCGATCTCAGTCCTGGTTCGGATGTCCGGTTCCTCACCAAAATTAAACAAGTAATTGGTCGATCGAGTGGTACTTCCCTGTGTTCTTCTGTCCAAGTCCCGGTGGATTGTGTTCTTCTGTCCAAGTCCCGATGGATTCGATGAGCAGCGACGTCTATTTATTCAGGCAATGCATGCACCTTTCAATCTATCCATCAATCCGTCTCTGGAGTAATCCCCAGAGGTTATTTAACTGTCCTAAAATAATCTACCGGGCCATGCCTGCATGTATGCGTGTGACGTGAAAGACGTGAAAGGTCCAAGCTAGCTATACAGCATACAGCTGGGAGGGCCAGACAACGAGACCCCTGTCGGTGCTGGGAGCTGCTGGAACGTTGTGTTGGATTAGATTGTTGCATGTCTCCTAGCTTGCCACCGATCGACTCATGCACGTAGAAAATTGTAGCGCCATAGTTGACTAGTAAAACATGTGGTACATGCATGCTACTGATATATGCATGTTCTTCTCATAACGCGTTGTCAGCAGCACGCTTACGTGTTCAAACACTGTTAAATTCGACCTCTACCAACAAGCCAAATACTAGTAGTTCGTACTTGCCTAGTTGCCTTAAACAAAGCTAGTTCGTAATTGCCAAATACTAGGAAGAACTTAAGAGATATACAGCTCGGCAGGCTCCATTGAGATTGAGAATCACAGGAAAGTTATTATGACTTTTTATTTGACTTTGTCAACTGGTTTCTTGCAATGATCCTTAAACTATCACGATTTTTCCACTCTATCCATATATGCCGTTTTCTAACAAAATATGCTGATGTGGACACTGATTTGATGGAAATTAGCAGAAAGAAGAGAGTGAACACTGAGATGCATGGTTGCTGACGTGGCCCTGTTCCTAACATTCTCTGCAAGATTATGTCATAGATAATAGCTTTATAACCGAACTAGTTTGATATTTATAATTTTCTTTGGCCACATGTTAGATAGATGAGATGGTCGTTGGGAGAGAAAAATTGGTGGAAGAGAGAGCCGCATAGTAGTATAATACATATACATATATACAAAATAATACTTTTTGTGTTGAGAAGGATATCTGTTGGATTGCTAGTATTTGACACATGAGCTCGTATTATTTTTCTCGCACACATCAGCGTCCATTTCAATGTTTACCTAAGCAAAATAGTCATGTCCATATTTAACTCAGTAAAGTTCGTTAGTCTCACTAGTACACAAATAACCATCCCAAACGGTTGAAATGTTGCATCCTAAATGGTTTTCTGAACCGTCACCAATTGTCTGTTGTGGATGAGGGGGTTATATCCCAAACGGTTCTGTGGCCGTTTGGGAAGAGAGGCACATTCCAAACGGTTAATACAGAAGAACCGTGTTGGATGTCCTCGATATCCCAAACGGTTAATAAAGCAGAAACGTATGGGATGTCATCCACATCCCAAACGGTTAATATAGAAGAACCATTTGGGATGACTACAACATCCGAAACGGTTAATATAGAGAAACCGTTTAGGACGACTACACATCTGAAACGGTTATAACCGTTTCGGATGTGAATTTATAGCAGGAAGCAATAATTTGTTTTTTGGCCAGCAATCTGCATATGCATCAGAATTTGAGCAGAATTCACATATATGATAACATTTCATCAGAATATCCAGCACATAGCAGAACTGCACATTTTATTCACATAACCATTCATCCAAACATTAATCCATTACAAAAATGCATCCACACTTGAATCAATTGTGAAATCCATTACAAGTACCAAAATACATTAAAAAATCCATTACGAAGTATAAATTAACATCAGCTAAGGACTGTGGAACTGTCCTTTTGGAGATAAGACTTTCACTTGAAAGAAGAAGGCGAATTGCCCTCAAATATTTGCGAGGTCGAGCTCCTTCATCGACTTTGATCCCATTGAAGAAAAAAGCTGCAGCTATTAAGTTAAATGTCGTGGCTACAGCTAAAATGGCAAGAAATACTAATAACTTAAGAGAAATTAACCTGCATTATCCCCTTAACGTCTTTGATCTTCTTTGAAACAGAGATGAGTTTCATCATGAAGTGGCAAACATAATAGGCACAAAGGTTGGTTCCTGCGGGTTGCTGGGCAACCTGAAAAAATTAAATCTCAGGCATATTAGTAATGGATATAAAAAATTAGGAACTTAGATGATATCGGACAGTTATATACTTAATCAAGGAATACCTTAATTTCAAAATCGTGACGCCAAGTCTGGGCATCTCCTAGTGTTGATCTCTCTCCACGAGCAACGGCATCGAGTGCCCTAAGTGATTACAAAATTTAAGCAAATAGCAGAAGGAAGAAAGAATAGAACTAATTACGGACGAAACGAAATGTGGTCTACCACCTGTTGATGAATCCGCGTATTGACGAGTAGTCATGAGGCTTATAGAGATCAAGGTATACTACCCTTTTATCTTTCGGTATGAAGACAATCAAGATCCAATGAAAACTGCCAAAGTTTTTCTCCACGGTCACAACTCATGCAGCCCATGTTGTATAAAGTATAAATATGTGAAGTATAATGTATAACTTACAACTCATTGTAGGGAAGCATTATGAAGTGTTTGTCCTGATGAGTCGTCAATGCGTGTACCAGGTAATTGTGGATGAGCTTAGGGTTATTGCCGATGCTTTGTGTAGAGACCAACTGTGGATCGATGAAACCCACCGGTTCTTTCCTTACTTTGCATTCATCAATCATGTGCCTACATATTGAAAGTAAGAGTTAATATGTATGTATTTAGCGGCAAAATTCTTGAATGGACACAATGATCATGAAATACTTACAATGTAAAGCATCTCATAAGGGAGGCATCGATTTCTCGAAGGTTGAAGAGGAGGAAC
This sequence comes from Stipa capillata, assembly GCA_019208055.1. NCBI lineage: Eukaryota > Viridiplantae > Streptophyta > Magnoliopsida > Poales > Poaceae > Stipa > Stipa capillata. The sequence goes on along the minus strand of JAGXJF010002333.1, from coordinate 44,721 downwards.
AAGTCCTTGAAGCCTACCGTGCAATCATCCGCTTGGTGGAGGAAGTGCTCCGGCTTGAAATGCACAAGTATACTAGCTTGTCTTGCTGCGCCTTCCCTGTTGGAGACGTCCATGTAATACGCACGGAATTTCTGGCAAATCAAACCTGCACGTGCGAGTTCTTATTGTCCCAACAATGGTTGGCCACACACGTATTTCGGGGCTACCTCCATGGGAGGGAACATTTTGTTGAACTCCTCATCGGTTAGCATGTTCGGATCCTTGGTAAGCAAATTTGCTTTGCCCTTTTCTTTGCCCTTCGTCGAGGCCTTTGCGCCGGTCTTTTTGGCTGTAACCCTCACGGGGAGGGGGAGGGGGGCGGTGCCGGTAGATCAAACTCGCGAGCGAACTGGGAAGGTAGCACCGGTGGTGCCGATAGCTGCAGCAGCTCTTTGATGTTGGCATGTGGCTCGAGATGCACAAAAGAGGGTTCATCAGGCCTCGGTGGCGGTGCTGCTGATCTTGGATGTTGGCAGGTGGCTCGACATGTAGCCTCGGTGACGCTGATACTGCGTCCTCCGAGACTATGTCCTTCTTGAGCCACTGGATGTATGACCCAATTGCGTTTCCCAAAGTCTGCATATCGTCATCCGCGCGTGCATGGAATAGCGGGACTCGCATGAATTAGGGTCAACACTGTCGACGGTGCACCTAGCAAAACCTGCCGCCATTGCCACACCATGTAATGTACACCCTTGAGTGGGCGGATACACCAACCCATAAGCAGCCTCCAAAGGAAAACCCAATTGGGCTATAATCACTTGGAGCTTGCATTTCTTCGGCTCGCTGATGCCATCGACAGCATACGTTGCGTTGGTATCGTTGAGACATTTAGGTCCGTCTGATGCGCAGCTACTTCGACGGGCGCCGGGGCTAGGGTATCCAAGACGTTCTTGTTGTGATCTGAATCTTTCCTCCATGGCTTCTCTCTCTTTTGTCAACCTAGCCTCAAGCATCTGTTCAAACTCGGGCATAAGTATTTGATAGAGCTCAGATTTCATCTGCATCATTTTTGCGATCCGCTTTGGCTCTTTTCCATTCTTGTCTTGACTGTTCATCGAGTGGGAATGCATTGTTATGTCTGACTAGGAGCCCTTGACCACGAGTATGGCCCGGGTGCTCCTTCCTTTCCAAACTGGTTGTGAGAATGTCGTCAGCCCTAACAGACTGGAAAGAGCCTTGGGAAGCTTGAACACTCAGCTCCTTCTGCAGAGGGCAACAGATGGTACGTAAGTAATCATTATGTTATTAATTTACAAACTAATAACTCGGATGACCAGATCATCTAACGTTATCAATCGTACCAGGTGTTGGTAAACTTCTTGATCGGCAGGGTTTTGGAAGGTTGTTTGACCGGAAGAGTTGGTAGTAGACCTCTGTCTCGACATCAGCAAATGGTGCACTATCGCAGATTGACCCTCTCTTGGAGGACCTCCACTGACGGACACTGAAAGGACCATCGTTGGAGGGGATAACCACTGACGGACACGTATGAGACTGTCAGTGGAGGAGACCGCCAGGCCACAGGCGAGAACCTCCACTGACGGGCACATAAGTAGCCTGTCAGCGAAGATGAAAACGTGGTGCCAGAAATTGGTACAGATGACGTGATCTCTCCGCTGACAGGCTCCACTTAAGTGTCTGTCAGTGGTGATTGGGCCTCTACTGACGGGCACATCGCGTGTCCGTCAGCATTGGTTGTTCGCGGGATGACGGCCGTATCATTGACGTGCACTTTTCGTGGGCCCATCAGTGATAACTTCTCCTACATAAAGCAGAGGCGGTGCTGGCTGCTGGCCAGCAGCGAGCGCCACCACCCGCACGAGCCCGCTGTGCCGCCGCCGCCGCCCCCACCCCACATTCAAACCCTCCTATCTCCCCAACCCCCTCCTCCTCTCCCTCCTTCCTCCTCTCCCTCCTTCCTTCCCACACTAGATCTAGATCTAGAGATCTTGCTAGATCTCTTTAATTACCCAAAACCCTCCCATTTCTTTTAGATTTCTTGACCCATCTCTAGATCTCTCTTTTGAACCCAACAAAATTTCTCATCTCTCCCTCCTCCTCTCACTCACTCCATAGATCTCTCTTCCCTCCAAGAAGTTCCATTCACTCACCGAAAAGATCGCTAGCGCTCGGTAATAATACTCTTTTAATTTGGATGAATGAGATATGCTCGCCGAGGCCTAGTGTTTATTTTTTCGAACTGATTAGTTTCGTGTCATAGGAATTGATCGATGGATCACAGTTGGATGTACGACAACCGGGCGACAGAGAGTTGGGCTACGGCTTTGAATGAGTTTTTTGATGTCGCGGAGCAAGATACGAGAAGAAAAGGTGGCACGAAGATTTGTTGTCTGTGTCGCGATTGCAAAAATTTGGTAATGTTCGACACGAGAGGGAGGGTGACGGTACACCTGGCACTTAAGGGTTTCATGTCAGGTTATGCACGTTGGATATGTCACGGTGAGGAGGAGGAAGATCAAGTGTTACAGCAAGATGCCAACGAAGAAGACGAGGGGAGTTTCGAATCTGACCCCAAAGAAGAAACGGGGAACAATTTGGCCGATATGGTGCAGGACGTTCACATGGTGGAGCAGGTCGTGCTAGATCTTGAGAATGAAAGAGAGGCTGCTAAGTTCACGAGACTAGTTGAAGACTCGCAAACCCCGTTGTATACCGGTTCCGATCCAGAACACACGCGTCTGTCAGTCACGCTGGAACTTCGAAGGATCAAGGCAGCCCACAACTGTCCGGACGAAGGCTTCGATGAGACATTGGCTTTTCTTGCAAAAGTTTTTCTGAAAAACAACTTACTGCCTACGAGCACCGAAGAATCCAAGAAGGTTGTCTGCCCTCTTGGGTTAGAGGTGCAGAGGTTCCATGCATGTCCGAATGACTACTTTATTTATCGCAAGGAGCACGAGAAGCTGTACAAGTGTCCCACGTGCAACACGTCCAGATTCAAGAGGGGTAGAAACCAAGCCGATGATGAGGACCCAGTGACAAGTGGCGCTCCAGCGAAGGTTGTATGGTATCTTCCCGTCCTTCCCCGTTTGAATCGTTTATTCGCTAACAAGAAGGAGGCAAAGCTGCTACGTTGGCACGCTGAGGGGCGAAAAACTGATGATGGAGTGATGAGATACCCTGTCGATGCTTCGCAGTGGAGGGCAATTGACGCCCAATACGATGATTTCAGAAAAGATCCGAGGAATATCAGGTTTGGTATAAGTACGAACGGGATCAATCCATTCGGCAACATGAGCAGCAGACACAGCACTTGGCCCGTGGTTCTATGGATGTACAACCTTCCTCCATGGCTGTGCATGAAACGAAAGTATATACACCTCTCTATTCTCATACAAGGGCCAAAGCAACCTGGGAACGATCTGAACATGTATCAACAATTATTGTTCGAAAAACTAGCTACACTGTGGGAACCAGGGGCCCAGGTTTGGGACGCATACGAAGAAGAGTACTTCAATCTGAAAGCACTGTTGTTCACGACGGTCCAAGACTATCCCGTGTACGGATATCAGTCTTACCAGTGTGTTCATGGGTACAAAGGATGTGTGAACTGTTTGGAGTCTACTACAAGTTTACACCTAAAGGGATCCAAAAAAATCGTGTTCATGGGCCACCGAAGGTGGCTAAAACAGAATGACCCATGGAGGCAAGAGAAGGAATTGTTTGACAATACTGTTGAGGTCCGTTCGGCGCCTCGGGAGAAGATCGGGGTGGAAATCTATGACATCGTGAACACAATGCCTGCTGTTACGCTGGGTAAGACACAACCGTCTGTTCCCATGCAGGACGGCGTCTGGAAAAGGAAATCCATATTCTGGGATTTGCCTTACTGGAGATTCCTAAGCACACGTCACAACATAGACGTCATGCATGTTGAAAAAAATGTGTGCGAGAGCTTGCTTGGTATCTTGCTCAACATTTCAGAAAAGACAAAAGATAGACCGAAGGCACGAGCTGACATGGAATTCTTGGGTATAAGAAAGAAGCTGTGGGCTACGAAGCGAACGACCAAGTTGGGGACGGGTGCAGTCAGAATCAAGACGGACTGTCCCGCTGCTTGTTACACTCTCAGCAAAAAAGAGATCGTTAGCTTTTTGGAGTGCCTCCAAGGTGTCAAAGTTTCTTCCGGTTACTCGGCAAACATCAGGAGAATAGTTGATATGAAGAGTCGCCGAGTAATTGGTATGAAGTCTCATGACTGTCATGTGATTAGAGGTCTCATGGAGCCAGAGGTCCGCAAGACAATCTTGAATCTTTGTAACTTTTTCAACACGATATCTCAGAAGTCGATCTCCGTTACGCGTTGACATAAGCTGCAGGAGGAGATCATTGTCATACTGTGCGAACTTGAGATGTACTTCCCTCCAGCATTCTTCGATATCATGGTACATCTCATGATCCATATCGTCCCGGAGATACTGGACCTAGGTCCCGTGTTCCTACACAATATGTACCCGTTGGAAAGGTACAATGGGGTTGTGAAGCGCTACGTTCGTAACAGGTCACAACCAGAAGGTAGCATCATCCAAGGCTATGTTGCCGAAGAGTGTGTCGAGTTCTGCACTGATTACTTGGCTGATCAAAAGTCCATAGGTGTTCCTGTTTCACGGCACACGGGTAGGCTCGATGGTGAAGGCCATGCACGCAGACAAAAGCCTTTACATGTCTATAACTCAGTACCGAATAGGTCAGATGACTATGACAGAGCACATCTCGTGGTCTTGCAACACCTGACGGTGGTGCATCCCTATCTTTGGATGCACATGGTAAAGCTTAAAAAAGAAAACCCGAAGAAGGGAGAAGCATGGCTCTCGAAAGAGCACAATGGAAAGTTCACAAAATGGCTAAAGAACTACTGGTATGAAAGGCCTCCGACAAATTTTGAAGAAGAGACGGTCAAAATGTTGTCACAAGAACCTGCGAGCAAGGTCCTGACATTTCAAGCATATGATATCAACGGATACACATTCTATACAGAGGCTCAAGACAGAAAAAGTACGTATCAGAACAGTGGGGTGACGATGGAGGCTAAAACCGGTAATCGTAAGGACATATACTACGGTGTTATCGAAAAAATTTGGGAACTGGACTACACCGTCACAAAGATCCCCATGTTTCGTGTCAGATGGGCGAAAAATATCCATATCGATGATGACAAATTCACTACCGTGACTTTACCTCCCCCGACATCTATTGAGTCAACACAGGTCAAAGCAATCAGTGCGAAAGATGAGCCATGGGTTTTAGCTAAACAAATCTCACAAGTCTTCTACATAAAAGACCCAAAGGCACAGAAGCGCCATGTCGTTAGAAAAGGGAAGAGGAGTATTGTCGGAGTCGATGGTGTTGTTGATGAAGAGGACTATGACCAATTCGACGACCTGGACTCCGAGCCAGAAGCTGTTGATAAATGCCCCATAAAAGGAGAAAAGCTACTAAAGATGCTAAGCCCTACGCCAGACGCAGTCACGCCGAAGGACTAACGTATACCACCAAGAAAATCACTATTCATGAGAAGATTTCCGAAGACGACGAAACTTAGTTAATTGTATGTGTGTGTATAATAGTGTCTTGGTTCGAATGATTTCATGTAACGTGTGTACTTCTGTATGTGTAAATTGTGGATGAAATGAAGTACTTACAAAGCAATGTATAATCCAACTTCTGCGAAATTGTCTGAAATTTTAAACATAGCCTCATGAGGTCATATAATTACCCCATGCCAATTTTCAAATTTTTTTGACCACATTTAGATTTAATAAAAAATAAAAAAACCAGAAAGACGCAAGCAAACATTTGAATTTCTCCAAGCACACGTTTGAATTTTTGATATATTTTCTAGATACGAGCTAAAACGATACATAGGTACCTAGATATGAATTTTTCTTCCATTTAGAGGCCTTCTTAAGATAGTTGTAGTTCAAATCTGAAATATATCCAGTAAATAACTAGATATTCATTTAATGCGTACAAAATAGCAAATGATTTCAGAAAAATGCCAAACTTTGACAAGAACAATTTAATGTACTACGTTACATGTAGAAAAAGTTTGGAGCGTAGATAAAATAATTTTTTGAAGGTTTTACACATGGTACCTCAAATTGCTATTTCAAAAAATAGAAAAATCAAATTATTACATAACAAGATGGAACATGATGAATTATTAGCATATAATATTGTAATATGAAGTTGTAGTCCAAATCTCAAGTTCAAATGATGAAGAATTTATGGTGTACTTCAATCTACATATTTCCCCTTCAAATGCTATGAAGCTTTCTCGGAGATGGTTAAGTTACAAACCAATGTATAATCCAACTTCTGTGAAATTGTCTGAAATTTTAAACATAGCCTCAGAAGGTCGTATAATGACCCCATGCCAATTTTCATATTTTTTTGACCACATTTAGATTTAATAAAAAATAAAAAACCAGAAAGACGCAACCAAACGTTTGAATTTCTCAAAGCAAACGTTTGAATTTTTGTATATTTTCTAGATACGAGCTAAAATGATACATAGGTATCTAGATATGAATTTTTCTTCCATTTAGAGGCCTTCTTTAAGATAGTTGTAGTTCAAATCTGAAATATATCCAGTAAATAACTAGATATTCATTTAATGCGTACAAAATAGCAAATGATTTCAGAAAAATACCAAACTTTGACACTAACCCAAAAAACGTAAAAGCACTAAACCAAAAATACAAAAACACCCATAGCATATAGAAATAACCCTAACATCACCTTAAAAATGAAAACCTAAAATTCAACAAAGAACAACTCTACTGACGGGCACGTTACAGAGGCCCGTCAGCGGTAAATGCGCCCTAAACCTAACCGTCCCCACCTTTACTGACGGGCACCTTCCAGTAGCCTGTCAGCGGTGACCACCTCTACTGACGGGCACGTTACAGTGGCCCGTAAGCGGTGATCGTGCCCTAACCCTAACCGTCCCCCCCTCTACTGACGGGCTCGCACCAAGCGCCCGTCAGCGGTGACCGTGCCCTAACCCTAACGGAGGGCCACCTCTACTGACGGGCCAAGACTCTGTGCCGTCAATGGAGCTGCCACAGTGCTGACAGCGATGTCTCCACTGACGGGCCCTTAGTTGCCGCCCGTCAGTGGTAACCAGGACCCTTTAAAAGCCACGCGCGGGGACTTGGCGAAAATTTCACCAAGTCCCACGCATTCGAAATGAACCAGCAGCGAGACGCCGTCGCCCCCGACGCCGCCAGGCTGCTCCGCCGCCCGACGACCCCGCCAGCCCCTCCGCCGCCTCATCTGGCCTCCGCCACCGGTCCCGACGCCCCCGACGCCTCCTCGGCCGCCCTCTCCGGCCCCCGCAGCCCCCCCCGCCGCTATCCCCGCCGCCACCTCTCGCGCCGCCGGTCGCCGAGCATGCTCAGGTACCGGCCCCATCCTGCAGATCTGACGTATACTTTACTAGATGTGAGTTTGGTTGTTCAATGTCCAAGTACATGAAATTTGTCCATGGAAAAATTGTATGCCTTCAAAATCTACCAAAAATATTTGATGAAACTAAATGTGAATAGAAATCTCGAAAGAGATTAAACTAGCATGTTATTATGTGCAATAATCTTGGAGGAAGAAGAGATCTGGAATGCGTTTTATTATAGCAGCAATTTAGCAATGTAGATGTTTTATTCTTCTTGATTCATTTTGATCTATGTATAGGAGAATTTTATGGTGGGAGCCTGCTTACTGTTTCATTCAGTTATCTTATTTCATTTCAATAGCTATGTATGTTCTAGAACAGCTTATGTTAGTTTTGTATATTGAGGAGCTGATTACCCTGTCTCATATTTAATAGCGTAGACTACTTTAAGAGGAGGGGGTTAAATGGATGAATGTGGTGTTAATTATTAGTTAGGATTTCACGTATGTGTCATGTGTGTGCATATGGTAGAGATATAACGACATTAGTGAAAGGAACAATGTAATAGATATCCAAGTTTATAGTCGTCTTTCGACGTACTGTTCGGTCCATTTGTGCAGACGGTTCGTGTTTGCCTCCGTCTGTACTAATTATTTGTACAGACGGTTCAATAACCGTCTGCACAAAGATGATTTGTCCTGACTGTTTCGGCCAGATGATTCGAAAAACCGTCCCGCCCGGTGTTTCCGAACCGTCTGGACAAATCGGTTCTGTAGTAGTGAATTACAGGGATGTCATGATATAACCATTGGATTGAGATATTTGGAATTCTGGATGTTTCTTCTATGTGTAATTGGATACTTCATTCTAGCTTTCCCTTAAGAGTGATCCATTATTGCATCCGTGGTGACTTTAGATCCTATGGTATTTAGCATGTGTATGTTCATTGCAGGTTGGTTGACACAGCAGTCAAAACATCTCGTAGTCCATTTATATTCAGCATTGTCTTGTCAAAAGTCTCAAGTCATTGATAGTCTCGTATGATCACACTGTGCGTGATGTTGATGGATCAATCATACAGTTCTGCTATGGAGAAGATGGAGTTGATGTGCTTAAAAGTACCTTTGTTGATAGGTTTAAAGAACTTGCTGATGTAAGACATGAACATGTTGGAATAATTAAAACTAAGATACCACATGCCATAATTATAAATGATGACATAGAAAGTTAAATCTAGTTTCACGAGATCAGCACTATATAGAGCCTCAAGGAATTCTTAAATGTTAAATGTGAATTGTCAGCAAAATGATATTTGATATAAGTTCCAATCACCTTGTACATACTTACTAGAGCTTTAATTCTTTTGTGTGTTAAACATTAAGTTGATAGGAATTTCGTGGGCATTTTAAAGAAGATTGATAAGAATGGTACTGTACTGTCAAATCTTCTTTTCTTTATGTCACCACACTGGACAATTGTCAAATTGGAATCTCTATATTGTCAAAGCATTTGAGCTATTGTTTTTCTTCAGTTTTACAATGGCCGCCAGTAGTACTCCCGCTGGGTCCCCAGACCCGAGCAGTAGAGGCCGTTGACGACAGCACGGCCCCCCTCGTCGTGGCCGCACCGATCGATGCACCGACCCTGGAGGCACCCAAGCAAGTTGCCTCCGAGGCGGCCAAGGAACCTGCCCTCGAGCTGACCGAGGATCAACCTGTCTTAGCGGCCGTCACAGCTGGACAAGAGCAAGCTGCCTCGGAGTCCAGCTCTGGCTCTGCCTCCGGGTCAAGTTCCGAAGGGGACGAGGCGCGTGAGGAGGAGGTACCGACTCCAGCCCCGACCAGGTCTCTGAATAGGAGGAAAGGCAACCAGTTGCCGGACAAGACGTATGTCATCACCCGTGTCGACGACGTCAAAGACATTCCGGCGAGTCCACATAAGGCCGCTAAGACCTTTAGCAACGCCTGCGGGTGCTTAGTACGCGAACAAGTTAAGATTACCTGCAAAGAGTTCAGCCAGTTGACGCAGTCCACGAAAGATACTCTCTTGAGGAAACTGTGGGACAAGTACCAGATTCCTGCAGCCGACAAGGAAAGAGTCGAAGTGCAAGCCCTGAAAATCATGGCTAGGGCTCTGAAGACTTGGCGATACGACGCACAGAAAGTCGTAGACGAGGATTGGGAAACCAAGATTAGTAAAAGATGGTCCAAGATACAGAAGGAAGACTGGGACGAATTCGTTGCTCAAATAAGGAGCCCAGAATTCCAGGAGAAGAGCCGGTGGGGGAAAGAGCTTCGCAGGAAGAACACATTAGACCACAAGCTCGGCAGCCGTGGATACCTGGGGAAGAGACCGAAGTGGGCCAAAGAGGACGAAAAAATTAGCCGCGGCTGGGAAAGCACCTCCTTTCGCGCATCTCAGGGAGCCACGCGCTAGGGAGTACATGAGGGCGCACACAAGGTCTGACCCTATGACGGGGTCACCAATTTATGAGTCCGAGGAACTGCAAGTGGTGGCCGACCGGCTGGTAACGACTCAACCCAGTCTCTTTTCGTACTTAATTACGTTGCATCCAAATACGCTGTCTTCTCATCACGTAATTTAACTTTCAGGCAGAACTGAGCCAGCAGCCTGGAAGCTCGCAGGACTCCGTCACGAGCTTCCCAAGATGGAACGACGATCTGGCGAAGGCCCGACAGAAACCGGAGCATCGGGGCCGTGTAGTAGGCGTCGGGGATGGCGTTAAATGGGACAAGGTATTTCCCCGAAACCCCGAGGGGAGCCGCCGCCCCCGGAGAGACAGCCAGGAGTTTATGGACAATCTGCGGGAGCAAATGCGCGAGATTGCCGAGCAGACGTGGCTACGTATGCAAGTGGCCGCAGCGCAAGGCCAGCAGAGCGTGCTTCCCGGTAACCAGCCTGCAGGATGGAGTAGCTGCGCATCCACCTCGGACGGCGGCCCCTACTCGGTGAATCCCGTCGACAGCATCACCGTAAGTCTCGTCCGCTAAACGGGTCGTTATAGTACGAGCTGATCTCATTGTCCTGACTCCAGTGCGGACGGCACGTCTATCCTCTGTTTCGCAGGAAGCCACTAGATGCACACTCACGGTGCAGATTCCTGGCATGAAGGTCCCGGTGGCGCACGGCCAGGTTTTCCCAACGCCGGAGGGGGCAGTCCTGCACTGTGTTCCTATGCGGGAGCACCATGCGAAGGTGCAGGTCGACCTCGTCCTCAACGACTACAGTGAGGTGTTAGTCCCTGTCCCCCCCGAAGAGGAGCTGACGAAGCTAGGGCAGTGCAAAAACTGCTTCATCCAGTGGCCGAAGAGCCAGATTACTATAACCGCGGCGGCCTCTCCTCGCACGGGCCCCTCGTCCAACAACCCCTCTCCATCAATCGGACGATCTCCGCTGGGGCTCAGCCAATCACCCCCGTCCTTTAGAGACCTGGAGGACCATCTTGTCGGGGACCAGCACATGTCACCGATTTTGCGGTCCCCGGAAGTGTCGGAAAGGCCCTCCGAGGTTCAAGGCGACCCTCTGGATCAACGGAGGGGGAAGATTTTCTCTCCCGCCACACTAGCTGGGACGCTGGAAGCAGCGTTGGCGGCAGGCAAGAGCCCGGAGCCGGTACAGCAGAGGAGGAAAAGCAAAAAGAGACGGGCCGGCACCGGCGAGAAGGAAAGAAAGGAGCAGAGGCAGAAATCCTTATCCTTCTCAACATCGTCATCCAAATTATCTACACGGACCAAGGGTCTCTGGCGAGAATATTACTTACCACGTGAGGACATGCTCCCACAGGATGAGCTGGACAATCTGTCGGAGGACATGAAGACGCTGCATGAAGATTACCTGAAGATGTCCAGAGATCCTGATACATTCTGCCAATATTGGAAGGTGAAGGTGCCAAGGGAATACAATTTCTTCATGCAAAATGACCAAGACACCTTCGACATCAACTTTGAAGACCTATTCAACATGTACAACCTCTATAGGCTCGACACCACGCTGATCAGGCTATGGGCTCTCTACCAAGCCCAAGAGTGCAGACGTCTTCAGGACTCCAATATTGGCATAGTCGATCCGATATGCATGAACGAAGGCTATGCCGGGACCCCGGACGGTCGAGGATTTCTTGAAGAATACCTGTCGCATGCATTCGTGGTTCATAAGGACAAGGAGTACATACTAGCCCCCTATAACCCTCCGTAAGTCCTAAACTTAGCACCGTGGAGTTTATTTTTGTTTTTTACGTACGTATCTCCGCCTGCTTACGTTCATTTGTTCACATTTACGCAGCGACCACTGGGTCCTAATTGTGATCGTTCCAAGCTGGGCCAAGGCTTTTTACTTTGACTCCTCATCGAAAAAGACAGCGGACTTCACAAATATAACTAAGATTCTGGATACAGCTTTCTTCAGAGCCAAGTTCTCGGGGCATACTAAAATACCTGTAAAAGCGACAAAAATGGTACACCATTACAAGTTCCCTTGCAGAGTTTAGCCAGAAAATAGCGTGACATGTGGGTACTACACCTGCGCCCATATGGACCTCTTTGTCCGGTACAAGAACAAGCATTGGAAAGATATGAAAGAACTGAAGGCTTGGAGCGAGCTGGGAAGTCAGATGTACGACTGGCGACAGGACTTTGCTCGCATCCAAAAAGTCTTCGCCAGACTCATCAACCTTGAAGTCATCAATCCGATGGGTGAATTCTACGCCGGCCCCCAATTTCCGAAGCCAAACTTAAGCGGGCATCAATAGAATCGTTGTTTCCGTAATTGAATAAACAATTGTTTCATACATGTGACCGTCGTTGGAGTGTACATACTATATATGTGATTATAAATGTCTTAAGTGCCAACCGTTATGTCATTACAAATGTGTTATGCGATTAAGAGATTTGACTCCGTGAATGAATAGTTGGTATAGCCTGTGATTAGGAATAATGTAATGCTATAGCCTATTATTATGATTAATCTAAATGTGATTATGAGTTAACACAAAGCCTTTTCGGTTAGCAGGAGTACATATCTCTACTGACGGGCACTTACGGAACGCCCGTCAGTGGAGTACGACCTCTACTGACGGGCTGTTATGACGCGCCCGTCAGTAGTGCTAGAACCAAATGCCTCCGACTGGGGGTCTCCTCTGACGGTCCCTATGCGCCCGTCAGTAGTAATAAACAATACTGGCGGTCCGTATGCCCATCAGTGGAGTGACCCCCTCCACTGACATTTCCAGGGTGACGGGCCCCCTGTCCGTCAGTAGAGGGGGTTTGGCGACCGTCAGTGGTGACCTGTTCTGCTGTAGTGGTTTTGGGTTTAGGGATGAATGATTAGTTGTGAATTGAATGAATATGTGATGTTTTTATTTGTTGTGAATGAATGAGATATGTATATGTAGATGCTGATATTCTGTTATTTCAAAGAGCATGGCTAGCATGAGGCTAGCCAATAAACAAGAAAAACAATGGTCCTTTATAACCCCATCACAAGTGACCCTATAGCCAAAACTGCTTGTGATAAGGTCATATCGTAGACGGTTCTAGGCACAAAACCTCTTGGGATATCACCATATCGTAGGCATTTCTTTATGTGAACCATCTATGATATGAACTCATCACAGGCGGTGCTGTAACCGCTTGTGATGACATTGGGTCATCATAGACCCTTGCTTACGGGAGGTTTAGGAAGCTACTTATATTGGAGTTTTCAAACTGCCTGCAATGGGCGTATCCTTAGTAGTGTGCTATCACAAATGATTTGGAAATGTCATCACAGATGGTTTCCCAAACTATATGAACCAGAGAACCACCTCTTGGTGGGGTGGTAGTGCTGTGGGGGCATGACTCTACCCACTAGGGTTAAAATCCTACTGCTCACATTTACATATGCAGGTGTGTTCAGTAAGAATTTAGCAAGATTCGTAGATTTATCCCTGATCTCTGACATTTCTAGCGTATGATTAGGAGGCGTGCTTGTGTGGGTGCGTGTGCTAGTGTGTGCACGCATATTCGTCTTCCTTGTAATCGCAAAAAAAAGAACCATCTATACCCATGAGTCTGTGGTATCATGTCCTTTTCATAAATGATTTTTGTACCATCCGTGAAAAGGATATCACAGACAGATTTTAAACAAAACCATCCATGTTCATGACCGAGACTCTCTTCCTGAAGATTGATCTTGAAAACTCGTAGTATTGCACAGAATCAAGATCTAATATTGTTGAGATTTCTAGGATTAAGGACAAATTGGTGTTTGCTATTGATCGGAATAGGAATCACAAAGTGTGTTGCAAACTCTTCTCTATCAATCTAATTATGTCTCTCCCTCCTATGGCGCGTAGGCCGGGATTATATACTATGTAATAGGGTAGCAGTTGCTTGTCTTTTGGTGTCAATTCTTGTCTTGACAGGAACCGCTGAGACATCTCCAACTGTTGAACTTTCTTGAGGTGGCGCCACATAGCATTGCCTTGATCCTATGGTAATCGTTCTGCATGTGCCCGTTTGTAAAGTGCACCTAGATAACCACCTCCATGAACTAGTCATGGGCACGTGAGGCTCCTAGGTTGCGTGGCATGTGCATAGCCTAGTATTCAGGCTTATGCCCATTATCAAGCGAAATAAATCTTGGGCCTCTCATCTAGTAAAACACTTTAGTGACCTAGCCTGATACTACTAAAAGTAGTATGCCGCATCTTGATTTACAATCGGTGAAACTCCATCTCATCAATGATAAGTCTACTAGAGTTTTGCCTCACTTGTCTACCTCCCGGCCTTCGTGGCGTGGTAGCCAGAAGTCACTGCTGCCTCCGTCCACTGCCACTGCCGCCGGAAGGCGGTTGAGATGGCTGCCGTCGTAACCGCGGCGGTGGTCCACCTTTAGGTAAGTTCTTTGTTCCTCCCCTCTACCTCCTGCTTCAAGGGCTTTCTTCCGTAGCTTGACTACGGTGGTGATTCATGGCTTAAGGATGGTTTGTGGTGGTTGCTTGTGCTCGGTTGGATGTATGCATTTTCCTACTATGCTAATATATATGTAGCTATTCCTGGATAGCATGATATGATGACTGATTCTAGTATATGTACTTATGGGTGCTCTTACATGCTCAGCTACTTCTTGGATGCTATACTCTGATTATTGGTTGGCTCTAGTATATGTACACATACATGTGTGTGTTTTTACCTACCTAGAAAAACCACAAGTATTGATCCGTGGCTATAGCTTGGTTCTATTAATCTGGTGTTGTTACAAATCACTTTTCGAGAAAGGTGTACTGGTAGGTATAACTTAAAGCTTGTGCTTGTGTTGGAGATGGTCTCGAATCTCCTTCTGGTGGTCTCTTGACATTGGTTTAGAGCTTAGCCCTTGTTGTAACGATATGTACATGCTTAGCAACCATGTCAATACACCAAACTAGCATTTATGACCTTAAGTGATATATTCATGTGCACATGTGATCTGATCTTAGCAAACAACCCTTTTTCCTAGATTTTTTTATTAAGTCAGCTAACTATCTCCAAGTTTTCTATTTGAATTTATCATGGTGGTAAGATCTGATACTATCCTTGATTTTAGCTTATCACACTAGTGTTCTACAACTATATTAAACTTGTTAAGAAATCTTTTGTTTCGTACTTTGGATCAATGCATCATGTAATGATGCTCCTTTTAATCTACCGATCTATGGTGCTTATCATGGTCCTACCCTATCATGCTAGTGGTGGATGATTCTAGCCATTAAAGCATCTTGAGTTTTACCTATCAGATTATTAAACCGAAAAGGACAGATGATGCCTAGATCCAAAACATGTTTATGTAAGATTATCTTTGAGAATAGATATTAAAGAAAGATAGAATCATGTAAGTACAGATGCTACACACTAGCTACCTATTAAAATCCTACGATGAGATAGCTTTCCCTAACAATAAACACTTTAACTTTGCAAGCATTAGGCATGGTACTTTGTTATACCTTGCTTGATGTTATGGTTGGGGTGATTTCTTGCTTAACTTTCTTCTGTTCTTTGCTTTCTTTATGTTGTTACTTCTTTCCTACTCTCCTCTATTCCTTCCTGATGACTGGTTTGGCTTGCCAATGCCTTTTTGGTGTGCTGCAGGTACATGGACTCCTATGTGGTATTTATAGATCTCATGGCTTGTGTGGCTTGGTGCTTAACCAATTACTGTTTTCACTCTTGCTATAGTGGTTTAGGTCAGTTATAGGCTTGAATGGGTTCTGAAGCTCCTCCTAGCCTTATCACATTTTCCTTCTAGTTTAAGCTCAGTTTAGTTTGCTTCCTTAGTAATCATCTTGCTGCTGCCACCTCCTTCTTGAGGTGTTGATTAGCTGCTTGGTTTCTTCTGCTTGTTCAATGGAAATACTTATTCATGTTGGCTTGGGTCAGTTGTTGCCTTGGCGAAGAAGCTTCTTGGATATTTCATAATGGCTTTGGAACTAATCCCTTATATGGATGGCTTGGATGGTTCTTCTAGAGCCAAGTTTTTGAAGCATTTTGGAAAACATTTTTCATATGGAGGTCAGGTAAGAATTTCCATTTTCTGTTTTTCTAAAATAAAACTAATTATACACTAAACCCCTCTTATTTCCTTCTGATTAAGTCCAAAGTATGGTCGTCGCAAGTGGTCCTCGAACTGTTTTGGAAAATATTTTTTATATACTTATTTTCTAACTAAAACTAATTAGTTTCGCATGGCATTCATTGCCTGCTACACTAACTTGCAGTATGGGAGATGGTAATGATGAAACCTATTTCAAAAACCCCTCCGAAAGGTTCTTAAAACAAAACATACCTCCTACAGCAAACCGCATTAACTCATTGGTCTCGATGGCATATACTCGAGAACCTCGAGTAGACGCAAATATTTCCAATGATGGCTTCAACATCCATGGCTCGATCCCTAAGGTGCATTAAAAAGTTGTAAATTTAGATTTATCCATGTAAACGTTGTAATTCTTGTATATTAATGTAATCTTATTTGCTGCAAGCAAACAATTTAATGAAGTTATCATTTATCTCATTTAATTAATAATTTATTTTATTGCTTTATTTTCTCATGTAATGATATGAATGTATGCATGTATGAAAGATATGCAAACAAACTATACTAGACAGCAACGTGGCTCGATTGCCCTGACTAGCTCAGCACCGTGAGCTATAGTGTAGGTTATCCCACGTCACTCTCGGCCAGCGAAACTAGGGCCCTTACAAACACTGGCATGGATTATAGAATTAACTTATGCCAGAAAACGCAGATAATTGACCAAGTCAATGATCATCGTCGGTCCATGATATGCCCGATGTCATAGACAATTCTATTTCTGAACCTTCTCTGATATCTTTTCAAAAACAAATTTTTGTTATGTTTTAATGGCTAGCATAATGTTAGTCAGTAAAATGAGAAATGGTTTCAGATAACCACAAGCATTATTTAAGAATGGCAATTTGAGATCCAAACCTCGAGGATGCTGAAATAAGAACACACAGAGAAATAAGATAGCTACTAGGCCTTTTATTCTTGGTAAGACCAAACTTAAGTACAAACACAACAGATGAACGTAGAATGTCTAGAAATTGATAATTGATTCCTAATTTCCACATGATAAACCAGAGCTCAGATACAACATCTCCTTCTGGAACATGCACACCTACTCTAGCATCTCAATCGGGTCAATACACTGGGATCTCTGATTGCCACATAATAGAAATATATACGACAGTACTACCAAGCTACAAATGCAAGGGATCGATGAGAAGAAGTTGTTTGAGCTATGTGTTGTGGACTACCATTAGGTAACGTCGCTACGGCACATGGAGGTGTAGACAACCTTGATGCGGTTCTCTATGGCCCAGCAGGGCCACCTCCACCTCTTCCATCACCATGGGCTGCCCCGGCCCCCAAGCCACCACAGTGGCACGCTATCAAACACCGAGGAGTCAGGGAGACACCCACATCCACACAACGAAACAAGAATCTCAGGCCGGGACGGATTGGTCACCTCAGCAAGTGATTGCTGTCGGAGGGGAGGAGGATGCAAGTGTCATTTCTAATGGATCCAGTGGTAGTACGCGAGAGGGGGAGCCTAGATCCGGTGATGGTGTGCCAAGGGGATCCCTAATCTGCTCACACAACATGTAGTCCCTGGTGGTGTCATGAGGTACACGACGTCGATGGAGAGTAGACTCCTGTGTGTCGAGATGTCCCTGTAGTAGCCAAGTCAAACATAGCGTTGCTACCGAGGTAAAGGTCGACAAGGGTGGCAAGGTTACTGAGGTCGAGGTCGATGAGGTGGTGAGGTCATCGAGGTCATGGAGCAGTGCGGTTGCCAATGGTGCACATGCTTGAGACGACAACGAGTGTTGACGGCGCATTCAGGGAGAAGGAAGGTGTGCAGTCATGCGGCTAGGGTGGTGGGTGATGCACTCGGCTAGGCTTATATGGTGTAGAGTAATGGGATTATTGGGCCGAGTTGGTTTGGTGAGGATCCATGGACAGTTTCATCACATATTGTTGTTTTATCAAAGTATCATATTTGTCATAGACAATTAAACGCCCTTTCTCCAATTAGGTCAGTTTAACCTACAGAATGGGCACCAAATTTTCTTTTGGGAGCATATATGGCTCGGTAACACACTTCTGAGGTTAAAATATCTGATCCTGTACATGTGGTTATAAGGAAATATGCCATGCTGGCACAAGTCCTTGCAACTACTCCCGTAAACTTAGAATTTGGAAGGTCGCTAATTAGGCCAAAACTAGTTGCTTGGAATGATCTAGTTTCTTATGTAACCATAGTTAACTTCGTGGATCATGAGGATAAATTTATTTTGTCCTTACATCAAGTTAGCATTTTTTTCAGTGTAGTCTATGTACTAGTCTCCGATGGATTCCAACACCTGGTTCAGGCATAAGCATTTATGGAAAGTAAAAGTAGCCCTTAAGATAAAAAAAATTATGTGGTATTTAGGTAGGGGGTGGTTCTCACAAAAGAGAACCTTGCAAAGCGTAATTGGCATGGGAGTAAACTTTGTTGCTTCTGTGATCAAGATAAGACTATACAACAAGGGATCATCCACATTGCCTTTCATTTATAACTGCCAAGGAATGTCTCTCATATGTTGAGGCAATGGCTGCATGGGGTGAGATGTGCTTTATTTTGTCAAATTTTAGTCGGAGCAGTGTGTGGTATCTTTGGTTATCTCGTAATGATGTTGTTTCTAAAAAACTTTTCATCATCCAAATCATGTGGTCTTTAGGTGTCGTAGTTTATTGTAGAATTCAAGGAGGCGGTGGCTGAGGGGAGTTGACGAGTAGAGACCATTGTGATGGAGCTGTTCTCATCTAGCTGTTAGCACGGGATTAGGAGGCTAGAAGATGGAGGAACTTCCTTGCCATGACCAGCATCCTCCTTTTATTTTCTTGTGCATGTTTTGGACCTACACTTAAGTGCTACTAGCAACTGTGCACATGTAATGCATGTTTCTCATAATATGTATTGCATGGCAAGGGCCTCTTTGATTTAAAGGGTTTTTATAGGAATTTGGGAGGATTGAAATGCTTAGGAATTTTTCCTATGTGAGTTGTTTGATTGGTATGATTGTATCGATAGGAATTTTTCCTAAAAATTCCATGCCACTATGTTTCATATGAAATTTTCCATTGACTCAAACATCTTGGAAATCTTCCGTATTTCCTACAGTGTAATCAAATAACCTTTAGTGCAAATCCAATATGTAGGATTCAAGTGTGCATGACATTACAATTATGCGTTTATTTTATTCCTGTGTATTTTGAATCCCACGAATCAAAGAAGCTGAAAATATACTAATATAAGGGGAGAACTATACTAGAATATAAGTTTAACTATAATTAATTTATTTCTTCTCCCGTAGACCACCTAAAAGAAAAACAAAAGACCGGTCAGTAGGCATATGTTAAATCGTGAGCTATAATCCTGTACTTAAGAGATAATTAATAGGGGTTGATTAGGAGATTAATTATGTCATTAGTATGTAAGTAAGAGGTAATTTTAAGAATCCAACTTACATTATGAGTTATTGGTAAGAGATTTATGCACGATTTAGATTGAAAGTATCATACACTAACTCGTATATTTGTAAGTAGTATAGATTTTGTGACTATTTCCTGTTACGCTCTACTCGTTGCATTTTGGACATTGTAATAATCAACTTTGTTGTTCCGTGTGCATCTTTTTAATGTAGAGACTAGAAGATCAATAAAGCTCTTTCTTCTAAAAAAGTCATAGTCAGGTATCATCTATGATATATATTTTAGCAAAAGCCCTCTGTCTAGTTAATTGGTCTTCTCTTCAAAATCCTTGGCTCCTTCAAGCGAGACTTGCAAATCTTATATTCTTGTTGGCCTGCACGTTATTTTGGTAGACTACGGTGCATTTGTCTCGTCGACGCCATGGACGCATGATTGTAAAATTATATGGCATCGCTGATAATTCCACAAGCGGTGTATGGAGAAGAAACCAAAACAAATAAGTAAATGAGGAAAAGGTATCGTCTCGTTCCATTCCGATGAAAAACGATTGATTGTCCCGTTACGTAGTTCCGCACGGTAAGATCTTTGCAAGATACTATCTCCGAGTCAAAACTACTGTTTTAGATTTTGAGATGATCTCTAAAGTATCAGTTCGATTATTAATTTTTTTAATAATTTGTTTCAAATAAAGCAAATATACATCATAAAACTATATTTTATAATAGATCTAGTAATATTAATTTAGTGCCATAGATGTTAGTATTTTTTTTTCATTTGACATGCACTTGGGACCACCAATTTTCATAATGTAGCTCCTCTACACTGTGAATGATGTCTAAATTCCATTGATTTCGTGCAATTTTTATGGTTCGAATATAAAGTTGAAATTTCAAATTTTAGATTTTTCACTATTAAATTTTAGAGAGGTAGGAAATGATAAAAGACGGAAATATTTCCATATCCATGTGACAACCAAACGGAAATATTGGAATTGCTATTATTTTAGATTCAAATGATATTTTTTTAGAATAAAGGGGATTGTATTAACTTGCAAACAGGCTATTACATTCCTGATTGAGTATTTCAGCGATGCCGGATGGTGCATGCAAACACCAAACTGCACATCAGCCTGAGCCCTTAGCCATTTTAGCCAATTCATAAGCTACTTTATTACAATCCCGCTTCACATGATGCACCTGCGCCTCGTGAATTGTGCTTAGCGTTGTACTAATATCATGCATAATTGGAGCCCATGTTGAACGCTGCTGATCCCGCGAGTTCACCCCCTTCACCACCATCAAGCAGTCTGATTCAAATATCACTGGCATATGAATCCATTCCGCGGCTAATCGGCAACCTTCGAAAAGAGCTAGCGCCTCCGCTTCTATGGCATCCGAGCATTGATCAATCATTTTGCATGAGGCGAGCAGTACCAGACTGTGGCAATCTCGAGCAATAACTCCAACCGAAGCCTTGCCAGTATCCGGTGAGTAGGCCCCATCAACATTGATTTTGGCTTGACCCTCATCCGACGGACTCCATTGCAGACACCTGAGCGGGCCCTTTGCCACGGTCAGTAAGCAGCATAGAACTCCCGGGAGTTAGGGGCTCAATGAAGGCCTAGAGGAAGCCGATGGATTGAGCAACAGTAGCATCTCCCTTAGCATGAGTTGCATCATTGCGCAAGTACCAAGAACGCCATAACACCAGTAGCAGATGGGACTTCATAGTCTCAGTTAGAGTGTCCAAAATGATGACAAGCCAATCCCTACCAGTATAGGCAAGCAGATTCTCCTCTGGGAGATTCCATAATTCTCGCATTCCATCACGGAGGGCACGGGCTTTAGTAAAGCAAATGACAGCATGAAAGCTATTCTTGTCCGCTATTCCACAGATTGAACATGTCTTGCTACTCTCCAGATTTCGCCGCCATATTTTTTTGTAGCCAAGCAACCATGGGCCAGCCGCCAGGCAAAAATCTTCACCTTAGGGGGAACCTTGATTTTCCAAAACATATTCCAGAGTCTCCGGTCATTGTTACTCGAGCTACTCATTGCGCCAGAACGCTGAGCAATTGAAGTATCATTCCAGGCCAACCAATAGGCACTCTTAACAGAGAATATACTAGCTTTTTCCATATGCCATGTCACACAATCCTCACGCGGATAAGATGATATCTTCAATTTGAGTATCGTATCGACATCATATGTGTGGAATAGATGATTAAGTAGGTCTCTATCCCACTGTTTTGTGCCCGGTATGAACAGATCAGACACCCACTGATGCCAGTTGAAACATTTGTGCACTAGAATAGTAGCAGCTGAGATACGGGGAATCCAGCGATCCCGCCAAATTCAAACTTGCCATCTCCAATTCGCCAGATGAGTCCTTTTTTCAAGAGTTCCAACCCATGTCCAATTCCTTTCCAGGAGGGTGAAGCATCAGAGGGAAAAATAGAATCCATGAGCTCACCATTAGGGAAATACTTCGCCTTCATTACATGAGCACACAAGCTGGTCGGCATTTGAATCAGACGCCAGGCTTGTCTAGCAAGGAGCGCCTGATTAAAAGTCCTCATATCGCGAAAACCCAGGCCACCATGCACCTTAGGACTGGTCATCTTGTCCCAGGCAATCCAATGAACTTTGCGGTGTCCTTCCTCTGCCCCCCTCCAAAAATTCGTGATCATCCAAGTATAGTCCTCACAAAACTTTGTTGACAACTTAAAAACTCCCATGGTATAGGCTGGGATTGCCTGCGCGATGCTTTTGATAAGGACTTCCTTTCCACCACCTGAAAGGTGCTTCTCAGACCAAGCTGTTAAACATTTTGCAAATCTTGCTTTAATTGGCTGGAACTGTTCCGATTTCATGCGGCCTTCAGGCGTTGGGAGGCCCAAGTATTTCTCCTCAAAGGTGGAATTAGTGATGTGCAATTCCCTCATAACATCCTATTGAGTACCAGTTGAGCAAAATGGACTGAACAATATGGAGCATTTAGCTGGGTTGATCAATTATCCTGTGCAACTTTCATACAAGTTTAGTGCCTATTTGATTGCCCGAGCTTGGGAGTAGTTAGCTTTCATAAATAGGAGGCTGTCATCAGCAAACAATAGATGGGAGAGTCCTGGTGCTCTTCTACAAATGTTCATTGGCGTAATCCGACCCTTAGTGGAGAACTTCTACAACACCTAAGCAAGGCCATCAGCCACAAAAAGGAAAAGATAAAGAGATAGCGGATCACCCTGACGTAAACCCCGGGAAGGAAAAAATGGTTCAGCCATCTCCAATTCGCCAGATGAGTCCTTTCTTCAAGAATTCCAACCCATGTCCAATTCCTTTCCAGGAGGGTGAAGCATCAGAGGGAAAAATAGAATCCATGAGCTCACCATTAGGGAAATACTTCGCCTTCAGTACATGAGCACACAAGCTGGTCGGCATTTGAATCAGACGCCAGGCTTGTCTAGCAAGGAGCGCCTGATTAAAAGTCCTCATATCACGAAAACCCAGGCGACCATGCACCTTAGGACTGGTCATCTTGTCCCAGGCAATCCAATGAACTTTGCGGTGTCCTTCCTCTGCCCCCCACCAAAAATTCGTGATCATCCAAGTATAGTCCTCACAAAACTTTGTTGACAACTTAAAAACTCCCATGGTATAGGCTGGGATTGCCTACGCAACGCTTTTGATAAGGACTTCCTTTCCACCACCTGAAAGGTGCTTCTCAGACCAAGCTGTTAAACATTTTGCAAATCTTGCTTTAATTGGCTGGAACTGTTCCGATTTCATGCGGCCTTCAGGCGTTGGGAGGCCCAAGTATTTCTCCTCAAAGGTGGAATTAGTGATGTGTAATTCCCTCATAACATCCTATTGAGTACCAGTTGAGCAAAATGGACTGAACAATATGGAGCATTTAGCTGGGTTGATCAATTATCCTGTGCAACTTTCATACAAGTTTAGTGCCTATTTGATTGCCCGAGCTTGGGAGTAGTTAGCTTTCATAAATAGGAGGCTGTCATCAGCAAACAATAGATGGGAGAGTCCTGGTGCTCTTCTACAAATGTTCATTGGCGTAATCCGACCCTTAGTGGAGAACTTCTACAACACCTAAGCAAGGCCATCAGCCACAAAAAGGAAAAGATAAAGAGATAGCGGATCACCCTGACGTAAACCCCGGGAAGGAAAAAATGGTTCAGATAGTAAACCATTGAAGCGAACTCTGTATCTAACTGTAGTGACACAAGCCATAGTCCATTGTATCCACATCGGATGAAAACCCCAACTTTTCCAGCACCCGTTCAAGGAAACACCAATCTACACGATCATAAGCTTTGGTGAGGTCCAGCTTGAGAGCGCCGAAATTCTTACTCTCCTTGTCACATTTCTGAATATCATGAAAGCACTCGAAGGCGATGAGTGTGTTATCTGTAATCATCCGGCCAGGGACAAAAGCACTCTGTGCCGGGGATATCAGCTCGTCCAGGAGTGGACGCAGTCTATTAACTAGATGACAGTATAAAGACTAATCGGCCGAAAGTCCTTCACCTCTTCCGAGAGGCTTTTCTTTGGAATCATCACTATAGTAGCATCATTGATTCCTTCTGGCATGACTCCGTCAATGAAGAATTTGTAGCACTCCCCTAATGACCTCCTGTTTAAGGGTACCCCAGTTGCGCTGAGAAAAGCGGGCTGGGAAACCATCCGGTCCTGGAGCTTTGAGTGGCCCAATTTGAAATAAAGCATTTGAGATTTCTTCCTCAGAGAATGGACGGCACAGATCCTTGTTCATATCTTCAGTAACTTTGTTCTCAGATAGATCGACAATCGGGCTCGGATTAATGGTGGAGTCTTTTGAAAACAAAGAACGAAAGAAGTCCATGGCTAGTTCGGCTATTTCATCAGCATTATCACTCCATGAACCGTCAGCTTTTTTTAGTTTTCGGACATTGTTCTTTAATGCATGCCAAGAAGCTTTCCTATGAAAATACTTTGTATTCCGATCTCCTTCACGTAACCAAGACACCCTGGATTTTTGTAGCCACATAATTTCCTCATGGTGCAGCAACTCATTCATTCTGATCTTCATATCACGTACCTCCTGGTTTGAATCAGAGTAGCCCAAAGAATACAATCGGTCCATTTTGGTGCGCATTATCGCAAGCTCCTTTTTGATGCTCCCAAATTTCTCATGACTCCAGGAATGTAAGACACCCATCATTCGGTTAAGCTTCCCATTAATTTCCCCCAGATGATTGGTTTGAATGCCACCATCCCATTTTGTTTTGATCACTTCGGCAAGAGATTCCTCTCTTTCCCACATAGCTTCATATCTTAATGTACACTGCTTTAGCACCGGTATAGCAGCCACCAGTTCCAACAGAATTGGAGCGTGATTGGAACAAGTAGAGGCCAGATATCTGAGACGTGATTGTGGGAACCAGGAAGACCAAGTAAGACATGCCACAACACGGTCCAGACGTACGCACACATTATGTTCACCCAGTTGCTGATTGTCATAAGTCCATGCACGGCCAGAGAAACCAATATCATGAAGTTCACAGTGTGAAAGCACCTCCCGGAAATCCATCATCTGCCGTTCAACGTGCCGAGTTCTGGAGATATGTTCGAATTGCCACATTGCTTCATTAAAATCACCTATCATGAGCCAGGGAATGGATGCAGTTTGTTTGAGTCTTCTGAGCAGTGTCCACACGCACTGCTGATCCTGCTACCGGGGTTCACCGTAAACAAAGGTGCATTGCCAGTCACGGCCGTCTGCTGGATCCCGGACATGCAAATCAATGTGATGCTTGTTATAAGATTGGAGTCTCACTTCAATAGATTCATCCTAGAACAATGTGAGTCCACCGCCTTTGCCTTCTCCGTCCACTATAAAACAATGGCGTAAACCTAAACGCCACTTAAGACTTTCTACTCGCTTCATTTGCTGATGAGTTTCTGATAAGAAAACCAGTTTTAGGCAATGCGTCTGTACCAGGCAGACCAACTCTGGAACTGTCCGAGGTCGCCCGATACCTCGCAGTTCCAATTTAGGATATTCATTGTGATATTCTGCTAGAATAGGATTTGGAATCCATCGAATGATTCAAATTCAATTCAAGAGAGCTCAACAGGGTGTTGGAGTTTTTGAATGACAGTTGAACTGATCACACATAGAAGTTTGACCATATATTCCTCGCTACTCCACCCGCCCCTTCGCTTTGGTTGCTGTTCTGCGCTGCCGCGTTTGCTTTATGGGGCAAACTGAATTTGACCTGTCTTTGTGGGTTGGGCAATTTGGGTTCGTTTTGTGTGGCGCAGTTAGCGTGAGCGAGGTCGAGGCGCTGTACGAGCTCTTCAAGAAGATAAGCAACGCGGTGATCAATGACGGGTTGATTAATAAGGTCAGTGATGACTGATGGCTGTTTGGTTCACAGCTCAATTTTGTATGCAGCCACTAGTTTCTATTCTGAGGATGGTAGTCAGTTACTGTGAATATATGTGTGTGTGATCTTGGGCTGTTGTTCCGGTTTGTTGGCATTGTGCAGGAGGAGTTTCAGTTGGCTCTCTTCAAGACGAGCAAGAAGGAGAGCCTGTTCGCTGATCATGTAAGTCTTCATTAATTGGACGCAGTCGATAGCTGTTTACTGCTGCTTGTCATCATGCTATCGTTACAGATTTGGTACTATGCACTTCGCATTATTGGACATTTTGCAAATCGATGAGAATCAGGGATGCTCAATGGTTAATGCTCCATGGGCTATTGAATGCTATACAATACGCATGCACACCGTTTGGGAGATAATTGACTCATGCTAATTGCATGGAAATAGACAAATAGTATTAGTTATCCAGATTATATTGGCGTACGCTTTAGGTATTTATTGCTATTACTATATAATGCAATAGTTTAGAGTTAGGAATTACCCTTCTGGTCTTGCGTTCCTGTCAAACATCTTTCTAAATGATCTCAGTCGTTGGTTAGTCATGCAAGGGTGATACCTATTCGTTATCCACCTGTGATCAAGGCAATCCAATTTGATGGTGAATATTTCAAGTATTCGCCTCCCATGGCCGATGCTGTGCCCTTTGGACCCACCTATGCGTTACTTCCCACACACCACCTTTTTTGCCTAGCTCAGAAATTTGTAGGCTTCTCCCACATTTTCTCAGAGCACGTGTATATTAGCATGCATGCTTGCTTCAAATCAATAATTATTTTAGACATAATATTGCGATGTACATCGCATGTACCAGTTAATACTTCCTTTAATTCAGCACGTTCATATGATGTAGTGTTGTTGTATGTCTAATTGAAGCTGGATATGTACATCGCTTAACTGATCGGCCTGTAGTATATTTTTCTATTGGTAGGTCTGGTTATATCTTTTGTATTGAGACTCAGTGTGCTTCTGTATTTGAGTTGTGATCTGGTTGTTATCCAACATTTGGGTAGCTCGTAATGGTGCGTACATGCTGGTGCTAGATACATGATCTGTGAATATCTTTTGTATGCACTGACTACTTTAAGTGGATCGGTGAAATGAAGTCAAATGAACTTTTAATAAGTCATACAAAAATCCAGTAGTATTTTGTGAGCATTAACACAAGGCCAATCTACTTTGTCAGAGAAATTCAAACCCAAATTTGACCTACACATCAAAAAAATATATAATTCAATTTCTACTGTTCAGGTAGTATTGACAGCATAATTTGTCTTTCTTATTTCTTGGTGTGTACATCGGACTATGACTTGAAATTTTGTGACATAGACGAATTGTGTTCAATATTGTCAATATTCTTTAGATATTTTCTTGACTTTTTGAATGTACGTACGTCCTAATTTCACCGATTTCACTTAAAGACACAAATGCACCAAATTATTCCTGATCGGACTCAATGTATTTCACCGATAACTATATTGTCTCGAAGCATTTGCACACTCACACACACTAAATTCAACACAAACCAACTAGGCACGCCACCAAAACCTCAAAAGTCATAGCTTACTTGATTCGTATGAATTCTTCCGATTTCCTCAACACCCATCAATGCATGGTTTTTTTCGACTGATCGTTACTCTCGATGGTAAAGATGTTATTGATTGTGAACCTATATTAGACTATTTACACAGAGGAATGGAAAAAATTGTGGAAAACCGAATTATTATACAATATTTATAGGAAATGGGGGATAGAAAGAGAGAAATAATAGAAGGGCATATTGGATTTTTTCTGTAAAATTACTACAAAAACCTTATGAAGTTTCTATGAACGAAAGGAATTTTTTGAGGAAGGCTCCTATAATTAACTGCTGCGATCAATGCTTAATCACGGAACGTGAGAGGCTGAGAAGGCAGTTTTGCACGGTTGTGTTCTTCCTCCTCTTCCGTTCTACTGTTGTTTCTCCCCAGATTCACCCATTCTTCCCAGCCCTTGATTTCTCCCTCGCATTTTGTCGTGGACCGATTCCCCTTTCTTCCTCTCTTCTGGTAAGGAACCCTAGCTCGATATTGGACGGATTCGATTGTTCCAAGATTTCGCTCTCTTCTCGGGATTCTCTCTCCGCTCAGTTCGTTGCGTTTTTTTTTGCCCAGGTGCCGGCGCAGCTTGTTTTCCAGTTCGACTGAATCCGCATGCTCCGCGTTAGGTTCGCCGCGGGGAGGAGCGGGCCGTGCTTGCTCGCCGTGGCGCTCGTCGCCGCCGCCGCTTGGATCTCCGATGCTTCGTCGTCGCCTGAGCAGGTGCGTGGGGGTGGATTCGGTGCTCTTGGCCCGTGTGGATTTACGTGTGATATTCTTCGGAATTATGCTGGCGTTAGGCTTTCTGGTGCCCCTATGATGTGTAGCTCGAGAAGAAATAGGTTTGGCAGAGTGTCCATGTTTAATACTGTAAGTGCGTTGTTGTTGTTGTTGCTTCTGTGTATGGGTAATGCAGATAGAATGCAGAAAATGATTGGTAATGTAGTGGTAAATTTACCTCGTAGAGGCTCCATGTCGTCGCTATTTTCTTTGTCTTCTTGCCATTCGTAATGTAGTTTAGCCACAAAACTCAGCAGGACTTCTGCAGCCATCCCATGTTAGATTAAGTTTGTTGTCTGTGAGCGCAGTTGTTTGATGGTAATTAACTGTACCTTGCTTGCACATTAGGATATGCCATACTTATGTGTGCTATTTTTGAATTTTTGGTGTGCTTTTGTTCCAAGTTTTTTGATATTTTGTCGATAAGTTTTAATTCCAGTTCTGAACAGGCAGACAGCAGCTAGAAATCTATCAATTGCATGCCTTGCTCTAGGACGTACATTGCTGATGCATAACTTGATGCCTTGACGAGCCAGCTTGCTCAACATCGTGACTTAACTGAAGTACCTGATTCTGCTTACTTGTGCAAAGGACTTGCTGATGACCTCGATGTTCCTATGGTGTCAGAATTGCACCGGCAATTGGTTGGTGAAGGTTCCCACCGCCATTTAGTCTATTCTGTGAAATTTGGTAACTGCCAAGATGCTATGGTCAAATTCCTTGATGGCTATGATGCCAATCTGGTGATAATTGAAAAGATCCCGAGTGGGGTATTTGCTGACCCATTTGAGCTCCAGCATTTTGTTGAACGGAAAGGTGAAACCAAACTATGAGCTAGACAGTCAACTATAATACTACCCATTTACATTATGTTAATCTCTTTTTTTATCTTGCAGTTTTTCTTGATGTTGCTGTTTTTGGAGACACAAACCTTGAACTACCTTCAGCTCTGTCCAACCAGTCAGCTGTTGAGATTCATTTTGATCTCAAGCCAAGCACATCAATGAACTGTAACCTTGTAGTAGAGCTTCCTCTCCATGCTAGATACCCGGTAAGTTTCTGATTTCAAAATAAATTATCTATGATAACAAGCTGTCAACTTGATTTTATTTGGTCTGTGCTGTTTGCAAATACACATGTCTTATACCCGGTTTATGCTGTTTGCAAATATACATGTCTTATATGTTTGCCTTCTCAATTTGAGAAAATGAGTTATGTTAATTTTTGAAACATTCAACAACGTTCTGGTGGTTACATGCATATACCGCCCTGATGGACATCGAACAATGCATCCTGATAACACAGGAAACACCTATTCTAGGCCAGGTTGACGCACAATAATAGCAAATAAACATTCTTGGCATGTTTTTTGTGTGCAGAATATGCAACTAATAAATAGTGAATAGAGATCAGCAAAATCTTACAACTTCAGTAATTTCTGTTTAGTTTTGCTTTAGGTCACATCTCACTAGTGTCCTTGTATTTATGTTAATGTTATGGATCAACTCTTAAGCATCCCACCATAAAAAGTTTCTGAAAATTTCTAGAAGAATATTTTCTCGAACACGCATCAAAATGTATGTCATTGTGTATCAGAAGAATGTCAAGAAGGCGTAAAGTACACACACCAACAGTGGTTACAACCAAAAAAAGAAGAAGCAAAACTTCAACAATGGTGGTGACGACCAACTGAAAACAAAACAAAATTCCCTACCCGACCCTATGAAAGGAAGCAGGCTGCAAAAAACCAGCCTGACAACCACCTACAAAACTGAGGAAGGATTAAGGATGAGCATCTGGAGGCCTGGCATGCGGTGGTAACCGCCGAAACTCCTTAGCACCGGCAAATTTCCTCAGCTCCACCTTGTTGAGTATCGGCCCGACCACGTCCTGACAAACTGGTCTTGCCCCATTGAACACGCAGTCGTTCTGCATACGCCATAGCTGCCATACAGCGAGGATAATAAGCAACCAATCCCTTTAGATTTGACACCTGTGTGCTATACCACGGACTGCAACCATGTACAGAAAATCATCTCCCACTGAAGGCGTGATCAAGTGCGCGTCGTATTCCTTAAGGATCTGAAATCACACTTGCCAAGAGAACGAGCACCCAGCAAGGAGATGGGAAATCGTCTCGTCCTCCTGATCGCAGAGTGGGCAGGCATCTGGATGGTCGAGGCCATAGTGAGCGAGGCGATCAGTGGTCTGATTGGCCACGGCTAGCGAAGCGAAGATCTTACATTTCAGGGTTGCCCATCCTTCCCAAATTTGACGCCAGAGGGGTGCGTCTACCTTTCCAGTGAAGAAGGTCTGGTACGCCGATTGCACCGTATACTCTCCCGAGGCAGTCCAGCGCTAGAGAAGCTTGTCCTCTTCCATTGGATTAAGGTTGACTAGATCGATCACCTCTGCCAACTAGATGAACTCCTTGATGCCCTGAACATTAAGAGTGCTAGAGATGTCATGCACCCAGCTCCCATCCTGCAGTGCGTCGCTTACTGTTCCGCGCCGAACCACCTGCGTGTTGACAGCAGTGAGAACAGTAGGTGCAAGTTCTGTGATTGACTGGCCATCAATCCACCGATCTTGCCAGAATTTAGTGATCTTGCTGTTACCCAGAACCAGCTTGGAGGATGCATGCAACATCGCCAGCACCTCCTGCTTGCTTGGCACCTTGAACTGCGCCCATGGCTTGCCTGGGTTGGTGTTCTTCGTCCACGGCCAACAGAGCCTCAGCGCCCAGTTCATCCTCTGTAAGTCTTTAACCCCCAAACCTCCACTCGACCGGCCGACAGACATCGCGCCACGCCACCGCGTAATTCCTGCCATTGGCCTCCTTGCAACCCTTCCAAAATAAATTCCTCTGCCTCTTCTCAGTTCCTTCCTGCGGCCAGTTCAGCATGTCAATCGCAAGCATGGTGTGGATAGAGGCCGCAGCTAGCACATAATTGACTAAGACCAAACGCCCACATTTCGTCAGCATCCCGGCCTTTCCACCCTGTGAGCTTGCTGTCAATCTTGTCAAGCAGAGGTTGAAAATCCAAAGAATATTGAAGCACTACATCTGGCAAATTTTAAATTTCTGCTGAACTACACCGTGGCAAAAGATTTACTTCAACTGTACAGTCAATCAAGAGACAAGAAATGAGGATTGCAAGTCATAAGATGAATGCTAATATGTAGTAACTAAGCAGTGAAAATCACTATTCATTGTATATTTGGGTGTTTTGGCTTCCATCTTGTAGGTTGAGTTTAAAATTTTGCCAGACTCTGGATCCCTGCTTACCTAAATTTCACATATTCTTGGGCACTTTTGGAAAGTTGTAATGGTATCGAGGGATTGAATGAAACAAGGGACACTGCAATGTGTGGTCAGACAAAAAATTGTGAAAAGGACAGTTATAGGAGTAAATTTAATTTACTTCTGTTAGGGAACACTAACTTTAGATACGTAATGGAATACTTGCTTCTGAAATGTTCTCCAGGAAATAACAAGTGAAAATTGAAGAAATCTAAATTTATGGTGGTGGCCACCTACCCCACCCTGCAATTTCCATTATCTAACTTGCTGCAAACATATCTGAAATGCACATGGTGTTATGAAAAAAATACATGGTTGTCCTGTTTATCTTCTTCTCCCCTCATTTGTTCTGGAAGGTGGATGTACACAGCAGTTGGACTTGTAGTTTAGATTCTAAATCTAGTCCTTTTTTAGGTTCTTATCATGGTCAACTTCTCATATGTAGATTTAGCATAAACAATTGCAAAGCTTGTCAACAGAATATGTGGCTCTTTCTTATTTGCTTCTTTGTCAGAGTATTTCTGAAATAATTCCTGGCAGGCTACTTCTTTTGAGAACCACCCCTAGCGGACTACTCACTATCATTTTTAAAACTCTATTCCTAATTTAGTTATTATTATCATGGGTTCACGGTCAACTTCTCATATGTAGATTTGGTATAAACAATTTTCAAGCTTGTCAAACAACATGCATGCTTTCAGTTATTTGCTTCCTTATCAGAATACTTGTGAAGAAACTCCTACTGGAATACTGATTGCCATATTTATTTGCAGCCTCTTGATGCCAGCGGTTACGCAATGATTCAGTTTGGCAGCCCAGATCTGCTCCTCCGTTACACAAAAAAGGAAATCCACTCCGATTCCTGCTTGTGGGTGCTCAAGAATCTCGATGCCACGCCTGTGGAGAAAGCTGCATGGCGCGTACCCTGTGGAGACGAAGCACACACAGGGTTTGTATTTAGCATCACTTTCCTTTCGGCTCTGGTTTGCTCCGTGGCCATAGTCCTAGCAGCCTCCCTAATTCCTTGATGCAAGTACTGAAACGTGAGATAGTATGGATTGTGGTGTTCTATCTACTTCAAATGTCAGCAAAAATATCAAATTTTCACATACTTTTACACATCAATTTCTGTGTACTTTTACATGCCATTGCGCAAAAATATTTTCCTTCAAGGAAGGAAGGTGACGTCTTCAGATTTCTGAGGCATTTTATCATCATCTTGGAGGAAGCCAAGCAGGTGAACTTTTTATCTTGGGACGCTTCACTCATAACTGGCAGAAATCCATGGTTGCAACTTGCAAGGGACCCCTTATCAGGTGAGCACTTCTGCTCTGCTCTGTCGGACTCTTTCTAGAATACTGTCTGACTCTGACAGTCTGGATCTGCTGGAGAAATCCTTATTCTCTTTGCACCAACGTTCCATGTTATCTTTTTCCATTTCACCTACCTTATTGTACTGCATTTTCTATCTCGAAAAATTGAGCTAGGAGATCTGTCGCAGCAAGTGGTAGCACAGCTAGTTCTTTATAACAGGATTATTATAGTTGGCTCTACCTCATGGCATCACTTGAGCATGGAGATTATATCTAGTGATACCATCTAGATGATACCATGACGCCAACGATGCGGAACGAATACGATGAAGGGTCACCATACATATCACCCCATGTGTGCGGGTTCACCCGTCTTAGGGTGCACAACTATGCACATATATACACACACATATATGGGCTATGTGAAGGTAAAAATTGAATTAGACAGCTGATAGAATGAACATCCACTACTACAGAACCGATTTGTCCAGACGGTTCGGAAACACCGGGCGGGACGGTTTTTCGAACCGTCTGGCCGAAACAGTCAGGACAAATCATCTTTGTGCAGACGGTTATTGAACCGTCTGTACAAATAATTAGTACAGACGTAGGCACACACGAACCGTCTGCACAAATGAACCGAACAGTACGTCGAAAGCATTTGTACAGACGGCTCCATCCACAAAACCGTCTGCACAAATGGACTGAACAGTACGTTGAAAGCATTTTTCTAGACAGTTTCGTGCTTAGAACCGTCTGCACAAATGGACTGAACAGTACGTCGAAAGCATTTTTCTAGACGGTTCCGTACACAGAACCGTCTGCACAAATAATTTGTACAGACGGTTCTAGCCCTGGAACCGTCTGTATTACTGCTGTGGCAGGAAAACCATGCTGCCGCGGCAGCGGAAACGAGCGTTTCTGCTGCCGCGGTAGCAGTCTGGTTGTACAGAGAGCGCTGCCACCTGCTGCCACGGCAGCAGAAACATACGTTTCGGCTGTCGCGGCAGCCGTGCGGCAAGGCGGCGTTGCTGCCACCTGCTGCCGGGGCAGCGGAAATGGCAGAATCCGCTGCCGCGGCAGCCGTGCGGCAGGGCGACGGCGCTGACCGCCTGCTGCCACGGCAGCAGGAAAACAGAGGTTTCAGCTGCCGTGGCAGCCGTGCGGCAAGGCGGCGTTGCTGCCACCTGCTGCCGGGGCAGCGGAAATGGCTGAATCCGCTGCCGCGGCAGCCGTGCGGCAGGGCGACGGTGCTACCGCCTGCTGCCACGGCAGCGGAAACAGAGGTTTCAGCTGCCGCTGGCAGCCGTGCGGCAAGGCGGCGTTGCTGCCACCTGCTGCCGCTGCAGCGGAAATGGCTGATTCCGCTGCTGCGGCAGCAGTGCGGCAGGGCGACGGTGTTGCCGCCTGCTGTCGCAGCAGCCATGCGGCAGGGTAACGATACCCGGTGCGGTACAGACACACAACATGTAGATGTTGTGGCTTAGCATTCCTAAACTCTAAAGCGGTCCTGGCGCGGCAGTGAAAACGCTAGAAACAAAGTGATCAATCACAGGCATAGCATGCACAGACACACAATGTACTCACTGATCTTAGACATAGCATTCAGAAACAAACATTAAACGTCATTCTCAACCACAAAGTCATTCACATGCATTACTAGGGAAAAAACTCTCAAGTCATTGAGGAGGAACATTTTGAGGACAATGGAATTCTCCGGTTTCCTTCAACACCTCTCTAAGTATGAAAGCTATTAACTGTTTTTGAACAAACCGGACGCCCTCAGTGTCGAGCTCATCTGTAGAGAACTTAAAACTCTGCAGAAGGAAATTAAATAGCTAGGTTAGGCACGACGTCCGAACGATGAAAAATGGAACTACATAATGTAATGACACTAACCGCCACATCTACCGGACTAGAGCTAACGATCTGCCTCATATATGTCGCGACATAGTATCCACAGAGATTGTTGCCCGGCGGCTGCTTGTGGCACTGTAGAAATCATGGTTCGTGCAGGGTAATTTAGTTTTACCGAATACATATTAGAACGTGCGAGGTGATTATTCTTGGGCGAGGGAGGAATTATTACCAGGAAAATGAAATCGGTGTCTCGGTTCGGTTCGTGGTGTTTTCACAATCCCCCCCTTCTCAACATACTTCTTGAACGCCCCGTCGAGCACCGTCGTCAAATTTGCGTACTTCTCTGGTGGGTAGTCCCTAGAGTCGAAGTACGTGGCATGTAGATAGTCTGGCTCGAGGCAGACGAGCATCCAGTGGAATTCATAGTTGTACGGCAGAAGAATGACGCGCTTAGTAGAGTGAATGAGCATGACGTCCGAAATGTATTCCTCGATCTCGTTCGGCTGGAATTGGACCATTGTGCATATGACCACTTGTGGATTGAGGAATCCGATATTAGGATTTTCTGTCCTAGCCTCTTGAATCATAGGTCTACACATAGAAGTAATGTCATTGAAAGAGCGTATCAATAAGTTAGGCAATGCAGTTAGCTTAAGCAGTGATTGAGAACACTTACAGTGTCCAGCATCTTAATAGGCTGACATCGAGGGCGTCATGACGGTAGAGGTCGGCTAAATCCGAGAAATTGATGGTAAAGGTTCCACCTGGATGGAGGAAATGTTGCCGCTTGTACATGGCGCAGATATTCTGAGGAAGCGCTCTCTCCTCGTTGGACCTCTTCATGTAAAATTCATGCACAATCTGAGCTGCCCAACCAAGTCGTTCTAACGCTGCCCGTGTCACTAGCGGCTGCCTTTCCGTGTAGACTCTTATCTCGGGTTCTTCGTCTACCTCTTTGCCCTTGGCCACTTCGTGCTATTTCTGGTGGCCCTACGCTGAGGTTGAGGAGTCGTTTTGGCAGTCTGCTGGCTAGATCTGCTAGATTGCCTGGATTGTGCTGAAGCGGATTTCACCTTCGGTGGAGGAGCACGGAGTGAGAAATCTGGACCGTAACGTACCGGAGACAGGGGCCGTGCAGGAGGTGGAGGGGCAACCAGGGAAATGTACTTCTTCGACCACTGGATGAAACTGTTGACGGCCTGCCCCAGTGTCGTGACGTCGTCCTCCGGCGGTACAGGAAGTGTGAAGGAGGAGCAATTCGCATGGACCATGTCCACTGCCACCTTAGCGTTACCCGCCGCTAACGGAACTCCGTGCACCCTCGTGTCTTCGTAATATGGAAATGCTAACCCCGTGCCAGCCTCAAGCATGTCAGTGGGGCCAAAACAGCTAGGCACGAGGAGCTTGCAGCTAGTTACGATCGTAATGTCGTCGACAGTGAATCTTTCGATGACCTCGTCTTCAGGAGGGATCGGCTCGACATGAAAGTCGTCGGCGCGGTCGTCTTCCGGAACGTGCTCATGAGCGGCTTGTTCGTGGACGTCTTCCACGGATGCACAGCTACTCCTGCGCCGAGCATGTGGGGATGAGCCTGCGGGGCTGTGGTCGACCGCGGCGGCTGCATCCTCCTGCCTTATCTGCCGTACCCGTTCTTCGACCCTCGCATCGATCCTCTGTTCCAGGCCTGCATATATTTCTTCCATCAGCTCTTTTTCATCCTTTCACACTCGGCTGCCTCGCGCTCTGCTTTCGTTCTCCTCCGACTCCTGTACGAACCCGCATCGTCGGGGAATCTCATCTTCCATGGAACCGTAACCCCCACGCCACGCGTTCGACCCGGGTGCTCTTTGTTTCCCAGAGCCGAGGTTAGTATGTCCTTCTCCCTGGGTGCTTGGAAAGTTCCTTGGGCGGCTTGTTCTGACAGTCGCAGGATGTTTTCAGCCACCTGGACGGTTTCGGGCTTGTTGAAGGCGACGGTGCCATCAGCCGAAATGTTGGCCCTCGCGCGATACCAGTTTCGGGCCCGCCTCTCTGGGATCTGGGAGAACGGTGTGTCGCGACTCTCCTGAGACGCCCCGCTCGTCCTCTGTTCTCCATTCCAACTCTTTGCGCGCGTACCCACCACTTCCGAGCCTGTGGGGGTGAACGTTGCATGCCTGGCGGGCCCTGTTTGCCTGACTCCGCTGCACAAATTCCTCCGACGTGCACCTCTCCATAAATTCTGCCCATTGATCCTCCAAGAACCCGTAAGTCTTCGGGTCCTGCCTGTAGGGCATAAGATCGTTCTTCACGTACGTGTTGTAGAGCTCGCTCTTGAAGGTCTTTCACGCCTTGCTCATCTTGGCTTTTGCCTGTCTTTCCACGGCCTGCTCGGTACCTTCGGAGAAGTCGAACTGAGATTTGATTGTGCTCCACAGGAACTCTTTCTCATTATCCGGCACTGACGGCCAGCTGGCGTACGTTATCCGGACCTTCGTCCTCGCCAGTGAGGCGCACGCACTACGGAATGCCGCCTGAGCCTGCTGAGGCAATAGGGGCACACCCTCATCGCTGACATGAGTTATCGTGTAGTGACCCGTGGGCATTTTATTTTTGCCTCGGCCACCTCGCTTTCGCTTCTGCCCACCCGATTCTTCGGTTTGCTCATGAGACGAGACTTCTGCATGTTGGGAGGGCTCAGGTGCAGCCGGTTGAGGAGACAAGTGCGGCTCATCTTGTCGAGGAGAAGAGGCCACCGGCAGTTCACGTTCATCTCCTCCGGACGCCATCTTCAAAAGACGAAAAATTCAGATATGCAGTACACGACAAGATTCCAGACATTTTCATATAAAGACACATGAATTCTAGCTAGACTAAGAAAGTTCTTGCAACCCTAACCGAGCTCAATTTGATCAGAGGACATTCGTTTAATAGCCCAATGTGCAAATATATAACCCTTTACCATCTAGTACAACAACTTCGTAAATAGTGCTAATGTTTGTAATCTCATCATAAATATCTTCCTGAACTTCTTTTATACAATTCACGAACTAAGATAGAAAGTGGCAGGATTGTTGTAGAAGCGCAAGATTGCTTTGCTTTGCGGACTTAAAATCA
Organism: Stipa capillata; assembly: GCA_019208055.1. Classification (NCBI taxonomy): domain Eukaryota; kingdom Viridiplantae; phylum Streptophyta; class Magnoliopsida; order Poales; family Poaceae; genus Stipa; species Stipa capillata. Next base: position 6,854 of record JAGXJF010002333.1, on the reverse strand, counting down.
AGTCGTATTTCATTGACCGTTCTTCTTATAGTTGTTTGCTAATTCTCCTGCACATAGTGAAATTCATATTCGTGTGGAGCGGAGAGGTAAGGAGTTTGAGGAGCAAGGCAGCCACACAAATCAACTAATCAGGGGCTACAGGCGAGTAGTGAAGACAATAGGCTGCGACCATACACACATGCACACATGCATCTAGGCATTACCAGACTTAATCACAAAATACATATAAGACCAGTGAGGGAGGCTAAGTCCAGGTGTAGTATCTGTTCTTATCTCATCTATCATGTGAGGCATCAATTTGAAGTGTTCAAATGAAGAGTTAGCATGACTTACATCAAGTATAGCAATTGTTTTTATCAGGTTGTACCTATCAGATGTACTTCCAATACCATTTCTCAGATTCTTCTTAGAGAAATCATCACAAATTCACCAAGGCAACTGAATAGGCAACATTAGTATATATGTATCTGCCCTTATCAATTTGATCGATCAATAATCACATATTGCTTCATCACCTTACATTACCAATAGGTCAAGTGAGTATCTGTTCTTTAGTTTAACAAAACTGATATAGGAGACGAAGAATAATACTTAATGACCATCATACCATTAGCATCAGGAAAGGAATCAAGAACCACAAGCATAGTAGCTTAACAGGCTTATTGGCATATTACCAAGCATCGATAAAATTCAACTAATTTTGGATTGTTATTGTCCATTCTCTCAGAAAACTGAACTAAAATAAAAAGATTGTTCTAACTCATTCCACAAAACATAAATTGATTGTTCTTCTTGCCCTACAAGCACATTCTTGCCCTACAAGCACTTCAGCCACCCCCTTTTTCCATGAACAACATACTGGCGATTTTCTGCAGGTGATAAGCAGTAAGGAAGATGGCGATTTTCTGCAGGTGATAAGCAGTAAGGAAGATGTCAGTTGGCCTTGGCACAACATTACCGGCTTGGGGGCGGTCGAGGAAGGTCGCCGGAGATCGGGGGCGGCGGGGAGCTTGGGGGGCGGCGGAGCTCGGGGGCTGCGGGGAGCTCGGGGCCGGCGGGGAGCTCGGGGGCGGGGAGCTCGAGGGCGGCGGAGCTCGTCGGGGCAGAGGGATGGCGTCAGGAAGGTGGCGGCGGCGTCGGGCCAAGGGCTCCGGGCGGCGGCGGCGTCGGGGCAGAGGGATGGCGGCGGCGTCGTCGGGGCAGAGGGCTTCGGGCGCGACAGGCTAGGGTTAGCGAAAATTGAAACTTGAGCGCGGCTAAGGAAAGAAGGGATTTATTATAGAAGCTATTCCAGACGGCCCGGAAAACAGAACCGTCCGGACTAATAGTGCAGACGGTTCTATACCAAGATCCGTCAGCACTATTATTACTACAGACAGTTCTCAGTACGGAGCCGTCTGTACTAATATTGCAGGCGGGACCCTGCTACATTAGTGCAAACGGTTCTCAATATGGAGCAGTCTGTACTAACATTAGTGCAGACGGTTCTCAATACGGAGCCGTCTGGATTAGTAGTACAGACGGCTCATAATAAAGTGTGCGTCTGTATTAATACTGCAGGTGGGACGCCTGCAATATTAGTGCAGACGGTTCTCAATACGGGGCCGTCTGGATAATGATTAGTGCAGACGGTTCTGTACTATGAGCCGTCTGTACAAAGATTTTTGCCCGAGTTGACCTAGGGTCCCACTTGTCATGACTTCAATGTTATTGATTTATTACTAGAAATAGGGTTATCTATTACTAGAAATGATTAAACTTCTGAAAATCATAGAAAATTCATATGAATTCCAATTGAGTTGAACTTTTTTTGTAAATTCATATTTTAATCTTGACAATTTTATGGTATAACTGTTATTCATGTTACTGTTATGGAAATGTTTGAAAATGCCCTTAAACCCATAAACTTGTAAAATTCATAGCTAATGCAAACAAACTCCACATGACAAGATTTTTTTATGTAAATTTATGGTTTCGTACGTACTATCACATGGTGTAGGTCTCATTCATATTACTGTAACTCAAAATCTGCAAACCTATTATTGCATTAATAGTTCATACAGAAAACCCTGGTGACGATACATAACAATCGGGTTACATCATAGAAAATAACCTAATCTCCTTTAACAACTAGCCCTTCTTGATGATCGACGCGCAGATAGCATGTGGCCCCGATCGGTAGTTATTCTTTGTTGAGCGCGGTGCCGTCTCCAAGAGGGAACTCATCAAATTGATTGTACTCTTCTTCGTCCACGACATTCTCAACTCCGACAATCCTTCTTTTCCCCTGAAGGACTATGTGAAGTTTTCCGATTTGCCGGGTCTTGGACATAAAAGACCTGAACAGCTTGCTTAACGAGTACAAATGGTTCATCTTTGTATGCGGCACGTTCGAGGTCCACTGTAGTCATGCCGTACTTGTCGACCTTAACACTTGAGAGTGCGATCCAACGGCACCGGAAGAGGGGGATCTTGAAACGTACATAGTCGAGTTCCCAGATCTCCTCAATGTGCCCGTAGTACGCACACACCCCACGTTTGTCTGGAAGGCATCTATGCGGACACCGCTGTTTTGTACCGTGCTCTTCGTATCCTGTGCTCTGGTATAAAAGGTGTACCCATTTATGTCGTATGCTTCAAATTTCAGGATTGTGTGACTTGGCCATCTAGCCAACCAGCCAATATTCTCCTCTGTTGTACTATCAGCACTTCGAACCCGCAACCAGTTGTTGAAGCTGCGGTTGTGCTGTCTGGTAAGCCAAGCCTCCGTACGGCCTGGATTCTCTCTACGTAGCTCGTCCTTATGCATGTTGATATACGGGGCTACTTCAGTCATGTATTGCAAGACTGCGAAATGGGCTTGAGATAACGACGAGTAGTCAGGAATGAGTGTTTTCCTTCCTATAGTCCCTTTGCCGTCCAGTCTGCCCTCGTGGCGAGACGTAGGCACACCTATTGGTTTGAGCTGTTCCATGTAATCGATACAGAACTCGACCACCTCTTCGGTTGTGTAACATTCGACGATGCTGCCCTCCGGACGAGATCTATTTCGTACGTACTGCTTGAGAATTCCCATGTACCGCTCAAACAGGTACATCTGACGTAGAAATACCGGTCCACAGACCTTTATCTCTCTCACGAGGTGGACGGTAACGTGGACCATGATATCAAAAAACGACGGAGGAAAGTACATCTCAAGATGACATAATGTCTTCACCACATCGGCCTGCAACGCATCTAGTGCTTCGGGATCGATGACCTTCTGAGAGATTATGTTAAAGAAGTAACACAGCCTAATGATTGTGTCTCGGAGATAGGTCGGCTGGATATTTCGGATTGCAACAGGAAGCATCTGTGTCATCAACACATGGCAATCATGGGACTTCATACCAACTAATTTTAGATCTTCCATCGAAACAAGTTTCGAGATGTTGGCGGAGTAACCGGACGGAACTTTCACACCTTGCAAGCACCGGCATAGTTTGGTCCTCTCGGCCTTTTTCAGGTTATAGCAGGCCGGAGGAAGCCTTGTTCTGCCTTGTTGGGAGGGCTCAGGTGCCAGCTCGGGCCTGATCTTCATGTCTACTAAGTCGAGACGTGCGTTGAGGCCGTCCTTCGTCTTCCCTGGAATATTAAGTAAGAGACTAATCAGGCTGTCACACACGTTCTTCTCTACGTGCATAACGTCGATGCAGTGGCGAACTTCAAGGTGCCGCCAGTAGGATAACTCCCAAAATATTGATTTCTTCTTCCACATGCCGCTGGCCTTCACTTTTTTACCGCTCTTTCCAAGGACAACATCGATATCCTTAACCATATTATACACCTCTTGCCCGCTGTAATGCCTTGGACATAAAGCTCTCTCCCTCGTCCCGTCAAATTGTTCCTTCATATTGCGGTACGGGTGATTCCTCTTAAGGAACCTACGGTGGCGCATGAACACCGTCTTACGGGAGTGGGCCAGCCACCTACTCGCGGTACCATCCAAGCACTGAGGGCAAGCCTTGTGTGGTTCTTTACTCTGGCCCGAAAGGTTACGTAGGGCAGGCAAATCATTGACCGTGCAGAACAACATGGCGTGTAGGGTGAAGTTCTCTTGTTTATACGCATCCCATACCTGTACCCCTTCATTCCACAGTATTTTCAGATCTTCCACCAAAGGTCTTAGGTAGACGTCAATATCATTCCCGGGTTGCTTCGGCCCTTGGATAAGCAGTGACATCATGATGTACTTTCCGCTTCATACACAGCCAAGGTGGTAGGTTGTACATACTAAGAGCAACTGGCCAAGTGCTGTGCCGGCTGCTCATGTTGCCGAAAGGATTCATTCCGTCCGTGCTCAACGCGAACCTTATATTCCTCGGCTCCGCACCGAAGTGTTCGAAGATCATGTCGATGTTTCTCCACTGCGCGGAATCGGCAGGGTGTCTTAGCTTTCCATCTTTTTTACGGTCCTCCGAGTGCCAGCACAACAATTTAGCCTCTTTTGGGTTCACGAACAGACGCTTCAGACGCGGAATTACAAGCAGATACCACACTACCTTAGCGGGAACTCCTTTCTTCGGCTCGATGAAAGACTCGCCGTCGTCTGGTTGGCTCTTACGCTTGTAGCGAGATGCTTTGCACACTGGACATGAACGCGAGTTCGATAATTCATTCCGGTACAAGATACAGTCGTTCGGACATACATGTATCCTTTCTACCTCCATCCCCAGTGGACAAACCACCTGCTTTGCTCGGTATGTGCTTTTGGGCAGCTCGTTACCATCCGGAAGCATCTCCGAGAGGAGACCTAGGAGCGCCGTGAAACTCTTGTCTGACCAACCTTAGCTTGCTTTCAATTTAAGCAGCTCGAGCACGGACGACAGCTTTGTGTATTTCGGCTTGCAACCCGGAAACAAAGGTTTTTCTGAGTCCTCAATCAAGTACATGAACTTGTTTAGGTCTCTCTCAGTATTAAAGTTCACGTCAGCATCGCGCAGCATCTGGTCCAACCTATCATCGTCCTCTGCGCCACCACAATCATCGTCTGCACGTACTTCCTCATGGCGGCCACAATCATCGTCTGCACCTACTTCGTCGTCATCTTCTCTCCTTTCGTTGACTTCGGGTTCTTGGACGGTGCCAACGTCTTCGTGTAACATGTTCTGCTCTTCACCATGTTTGGTCCAACACGTGTAGTCCGGTTTGAAGCCCCTAATAATCAAGTGCGCTTGGATCTGTAGGGCTGAGTTGTGTCCGAGAAATGATCTCTCATTTCTACAATCACAACAAGGACAATATGTTAATTCAACACCCTTCTTCAACCTATCCTCCTCGGCGACTCTAAGAAAATTCGTCACACCATCAAGGTACGCTTGGTTCCTACGAGAACCGTACATCCACACCCGATCCATCTGGCTACACGCGCTGCACAACAAAGAAATTAGTGTTAAATTAACCTAAGAAAAGAAAGCCACCTAGCTTCTCATCGAAAAAAAAGAGTTATGTAGAAATCGTACTGCAATTTAAGGGTTTAAGGGTATAAACATAAATATCAAAATGCGGAACATCGGCATGAGATGAAATGCATGTCATGGAATAGAGGACATAAAATAAAGACTAATGAAAATGTAATCAATTTAATCGGAGTCCGGACGCTGAAAATATCGCGATCCGAATTTCTCCGGCGGTTCCGGAAACTCTAATTTGAGTTTTTAGTCAATTTTATTTTTTCTACAATGCAAACACGAATGAAAATGACATAATTGCATAGATCTTATTTTTCTAAACATTTTGATATATTATTTGCATTTTTCTGACTAATAATGAATTTTCTATGATTTTTATAAGATTTCAATATTTAAATACTCTTTTTGATCTTTTCCTCAGTAAAAATAATAAATAACTAAATTCAAAAATAGTGGGCCCTGACAGGTGGGTCCCACTGGTCATATTTTTATTTTTATTTATTATTTTCCTTTTCTTCCTGAGGGCCGGCGGTCGATCGGCCGGGACGCCGGCCGAGCTCGATCGACCGCGGCGGCAAGCGGCGGCGCGGGAAGCGGCGGCGGATGGAGGAGGGAGGACGGAGGGCGGCGGCTTACCGGGAGGCGGCGCGGCGAGGCAGGCGGCGGCGAGGGAGGCGGCGAGGCGGGGAAGCTTCGGGGGCTGGCCTGGCGGCGGCGGCGGCGGCGGGAGAGCGTCGGCGGGTGGCGGCGGCGGCTTGGGGAGGTCGGCGGCGGGCGGCACGAGCTTCGGTCGGCGGCGGCGCTTGCGGGCGGCTCGAGGTTCCGGAGGACACGAAGCTCGGCTGGGAGTGGGAGTGAGGGAGTGAGCTTTAGTGCAGACGGCTCCAAGTAGGGAAACCGTCTGCACAAATAACGCAGACGGCTCCCAACTGGGACGTCTGTACTCTATGGGCTAGTGCAGACGGCTCCCAACTGGGACGTCTGTGGCATAGTGCAGACGGCACCGGTTGGGAGCCGTCTGCACTGTATGGATTAGTGCAGACGGCTCCCAACTGGGACCGTCTGTGGTATTAGTGCAGACGGTCCTTGTTGAGAGCCGTCTGCACTGTGATACGCAGTGTAGACGGCTGCAGTTGGCAACCGTCTTTATTATTCCGTCCCGCTTGTTCGCCATCCTTGATTATCATTTGTACAGATGGTTGGTGTTGGGAACCGTCTGGGATAAGTATTGTACAGACGTCTCCCGGTTGCCGTCTGTACAAGGGGCGTCCCGTTAAATGCTATCTGTAGTAGTGATCAGTAATTCAGATCTGATCTCCAAAGAAACAAGTGGTCTCGGACTTGCTTGTTGCCGTCGATTGAAGTCTCGATCACAGTAATCTCCACGTCAGGTTCGTCCACTTT
>JAGXJF010002332.1:0-229524 GCA_019208055.1 Stipa capillata | reverse complement strand
ACAAGGAGCTACTGTTCTTCTTCTTGCTCTAGCTCTAAGGGAAAAACCAGAGGAGGAAATCTTGTTAGAGATGTAATTCTTCAGGGAGCCAACTAGCAGAATGCGGAACCCTTTGCATGGACCAGGCTCTCTCCTTAAATACTCGGAGGAGTACCACATAGGTCGGCAAAGGAAAAACATGAGCTGGACTTGTACTGTAGGCGACGTGGGCACTGCTGGAAACGCCCACTCCTTCAATTAATGCGCGCTGTAGACTTTCGGCCGGGACATCCCCTCCGCGCGCGCCTGAATAGAGGTTCTGACATCTTTACCTTCGGCGGGCCCCGCAGAGGGAGACTTGCGGGGTTTCTTCTGACAGAGTTGGTAAAATACCCACTCCCGGGCCCCACGGGTCGGCCTCTTATCCGCACAACGGGTTGCACAGCGGCGCCCCCCATGGGGTAAAAAGGATTGACGGCGACAGGCGCGCGGGGCGGCGCGCCTGGTCGGTCAAAGAATCTGTCAGTCCGGGCCCACCCCCCAGAGAGAGGAGGATAGCCAGCAGAGCTTATCGCCTGCACCGGTGGGACCCGGCCTGACCGTCATCATGCCATCATAAGGCTTGGGGTTCCCCGTCGGAATGACAGGCATTAAATGCCTCCGCCAGGGCGGAAGCTTGATGGAGAAGCTAGGCGCTGGCCGACGTGCATGGGCGAGGGCCCTACCAGAGGACACGTCATCCCCCGGGCACTCAGTCCCGAGCGACCTCCTTCGCTAGGAGGGGCACCAGCTGTCTTTTATGCGCCCCCGAGCAACCCCGAGCGCTCGAGGAGCACTCGCCGGGGGGCTGCTTGGGGCGCCTCGAAGAGGGAGCCCGAGGGAGAGTGCTCGGGGGACGGACCCCGAGCGCTCCCCTGGGACCCACATCGGTCAAGATGCCGCGCGCTCGGGAAGGGACCCCGAGCGCGCCCTTCTTCTACTGGGACGCCGAGCGCTCGGGGACGGACCCCGAGTGCTCGCTCAGCGCGTGGGCCGTGGGCTCCCGGAGGCCCAAGACCCCTTCTGGTTTGCGGACGCGGCCCCTGGAGGAGACCCCTTATTCCTTTAGAAAAGGCCACGGGTTCTGCACGGCGATCCGGGTGGGACCCAAGGCCCCTGCGATCGGAGCGCCACGTGTCACCACCTGCGGCATTTGGTTGGCCTCCACCGGCGATTAGGGGTACCCTGGGCCCCATTCCGCCGACAGCTAGCTAGAAATGAGTCACACCATTCAGAATTGAGAGCTCGCTGCCAACAATCGCATTGTGAGAACCCTAGTTTTTAGAGCTAGACTTGTTAGGCGTGAGGTGGAAGTCAGGTCAACTCGCCTTGCTAAGTTGACCCGATTCTATCAAGCTACGTCGGAAGTTAGGTTGAGAGAGGGAGAAAAATTTGTTGTGCATTCATGGCATACATATACTCATCGTATTCATCACTCACACATGTCAGAAATGACTGAAATTGAAATCTTATTGAATAACGAATATTACAATGTCATAATACAACAATATGATTACAAATGAATAATGAAGAAGAAAGTAAAAATTACATATTGCAATTTCTACCTATACAACATTTAACCTTAATCTTCGAGCTTCCGAGTCTTGAGCTGTAGTGGAGAAGCGCCAAGAGTCAGAGGGGGGAAGATTCTCCGGAAATATTTGCAATGTCCAAGGCCGCCGAGTATAAGGACTCGGGACCATTAGGACCTCGCAGATTGCTGTAGGAGGCAAACGGTTTTGAAAAAAATATTGTTTTTAAAATAAAATGGTTCACCGGCACAGTTCCGCCGACATCCGCAGGGTTAGCTATGGGGGCAAAATAGTGCCAATGACCTAAATAGTTTTTAGTTTTGGAAAATAATTTGAAAAAGGTTTTTGTTTTCGAAATTGTCCGAGGGCCACGTGGCTAAGACCCTCATTTGGACAATCTAAAAATATGTATATATATATATGGAGAAAAGAGGTAAGGAGTATTTAAAATAATTTTATTTTTTCTAATCTAAAATGCCTCTATGATTTTGTTTTGAAAAGAAAATTATTTTGTAAAGTAAAAAACTCAGCCCATTATCAAAGCTTATCCATCAGCCAATAGCTTTTGACCAAGGTCAAATAATACTTGACCATAAGGCAACAGATCCATCGAAGGATCTACCTAGAAATTCAAAGCAGCCAGCAAAATTCACACTTGCATGCGGCAAGTAGATATCTCCACCCCACAACACTTGACTAGGGTCAAGTAGCTTCGCTCATAAGGCAACCGGAGAGATCAACATAAGAGTAGCAGGTGATACTAGTAAAAAAATTAGCACCACGTGGTAGGGTAAAGCAGCAGGAGGTGGCAAGAGGCAGCATGAGGTGGCAACACATTTTCCACCGGAGAAGCATAGGAAAACCAGTGGAAATAGCAGTCAGGGAGCTAAATAGAGCCATTCCCTAGTAGTAGTCACCACAGGCCTAGAGTCGTGCAGCCGAAAAATAAGCTCCAGGAAACCCAGAGCTCAAGGACACCAAAAGCAGTAAGGCACATTGAGGAGGAGCTCCGGAGGAGGAGCTGAACCAAAGTGTGAAGGCCACCAAGAACTAGGGAAGAAGGGGAGAAGACCACCAAAGCTTAGGAAAGAAGAAGGTATCCAAACCTGCCAGTGTCCAACTGAGGCAAGGTAAACATTTCAGAGATCACAACCTCACATATACATGCATAAAGAGGATTAGCATGTCATGAGAGGACCCTCAAATTGTAGTAGGCAACATGCATGGTGATACCATTTCTCAATTCCTAGAAATCATCATTGGTTTTTCGTTTAGGCAGCAATGGTTAGAGTAATCTGTTCTTATCAGATTCCATATACCATTCTCAAGTTCTTCTCTCAGGAAGAGTGTGTCATCACGCACACATGGCCAAGCAGCAAGTAGACAACATAAGTAGTATCTGCTTCTTATCCAAATTATACCTTTCTCTAACCTTTTCCTCAAATAAGTAAATCATCTCAGAATTAAGGCTAACATCAAGCTAGCACCCTGTTCTTTCAGTTAATAAACTGATATGGGTTTATGCATAAGAAAGAGGGCCAAGGACAACTAGAACCAAGCTAGGAATCTGCTCCTACCAGCAAATAAGCTGATATATGTATATATACATACATAGGGGAAAACAGAAAAAAACCACTAGATCATGCAGTATCTGTTCTTAACAATCTGAGCAAGCAACCATGTATATATATCACTACCACTCAAACGAAATCAAGACCAAATTAGTATCAGCCCTTATTGGTTATCTAAAAAACTTATATATATATACACCATATATGCCTACCAACTTAAACTAGACACCTCAAATGCGCAAACATTCGAATGGGTGAACTAAGATCAAGTAGAAAAATCTGTTCTTTCAGCTTAAATAATCTGACATGGGTGAAGAAGTGCATATAAAGAAATCACAAATAATGCTAATGTCACCACAGTTTGGATTAAAGCCATGAGCACATGCACTTAGGTATAGCAATACTCGGTTAGGGATTTAGTTAGTAACTGTTCGTGTTCAGTAAACTATATCAAAGCCTTGGTGAACATCAACATTAACTAACAGAGGTTAAGGAAAAAACCATTCCTTTAGCTAGCTAAGTTAACACGCAAAGCCATATATGCATAGGGATGGAAAGGGGCCAAGGGCTGTATCTTGTTCTTACCAGCTAATGCCTAACGAGCAACACTTAGTGAATAAATGAACCGAAATCAAGAGTAAGCATCTGTTCCTTGGTCCCTAAATGAATGCGTAGAGGTATATTCATGGAATCAGTGAGAAGAGGCTCAGTCAGAGCGCAATATTTGTTCTTATCAGTCCTGTTGTCAAGTATTCACACACCAAATCAATATATATTTAACTAATGGCCAAGTAAGTATCTGTTCTTCCAATAAAGAAAAATTGATGAAACACATGCATATGCCGAAAATGGAGAGAAGCTAAGATCAGGCGAGATGTCTGTTCTTCTGTTAACAAATCAAGTGTGGTACCTATATCTTAATTAGCTACAATAGTAAGTTTACATTAACTGGAATCAAATCCAATGCATACACTAAAATCAAGATAGTGATTTGTTCTTCTCCCAATTGAACATAATAGGCTATACTCACAGAAATTTCAGTAGAACAACACCTAGGAACCAAGCAATTGCGAGCAGGAGCTTACATTAACTCAAGTCATCCCTAGCACTGAACTAGCTTAGCAACTGTGCACCCAGTATGAGATCAACCGAAACTCAAATCCCAAATCAAATCAGTAGTTGAAGAACCCTAAATCAATTGGGGACTAGAAGAAGAAATTTGGGGAAAGAGTACTTACGGGAAGAAGGCACTGATGGCGTAGGGAGCCCCGGCTCGCCACCGGCGGGAGGCGGGCCGACGGAGCTCTGGTGGCGGAGCTACAACGCCGGCCTCATCCATCCCGGGCGGCGGATAGGACGAGGCATCCAAGGCAAGGGCGGCGTCTGAGGCGAGGTAGTGGTGTCGGGGTAGTCCCGAGGCAAGGCAGGCCGGGCGGCGTGCACCCGGAGGCGGAGAAGGCCGGAGCTGAGCAGGGCGCCGAGGCGGCGGCGTGAAGAGCCAAGGAGCGGCACGCGCCTAGAGGAGAGAGAGCTCGGGAGAGACCGGCGGGAGAGAGAGACCACGGGGAGCGCCGGGGGAGGCAGTGGCGCTAGGGGGCATTGGTGGCTCCGGGCGGAGCGGCACCGAGAGGGAGAAAAGCAAGTGGCGGCGGCGTTGAGACAAAGGGGAACCGGGTCGGGTGATGTGAGGTGAGAAGAGGAAAAAGGAGAGAGAGGGGTAAGGATAAGGGGATGAAGGAGGTACCAGGATGGGCCAAGAGGGACTGGCCAGGAAATTTGGTAAGGAGAACAAAATAGTAATAAGAGAAGAGAAAGAAAAGGAATAAAAACTCAAAATACAAAAATTTTGTTTCTTAAGTAGCAGGAAAATGAAGTTAAATTAGATTATCCTTTTCTTATTCCTTACAGAAGAAAAGCAAAGAGATAGAAAATGGAAATATATATATATATATATATATATATATACACGTATAATTTCCGAAGAGTAAGTTGGGAAATCGAAAGTAAATTCTTAAGTTAAAGTAATTCCTTGGAGGGAACTAAAACCTATCAAGAATTCTAAGTAAACTTAGTCGAGATAGAAGTATTAATTCTTTGTTTGAGAAAAGGATTAGAACCTAGGTTAAGTTTCTTAAGTGAATTAAGATAAGTAGTAAGGTTATGTCAACTTAAAATTCCATGTGAACCTCAAAAATAATTAAAACATGATTATTCTTAGAAATGATCTCGATCTTTAGAAAAATGCTTAAAGACTAAGATTTAAGTTTTCATGGATTTATTTTTCTATGCACCATTTCATGCATACCATGTCCTTTCATCATTATTGGAACTTCTGGATTAGTCCTTATCGAACTTTATTATTTCTTTGCCAGAAGCCGGAGTTCCACAAGTAAACCCTTCGAACTCCATTTTCAATCTGATACCAGGCAAGTCCAGTTTCTTGTTCATGTCTTTTGAGAATGATTTACAAAACTTCCCTCTTGTCTACAACATGCATAAAATGGAAATCTATTTTGTAAAGTGAATCAACGGTTGCTTTATTTTGATCGCCGATTTTTGGGCATGAATCATGATGGGTGGTGAAATCCTGGAAAGGGTGCCGAGGGCACATTGGAAGGTGGATTTCATCACACGGGAATGTTTCATATAAGGTTAATGCAACCAATGATCGAATGTGCTTAAGGGCCGTAGTGATCGCGCATACCACATACCCTGTATGGGCGGGGCGGAGCTAAAGTACCTTTGCCCTAAGTTCATACTCCCCCGGGAAAGGAAGGCCTCAGTAGTTGTATGAAGGGAGTATCCTCTACTGGGATGATGGTATGAATAGAGTATCCATGATGGTACGAATAGAGTATCCATTTGAGACCGGTAGTCCTAGGTGGACTACGACGCGGAGTATGACCGAGCGGGCGGCGAAACGGCTCTGTGACCTCAGGAGTGTAGATGAGGTTTGGCCACCTCAGATACAGGACTGTAGTCGTTTGTGGGTATAGTTGCGTACCTCTGCAGAGTGTATTGAATTGTGGCATTATCACTTCATATTCCTGGTTGGAATTGCGAACCCGGCAAGAAAGGGATTCATCGGGAATCCTAACAGCTTGTAAGACATGAGATCATTAGACTCTTAAATTAAAACTTGACTCTCTTACCTTTCAAAACTGCATTGCTTTTGGAGAACGTTGCCGTTCTCAGTAGATAGTGCATCAAACACCTCTTTGCTATTCCTGGACTTGTTGAGTACCTTCTGTACTCATCCCTCTATCTTAATTCCTTTGATTAGACGGTGAGCCGATGACGGATCAAGACGTAGTCTACATCAAGGTCGAAGATGATGTCTCCAAAGAACCGACAATGGCGACGGAGGGCGAAAGCATCGACTACTACTTTGACTACCGTGGTGAAGACCCTGAAGCGTAGAGGCACAGGAAGTGGGAGATGGGAGATGTAGGATAAGACTTTTGCTGTAACCAACTAGAACGGTTTTAAATTTCCCGTACTTTTGGGAATATGTTTGTATAATTACATCTTGTTCTCTGAGTTTGTAAATTAAGTTTGTAATAAATGGACCGCTACGATGCTTCTGTGTGCTACTCTATGTGATGTGTTGTAGACAAGAAGACACTTCGTCTGTGACATGTCAAAGACCAGCATACTATCCAGGTGGGTAGTATGTGGGTCGCCGCACGCATACTTCAATGTTTAAAAGGAAAGTTGCAAGAGAGTGCTAAGTACATAGATGAAAGACAATGCTACTCTGCTAAGTCGCCACCATAGAACTCGCCATCGGGATTGATGATTTGTGTATTGATGAAGAAGCCAAAAATCCCTCGAATGCGCTTGAGTTGAGCTTCATCAATTGTGGTATTTTTAATCTTCCACGCCTGTTGCTGTCATAAAATCAATAAGGACTACAAAATTACAAAATGTAAACAAACTCAAAATAATTCTTGCATTTGGGTATACCTCCTCATCTAGTTTTCACTTAACGAAATCCGTGATAGCCTCCATGTGGTAGCAAATGTAGAATCCACATAGGTTTGTCACCTTGGGTTGTTGTTTGCACTAAAACAACAAACAAATATACGTTAGCTAAGAAGAATCTATTATGAAGCATGTCAATATGCTATATTAACATAGTAATGGATATATATGTACCAGAAAGTCAAATTTATGTCGCAACTTGGACCCTTTGCCACTTCTCCCTCCATGAGCTTTGTAATCGATGAACGCCTGGTCAAGTACGTCGTGAATCAGTCCAAAGTCACATGAAGGATCTCGCGAGGAATCAAGGTATATAACCCTGTTCCATTTTGGTACAAGTACGACCAAACCCAATGGTAGCTGCATATATATAGACGTACTACCAAATCAGCTTTGTGATATATGCATAATGGTGAAATTATAAGTATTAGAGGCGATGCAACACTTACCCTGGGTTGAAGGGAAATACAATGTACTCTTTATCCTTTTGGGACAATATTGCATGCTTAGCATACTCCAGAACTTGCTCTTTGTTGTCTCTAATATTTCTCCAAGTCACCCTTGCCGGATCAATGAAACCGATAGGTTCCTTGTTAAGTCTGGCTTCAGTGCGCATGTATCTATGCAAATCATGTCACGGCTCAATTAAGTTGCATAGGTATGGAGAAAACTGATTGACTGAGAAGTTGTAGACTTACAATGTCCAGCATCTCAACAGGTTTTGCTCCAGGGCGTCGAGGTTGAAGAGTTCGAATAGGTTTTCAAAGTACACGTAGAACAACCCGCCCATGTCCTGGTGGAAAAGGTGTTCCTCCTTGAAAGCGACTTTGAGGCATCGTGGCATGGTTTGGCCAGGCTGTAGGTTGTTCGTCACCGTCATATACCAATCATGTAACCTCTGACATGTCATTGAGTTCGATATGTCCTCTGGCGTGACGAAGACTTGTCCATTCACAAATCGACGAGCCAGAGGCACGAAAGGGAGATCATCCACTCTGTCCGGATCAAACCCAAGTTCTTCCAATATTGCTAGTGCCTTCGATTTTTTCTGCCCTTGGAAGTCTTGGGGGCACTACTACGACTCCTGCCCTTGCCGGCATTGCTAGTCCCCTTAGCATAAATGTGCTTCACCAGTGAAGGAACTAGTCTCATCTTTAGCACCTCCTTAGTCCCTATGGAGGTAGCGGGTGCTGGCTCTGCCGGCTTGACCAGAGATGAAGCTGCGTTATCAGCCCATTGCACTACCGCTACTAGCTCCATCGGGGTAAGGTTAACTTCAGATATCCTAGCTGACTCAGAGTGTGATGCGCTCTGAGAGGCAGGCCGATCGAGTAATTTGATGTCCCTCTTTGGCCACTAGATAAAGGTGCCAACCATCTGATGCAACACCGTGATCTCGTCATTTGGTGGCATGGCAAGCGGGAGCTCCTTGAAACCTTCAACCACGTCGTCCACATGCACCTTTTGAAAGTTCAGTGCTATGGGTCGACCATGCAGTAGAGTCCCCGTCTACTTGGGATATGCAATCCGAAATGCAGCATCGAGGGAGACATCTCCGGCTACCCTTGCCAACAACGTGCAAGGAGTCATCTCCTACAAAATATCTTCTTGATATTGGCACAGTACCAGCTTGGAACTTTCACATAGTGCAAGCACTGGCGTAGCTCAATTTTCTTGGCTTTAGAGAGTGTGTAACATGCAGGTGGGAGGAAGGTTCTGCCTTTGTCGGTTTCTATCGGAGCTAACTCAGGCCTGATGCCCAGTTTCACATAGTCTTATCGTGCCTTCACGCCGTCCTTTGTTTTATTAGGGATATTTAGCAAGAGGCCAATTAGGCTGTCAAACACGTTCTTCTCTACGTGCATGACGTCCATACAGTGGCGAACATCTTGTTCTTTCCAGTAAGGCAAACCCCAAAATATTGATTTCTTTTTCCACAAACCTTTCATTAATTTACACCCCATTCCAAGAACAACATCAACATCTTTAACCATTCCGTATATCTGTCTCCCGGTTAAATGAGGTGGAGCCAATCCTTCTTCGATGGTTCCGTTGAACTCAGCAACCAACTTGCGGTAAGGATGATTTCGATGCAAAAACCTAGGTGCCGCATGTATACGGTTTTGCGCGATTTCTCGAGATACAAACTAGCTGTATCTTCCATGCATTGACCACAGGCTGTTGCTCCTTTAGTACTCTAGCCAGATAGGTTACCGTACGCAGGATAGTCATTGATGATGCAAAATAGCAATCCTCATAGGGTGAAGTTCTCTCTCTTGTTTGCATCCCACGTCTCCACGCCTTTGTGCCATAATGCTTCCAGATCCTCCTTCATTAAAGACAGGTACGTATCTATGTCATTTCCGGGTTGCTTCGGGCCTTCGATGAGCATGGCCAACATGATGTACTTCCTCTTCATGCATAACCAAGGAGGGAGGTTGTACATACAAAGAGCCACATGCCAAGTGCTATGACGACTGCTCATGTTACCAAAGGGATTTATTCCATCCGTACTCATCCCGAACTAAAATTTGGGAATTTCCTGTCGATTTTTCTCCCTGGATGGAGTCCGCTAGGTGTCTAATCAAATCATCAACTTTATGTCCCTCCGCATGCCACCGCATTTTCTTTGCATGTTCAGGATTTGCAAACAAATGCTTCAGGCGAGGAATGATAGGAAGATACCATACAACCTTGACTGGAATGCCGTTCGTCTCCTCATTGCCCTCGATGTCATCGTCCGTAGGATTGTTGCGCTTCTTGTATCGGGAAGTCTTACAAACCGGACGTACATGTAGATTCTCGTACTCTTTGCGGAAGAGGATGCAGTCATTTTTGCAAGCATGTATTCTTTGTACATCCATTTCTAGCGGACAGAGAATCTTAGCTTTTTATGTGCTTTTTGGCAACTCGTTCCCATCGGGAAGCATGTTTGCCAAGAGTTGTAAAAGTGCAGTAAAGCTTTTGTCAGACCAACCTTTGCTTGCCTTCAATTTGAGCAGTTCCAGAA
Organism: Stipa capillata; assembly: GCA_019208055.1. NCBI lineage: Eukaryota > Viridiplantae > Streptophyta > Magnoliopsida > Poales > Poaceae > Stipa > Stipa capillata. The sequence continues at coordinate 219,409 of JAGXJF010002332.1, read as the reverse complement.
CAGCTGACAGCTGGGTATATTTCGCCTTGAAATCATGGTACAATTGTCTCTCCGAGTCTTCCATTAGACCCAGAAATTTGTCATATTGCCTGCCACCAAGGTTATTACCTTCAGCATCACGCAGCATTTGCTCGAGATCGTTGTCATTGGTATGCATCTCGACATCCTCTTCATCAGACTCAGAATCAACATCAGCCTCCAGATTCAACTCTTCGCCACTCATTCCTTCATCGCTCCCCTCCATGTGTTCGCCATGATGGATACAATTTGTATAACCAGCTACGAATCCCCTACGGATCAAATGATCTTGTAACTGAGCCGTGTTCTTCAACATCTTCTCATTCTTGCAGTCATAGCACGGACAACACATATGACCAGACTTCCTACTCGACATATTATCCTCAGCCGCTCTTAAAAATTTGTTCACGCCACTGATATACTCAAGGCTCACACGGTTCGCATCATACATCCATCTTCGATCCATCGGCACCATGACATACATATAAACATATGTTGACTAATTAATTATCTATGTGATTCAAAATAAAAATTAAACTCATCGCTCTCTCTCACTTGTCCAATTATGCGCAAAACCATCCAAGCTAGAGCCATCCAAGCATGCGTATATATTACATCTAAACCACAATTAATAAACCATCCATCTATGCCTATACATCTATTAAACCAAAATTATCTTCTAATAGAACATAATTGCACTAGATCTAGGGTTAGAGAGCAATTAAACTAACTAAATAACCAAATCTACTAACCTATTGCCACACCAAATCAATTATCTCCTTCCCATCTTCTTCTCCTCCCCCAAAATCGCCTCAAAATCGCCTCAGCCGCCGCCACCAGCCCGACAGACCTAGGAAACCCTAACAGATCTAGGAGTACTGGTTCTATTATAGAGGTGCAGAAGTCATTCCAGACGGTTTAGTCACTTGAACCGCCTGTAATGACCTTTCATAGACGGGTGAACAAAATACTGCCTGCGATGTATTACTAAATCATAGACAGTTCCTGTTCATGACCGTCTGTGATGTGTCATCCAGACGGTTCAGTTTCAAGCCATCTGCGATAACTGCTTACATAGCAGACGGGTGATACCTTGAACCGTCTGCATTGAGTCTCTCCAGACGGGTCGTACGGGTCGGCTACGACCCGTCTGGGATGATATATCATCCAAGACACTGGGGTCTGGACAAAACTCATTGCAAACGGGGTGGTTGTCTGCCGGTCTGGAATGTCTGCTATCCTAGATGGGATATAGTAACCGTCTGCGATGTGCCGTTCAGGACGAGTCGTTCTGTAGTAATGTGTATTAATGCATGCTCTTCATCATCGTTCATTGGTGGGTCCCTCCTGGAATGGGATACGATACTCGCGTCCAATATATACGAACTACCAAGCATGGGCCCACTACTACAAAAATGAATCGGCCTACTGGAGGCGGTTGGGCAAAATTGCCTCGTTTATGCGGTATAGGAAATTGCCTCTGATAATAAGTATTTTAGAGGTGACTACCTCCCATATGCGACATAAAGGAGGAGGTTAGTTCATTTCAATCGCCTCCTTTATATAAAAAGGCGGTTAGGTATATCTACTACTATAGAAAAAAATTCGACAGACAATTCGAAACCTTCAGACGAGACAGTTTTCTAAATTGTCTATATTAAAGAGTTTATACAAATAAGATTTATATAGACAATTTTTAAACCGTCTGTATAAATACTTAGTACAGACGGTTTCATATTTGATATTCGTTTAGTACAAACGGTTCTAGCCCTCGAACCGTCTGCACAAATGTTTTTCCAGTACTGTTCAAAGCATTTGTACAGATGGTTCTAGCCCTAGAGCCATCTGCAAAAATGCTTTGAGCAGTGCTGGAAGAGCATTTGTATAGACAGTTCTACAAATGCTCTTCTAGTACTAGAAAAGCATGTTTACAGACGGTTCTAGGGCTAGAACCGTCTGTAAAATTGATAATACGTCTCCTGCGCATTAGTTTCTTTGGCCTGCCTGAAACAATCAAATTACAACAGATAATAATCAATACACAACACATTATCAGAATCAATACATAGCACATTATCAGATAATTCTCAACCAGAATCAGAATCACATATTTACTCTTGCCAACTAGAATCACATAATCAACTAGAATCATAATTCTCAACCAGAACCAAAATCAGAATTACATAATCAACTAGAATTAGAATTCTCAACCACGAAGTCTGATCATTTTGAACCATAAATGCATTATAATTCATTCTCAACTAGAATCACATTAAAAGTCAGAAGCAATAAGTAATTTATCCACAAATTAAAAGACAAGTCATTCCTAGGGAAAAAAAACTCTTAAGTCATTCAGCAACAAAATTTTCGGGATCATGGAATTCTCCGGTCTCCTTTAAGATCTACGAAAGTGTGAAACCTATGAGCCATTTTTGAACATACCAGATGATCTCACCGTCGAGCTCATTTGTAGGAAACTTAAATGTCTGTAGAAGGAAATTAAAATAGGTTAGGCACAATGTCACAATAATGAAAAATGCATTTGAATATACTATAATGACACAAACCTCTGGATGTATTGGACTAGACCTAATGATTTGCATCATATATTAGGCAACATAGTATCCACAGAGGTTGTTCCCTGGCGGCTCTTTATGGCATTGTAGAAATTTGTTTATGTGCACGGTAAATTTAGTTATACGAAATACATATTACAAAGTGTGTGAGCATTATTTATGGGCGACAGAGGAATTATTACCGGGAAATGATATCGGTGGGTCGCTACGGTTTTTCATTCTTTTACAAGCCTCCCCTTTGAAACATACTTCGTGATCACCCCGTTGAGCACCTTCGTCAAATTAGCGTACTTCTCTAGTGGGTAGTCCCTGGAGTCAAGGTATGTGACATGTTGATGTTGTGGATCGATTAGGAAGAGCATCCAGTGGAATGCATAGTTGTACAGCATAAGAATGAGATGCTTAGTACAGAGAGGGAGCATGGACTCTGTAATGTAATCCTCGACGTCCTCCGCCCTGTTTTTGACCAATGTGCATACAACCGCTTGTGGATGAGGAATCCGATATTAGGATTTACTGTCCTAGCTTCTTGAATCATATGTCTACACAAAGGAGTAATGTTATTGAAAGAGCTTATCAATAAATTAGGCAGTTCATTTAGCATAAACCATGATTCAGAACATTACAGTGTCCAGCATCTTAATAGGCTGACATCGAGGGCATCGTGACGGTAGAGGAAGGATAAATCGTCGAAGGGCACGGTAAAGGTTCCACCTGGATGGAGGAAATGTTGCCGCTCGAACCTGGTGCTGATACATTGAGGAAGCTGTGTCTCCTCGTTGGACCTCTTCATGTAAAAACCGTGCACAATCTGAGCTACCCAACCAAGTCGCTCTAACTCTGCCAACATCACTAACAGTTACCTTGGCGTGTAGCTTCTTATCTTGGGTTCTTCTTCTACCTCTTTGCCCTTGGCCGACTTTTTGCTATTTTTTGTGGTCCTAGGCTTAGCTTGTGGAATCGATTTGGTGGCTTGTTGGCCAGACTTGCTGGATTGCTGAGATTGTGCTGAAGCGGATTTCACCTTCGGTGGAGCAACACAAAATGAGAAGTCTTTACCGTGAAGTATTGGAGACAGTGGCCGTGAAGGTGGTGGAAGGGCAACCAGGGAAATTGTACTTCTTCGGCCACTGGGTGAATGTGTGGATAGCCTACCCCAGTGTCGTGACGTCGTCCTTTGGGGGTATAGGAAGTGGGTAGGATGAGCAATTCACATGCACCATATCCACTCCGAGTATGACTCCTCTTCGGGTAGAATCCTGTCATCCTTAAACGCAGGGATAAACTTCCTAGTTGAAGGGATATCCGGATACCTGCAGATAGTTTTCTTATCTTTCAGGAGTCCCGTCTAGATACCGGTATAGGCTCTGAGCATCTAGAAGGCCCTTCATATATGGATACGTCCATTGTATACGGTAGAGTTATACTACTTGTCGTCAGTTTCGTAATCTAAAATTTTCATAATTTTAGACCTAGATAGTCATATAAAAAGTAGTCAAAGCTTTTCATTGGAGACCGTGCAAAATGTAAAATGTCACGTTTTTTGAAAGGAGGGAGTAAAATACTTGTCCTTTGGGACATTATATTTGTTCTTTAGGACATTGACACGGTCTCCAACTTGACACTTTGACCGCCACTTTCTCTAAAAATATATTATTTTAAAGTACATTTTCTGGTGGATTTAGTGATATCAGTTTGATGTTATCAATTTGGTAGTTCTTTCTATATTGATGCTTAAACTTAAAAATGATTGACCGAGGTAAGTATTTTGGAACGAGCTCAAAATATAGGGCATATTTTGAATGGTTAAGAGATAAGGCTTGCGGCGCGGTTGGGCCAGATCCAACCCGTAGGGGTGGCGACGCAGTCCTGGCTAGCGGCGATTCACTGCCTTCTGCTCTGCGGGTGCGGCTACAGGCTACGGCTAAGGCAGTGCCCCTGAAAGTCCAACGGCATGTGGCACGATGTGGCGATGATGTCCTGGCTTGAATGCGGGTGCAGAGAAGGTAGCCTATGGCCAGGGTGGTACTCTAACTAGTAGCTCAAGGCGTGATGGGGCTGGATTTGGGACGAGGGCACATTGCTAGTGGCGGTTTGTGCCACGTCTGGAAAGTGGTCCTCAGCTGGTTGACGAACGTCATTTGCAGAGTCATGTTGCATGGATGCATTGCTCTCAGCTTTGGTTCTCCTCCGAATCCTGTACGAATCGGCATCGTCAGGGAATCTCCACTTCCATGGAACCGTAACCCCTATGCCACGCGTGCGACCCGGGTGCTCTTTGTTTTCCAGAGCTGAGTTTAGTATATCTTTTTCCCTAGCTGCCTGGAAAGTTCCTTGAGGATAGTTCTGAGAGTTGCAGGATGTTTTGGGCCATTGCTCGGTTTCGAGCTTCCTGTAGGCAATGGTGCCATCAGCCAAGATGTTGGCCCTCGCTCAGTACTAGTTCCGGGCCCACCTCTCTCGCAATTCTCCTGAGATGCCTGCTCATCCTCTCTGTCCCAATCCAACTCTTTGCGCACATACCCATCGGTGCCGAGCCTGTGGGGGTAAGCGTTGCATGCTTGGCGTGACTTATTAGCCTGACTCTGCTGCACAAATTCGTCTGACTGGCACCTCTTCACAAATTCTGTCCATTGATCCTGCAAGTACCCATAAGCGTTCGGGTCCTGCCTGTAGGGCATAAGATCATGCTTCACGTATGTGTTATAAAGCTCGCTCTTGAAGGTCTTCCAGGCCTTGCCCATCTTGGATAATGCTTGTCTTTGCACAGCATCCAAGGAACCTTTAGGGATGTCAAATAATGCTTTGATTGTGTTCCACAAGAACATTTTTTTTGCTCTGTGGCACTAACTTCCAGTTGGCATACATTATCCGGACCTTGGTCCTCGCAACTGAAGTGCATGCTCTACGGAATGCGGCCTGAGCCTCCATAGGCAATGTAGGCACACCCTCCTCATTGACATGAGTTATTGTGTAGTGACCCGTGGGCATTTGGTTTTTGCCTCGGCCACCTCGCTTTCGCTTCTGCACACCTGTTTCTTCTGTTTACTCATGAGACAAGGCTTCCGCATGTTGTTTAGGAAAATGTTGAGCTGGTTGAGGAGACAAATCCCACTCATCTTGTCGAGGAGAAGAGGCCTGAGGCAGTTCACGTTCATCTCCGGACGCCATCTTCAAAAGAGGAAAAATTCATATGCTATTTTAAGAGTTCATAGAATTATTGCCACATTAGTAAAAAAATGCTACTTGGTTGCAACTAATATTGCCGCATCAATAAAAAAAATGTTGTAACATCAAAATAATACTTTATGCACATTTTCAAGCAAACATCTATGTCAAATAGATTGAGCATTCGCAACAAAATGGACATATAGGAGGAAAGAACAACATGTGTAACATAGGCCATCATCATTAGAGGAGTGGGGAGGCCATCGAGCTTAACTGGAGCTCACAGAAGCTACGCCTAGGTCATGCCGCTAGTGTGTTGATGGAGCATGCAAAAGGTTACGTAGGATGGACAAATAATTGATCGTGCAGAACAACATGGTGCATAGCATGAAATTCTCTTTTTTGTACACATCCCATACCTGCGCCCCTTCATTAGACAGTGTTTTTAGATCTTCCACCAATGGTTACAGTGTTTTTAGATCTTCCACCAATGGTCTTAGGTATACATCAATATCATTTCTAGGTTGCTTCGGCCCTTGGATAAGCAGCGACCTCATGATGTACTTTCGCTTCATACACAGCCAGGGAGGTAGGTTGTACATACTAAGAGCAACTGGTCAAGTGTTGTGCTGGCTGTTCATGTTGCCAAAAGGATTCATTCCGTCCGTGCTCAACACAAACCTTATATTCCTCAGTTCCGTACCGAAGTCTTTGAAAATCTTGTCGATGTTTCTCCGCTGCGCAGAATCGGTAGGGTGTCTTAGCTTTCCATCTTCCTTACGGTCCTCTGAGTGCCAGCACAACAATTTGGCCTCTTTTGGATTCGCAAATAAATGCTTCAGACGTGGAATTGCAGGCAGATACCACACCACCTTAGCGGGAATTCCTTTCTTCAAGTCGGTGCAAGACTTGCCGTCATCTGATTGACTCTCACACTTGTAACGAGATGCTTTGCACATTGGACATGAATGCAAGTGTGATAATTATTTACGGTACAGGATACAGTCGTTTGGACATGCATGTATCCTTTCTACCTCCATCCCCAATTGACAAATTACCTGCTTTGCCTGGTATGTGTTTTTGGGTAGCTCATTTCCATCCGGAAGCATGTCTGATAGGAGACCTAAGAGTGCCGTGAAATACTTGTCTGACCAACCATAGCTTGCTTTCAATTTAAGCAGCTCAACCACGGATGACAACTATGTGTATTTTGGCTTGCAACCCAGAAACAAAGGTTTTTCAGAGTCCTCAATCAAGCACATGAATTTGTTTAAGTATCTCTCAGTATTAAAGTTCATGTCAACATTGCGCAGCATCTGATCCAACCAATCATCGTCCTCTGCACCACCACAATCATCTTTTGCACCTACTTCCTTGTCATCTTCTCTCACTTCGTTGACTTCGGGTTCTTCGACGATGCCAACATCTTCATGTAACATATTTTGCTCTTCACCATGTTTGGTTCAAACATGTGTAGTCTTGTTTAAAGCCCCTAATAATCAAGTGCGCTTGGATCTATAGGGCTGATTTTTTTCTTAGAAATGATCTCTCATTTCTACAATCGCAACAAGGACAATATATAAATTCAACACCATTCTTCAACCTATCCTCCTTGGCAGCTGTTAGAAAATTCATCACGCCATCAAGGTACCCTTGGTTCGTACGAGAACCGTACATCCACCCACGATCCATCTAGCTACACGCGCTGCACAACGAGGAAACTAATGTTAAATTGACCTAATAAAAAAAGCCACCTAGCTTTTCCTCAAAAAAAGGAGCTACCAAAGTAATATTCATTACTGATCATGCATTAACCATGCCGAGGTATGGACTTTACACTTCGATGGGTCATTATCTCTCACGGGTGGAGGCTAGGATAATCCTCACCTCCTCGACTGGAGAACACCTACAATATGCATTGCAGATTGATTTCCTAGCCACTAACAACGTGGCCGAGTATGAAGTTTTGTTCACAGGTCTTCGAGTAGCTTCCACTCTTAGTATCCGCTGCCTAATTGTGAATGTGGATTCACAGCTGGTGGCGAAGCAAGTTAGCAAGGAGTATCAAGCCTCAAACGGGACCATGGTAGCTTACCTAGCGGAGGTGAGAAAGCTCGAGAAGAAATTTGTTGGACTCGAGGTCAGATACATTCTGAGAAAGGACAACTGCCTCACTGATAGTCTTGCTCGCCTGGCATTCTCACGAGCTCCAAGACAACCCGAGAACTTTTTAGAAAAAAATCTCAAAGCCGTCCGCGACACCGAAAGGTGACACGACCGAAGGAGTGGTTGTCCCAGAGACCTATGGCAAACTCAAGGTGTCACCAGGCATTGACGCCCCAAAAGGAGTAGCGGGGGAACTCGTGGCTCCGCTCGAGTACGAAGAATCGTGGATAAATCCAATCTGCATGTACCTTCAAGATTGAGTTATTCCTAAGGACGAGGCACTGGGCAAGAAAATTTCCTGTAGGGCCAGGATGTATTCCCTGGTCTACGGTGCCCTCTATCACGGAGGTGCCCACGGAGTGCTCATGAAGTGCGTCTCTCAGCAGCAGGGTAGAGAGCTACTTGACAAAATCCATGGGGCGTGTGTGGAGCTCATGCTTCCTTCCAAAACCAGGTCGGAAAGGCCTTCAGACAAGGTTTCTACTGGCTTACTGCCCTCCATGATGCGAGTGTTATGGTTAACAGGTGCGATAAGTGCCAATTCCATAGCAGGCGAGTTCATTAGCCCGCTCAAGCATTGCAGACGATTCCCTTGTCATGGCCTTTTGTGACATGAGGCCTGGATATTCTGGGGCCCTTCCTAGTATCGCCCGGGGGCTTGAAGTTCCTTTTCGTCACAATTGATACCTTCACCAAGTGGATTGAAGTTGAGCCAGTCGCAAAAATTACCTCGGAGGCCGCCAAACAATTCATCATGAAAAGCATCATGACAAGGTTCGGTGTCCCAAGTAGGATTATCACTGACAACGACACTCAGTTCTCTAGTGCGGCTTTCGACGAGTATTGCGAGGAACTCGGCGCCAAGATCTGTTTTGCTTCTGTGGCTCACCCACAGAGCAACGAACAGGTGGGGCGAGCCAACAGCCTCATCCTACAAGGTGTGAAGACCCACATCTTCGACCGCTTATCCGCCCACTCTAAAGCCTGGGTCTCCGAGCTACCTTCTGTACTTTGGGCACTCTGGACCACATCCAGCCGAACGACGGGTGAAGCACCATTCTTTCTAATTTACGGAGCAGAAGCCATGCTTTCCTGTGTACTAAAGCTCACATCTCGCCAAGTCGAGTTGTACGTTGACAAGGATGAAACCCTCCGACGTGAGGACGACCTGAACAACATTGAGGAGAAAAGGACTCAAGCGCTGATACGATTGGCAAGACACCAATAATCCCTCTATTTGCTATCGATCGGAATGTTCGGGAATGAACCCTCCAAGCTGGGGACCTGGTTCTATGACTTGTTCAAAACCAGAGTAACAACAACATGCTGTCTCCAAAGTTGGAGGGTCCCTATATGGTGGTTGAGTCTACTCGCCCTGGGTCATTTAGGTTAGCAGTGGAGGACGGTCAAGTTCTTAATAACTCCTGGAACATCGACCAGATCTAGAACTTCTATGTGTAAATACAAAAGATTTGTTCACATTAATAAAGTTCCTGTTACCAGTAAACTTGTGTGGATCTTTGTGTACCTTTATCGTCTGCTCGACACCTCAACGTCTAGCACCCGTCAGATAGGAACGTTGGTGGTAAGCCACTACTTGGGTACCTCTACTTGGCACGAACACCTGGATACGCTCGAACTCAGGTAGCACAGGACCAACGGCAAGTCACAGAGCATCTTATAAACTCAAGGGGCAACATGAGCATGTGCTTTTCTAAATAAGCTATTTCTTATAAGTCAATTTCATGACTATTCGATATTTTCTTTGACTGCCTATCTAAGCTTTTCTACTCGGATAGCCAGTCGGTGGCTGGACAAGTGCAAGACACTAAGGGGTAACGGCTAAGTATTGCATAAAGTACCTAAGTGGTATCCTTCGTGAAGGGAAGGGGTACTGAGTTACGACCTCGCGGGGCATAAGGAAAGTCCCTTATCATGTCGACAAGTGTCCGGGAGGACACTGAGCCCTCCAGTTACGTCAGACCTAAGGCCGACCGATCAAAATCCTCGATTAGTAGCAAAGCTCTCCTTCTCGGGTCAAAGGGAAAGGCTCACAGTGCCAAGTGTGACACGTAGTCGGGATCGCTTGGTATTCGGTACTTAGAAAGTTCCAAACACTTTACTCATACGTGGACATTTCAGATAATGTTTATGTATTAACCCAAAAGCATGAGCTGTTCTTACAGACAGGTTGCAAAACAAAAGAAACCTAAGGGGACGCGGAAAAGCACATCTCGTCCACGAGCGCCTAGGTCACTGTCACACCCTGATTTTCGAAAACTAAATGTCATCATAACTTTGCATATAGCTAGGCCATTCTAGGTCATGCAAGAGCTACATACACATAACCACGTCACACACGCACCTCATACATGAACAAGCCCTAACGCGGAATTACACCTCAACACGACATCTACACCATATACACCGATGTGCTAACGGCATCCTGCCCTCGAGTGGTCCCAAACCAAGAAGGATGAGTTCCGTCGTTCCTCATATCTCCTTCACGCCTTACCACACCCCGGAACCCTAGTTCTATGCCCCGATCCCTTTTTTCCTAATCCACTTTTGACTGGAATCCTAACCAAGTGATCTAGAGCCCGTTGGCATTCCCAAAAATTCTGGGAAATTTCGTGGGACAACCTAATATTGCCCCCAACTCAAACATAACATAAAATAGGAGTACAACCCATGGAAATAAATCTAAAAAAAAATTGGGAAAATTCTACAATGGTCCCCACTCCTCTAGGAGCACGAATATACAAAAACATGGGAACATCATGTTTAGAAATCCGAAATGGACAGCACCGAACACTTTAGCTCTAAATAATCAGTCACATGAAATCACGATGAAACCCTACGTAAAATTTGGCCCAAAATTCGTGGGGCCCCTCCTCTGATTCCTCAACGTACCAAACCTCATAAATCCCAATGGTAGCACCACGTTTCGTCCCTTCCCATTGAACTCTAGCTCTTGGCATATCATGGCATTCAAGGACCGCTCACTCCCTGCACTAGTTTTTGGTGCCTAACTCTTCTGTTCCCTTGAACACGTCCCCAAGAACCCTGGTGACATGGCTACGTGTGTCAGGTTTCATCAGGACGCCCCGTGACACCCCATGCCACCCTGGACGCGCGTGGGCAGAGCACAGAACGTGCCCCGACCATGCCACTGTGCGCATCAGCAGTGGCAAGCCGCGCCGCTTGTCGATTGAACCGCTATCCACCTTGCCGGTGTGCACCACGACTCCTCCCTTGTCCTCCTCCTACCTCACTGTGGCATCAGTGCATTACCGAGCCGTCCGATCACCATGACCGATCACAGCAGTGGCCGCCTCTGCCCGAGCTTCTCGCTCCGCCTATATAAGGGCACTCCTAGCCCCATGCCTTCTTACATAGCTTCCCTAACTACCCCTCGAGCCAGAGAAGCAACAAATTTCATCCTCAAACCTCCTCGGGTCTCCTCCTCTCTCAAGCCCTAGTAGCCTCGGGTCTGAAGACACTGAGCAAATGAAGACCTAAGTAGCTAATTCCATAGCACCATCCTTTTCCCCGTGCCCTTTAGAGCACAATTCCTCAATCAATTTCTGCATCCCTCGGCCGGAACCCCAAATTTCATGCTGGAGCTTCACCGCTGGCCTCTGTTTCCTTCATCCTCCGAGCACCGGGAGCAACGGTTGACAGGTATTTGGCTGTTTCACCAAGGGCGGTAAGAGCCCAACATCATTCCGAACAAGCCGTGGGCCTCGACGAGGCCTACCACGGCTACGTGGCCACGCCCCTCCTTTTCGTTTGCACCTTTGCCCCAACTCGTTTCCGCCACAAGAAAGCGCATTCCACCTCTGCTTAAGGCGTACGTCTTTCAAAACCTATTTTATCCAGTACCAGTTCTACACTGGTTTGACCGGTTTTGCAAACAATTACTCCGGTTATGAAACCCTTGATTCAAAAGAATTTCAATTTTCAAAATCATATCAGTGAGGATTAAGTTAGGGCATTTCTTGCATTTTCTTTAAATGAACATATACACTATATACGTCACTTCTAGGGCAGCCCAAAATAAATTTTGCATACCATCCAATATATCAAAATGCCTTTAGTAGCATGAATTTCCTCCGATCGAGCGCGTCTTCATTTTATGCTATATATATATATATCGATTGCCTAGGGTACGTCTTGCTTCCTTAGACCTAAGAATCAGAACCTCAGAGTCCTACCACCAGCTTGAGTTCACATATACCCTCCCCAGACTCCATCTTAAGACACTCATAAGCCCGGGGACTTATAGGTTAGAATCGAACGTCTGCTCTTCCGAAAACCCTAAAACTTAAACAGCTCACCTTAACATCCGGACACTTAACACCTCACCTTGTTAGTAGTGACTTCTTTTGAGCATGCATTTGGTTCTTGCTGGTGTTACCCCACTTGGTTGCTTACTTGGTATTTCTTCTGATGTGTAGTTGATGGAGTGCGGTACGTGCGCCAGGAGGATCGGCAATCATCCCCACATTAGGAACAAGAACAAGAGATGCCAGGCAAGCATCCTCACTTTGATCATGTTGGATCCTATACGTATGAAAACTTAACTATTTTGTTTATGAATTCTGCATGCTATGTGAATATCAATGGTATTTTATGTAGATCTAGCTACACCCTATAGTTGCATATGACTCAGGTCCAATAAATACATCCTCGTAACCCTAGTATTATTTGTTGCACATCGTACGTCCAGCAATGTATTTAGGAATATAGGCAATAGCCATGCTTAGACCTGCTATAGAGAAAAACCTACTTTTGTCCGGTTTATACAAACTCCTTTGGACATGGGATTAAAACCCTCAGAATGGTAAGTGCCTTCCAAGGCGATTGTTTGAAAGGGTGTTGTTGCCAAAACCCCAAATAAAACAGAGGATGATTTTGATTCGGGTAAGAATGGTAAGGGCAATTCAAGGGATGTTAGAGTAGCAGGTGGTAACATGGTGGGCGAGGACAAATATGGAGTCTTGCTCGAATCAACCAAGGACCGAGCCTAAGTGCCGCTAAATCAGTTCCACCCCGTACGTCCACATGGCCTTTATGGGAAGGACTTGACTTAATATCCCGTCTAGTACTAAAGCCTGGACCCGTGGGCAATAGAAAGAGAGTACTAGGTAGATTGGCATCCCTAGAAGACCTCCACCTGGTTACGTGGGTGAGGTTCGACATGATAAGTCCACTTCGGGTTGTGAGGTCGGACATCACCAAGCACAAGCGAGGACTGGGTAGATCTTATCTAGCGGGTCCAGCTCTGGTACAAACATGGGTGAAAGGTCTCGTTGTAATAGGCCTGCCGATACACCTCGTGAAGTGTATTCATAGCGCTCGGTAACAAGGGGACTTACATCTTGTGGGTAAAGCCGTACAACCTCTGCAGGGTGTTAAAAACTATTCGTATAGCCGTGTCCTTGGTTATGGACATGAACTGGCAAGGACACACATTGGATACACTGAGTCTTGTTTGCAAAACCTGGGAAAGGGACTAAGGACGTGGGCATGACGTGTCTACAGAGAGCAATTTATGCTACAAGGCAGGTAGCAAGGAATTGCAGAAGAGAGGGGCTAGACGTACTACTAGGGGTAGTACGGGCTGGTGCAACAAGCTTTAACGGCGATAGGCAAAGCTATCGGATGGAGGCAAGGAAGGGAGGTTGAGGAATCTACCTCATATGATGATTTGAACATTTGAATTACTTTCAAATTCAAAACTGCCTTAGAATCTACTATTCTGTGTTTAAATAAAAAAATTGCTTTTCCGTACAATATGCAACCTAGAATAGAGCCACTCCTTTGAATCAAAACCTGCATTGCAATATTGTTGTATTACTCTCCTGTGGGAATTACTTGTGAGTACATTCAAAGTACTCACCTGGCTTGTTGATGTGGCCAGATGAAGAGGAGTACCACTCCAACGACGATGACAGTGATTTCGAGGGCTAGGGCGTTATCCCAGTCAGTTGCCTGTTGGGTTGGCATATTGCTGGGCTTAACTATTTATTTCTATCTTCCGCTGCAGACATTTACTCAGCCAATCGGCTATGTTGTTCTATGAAGACCATAATGGCCTGTTTGTGTAAAAGATTCGATATTGTATGACAATGCTATCAAGCTTCTTGTGTATACTGGTTACTGATCATGGGACCAGTACAGAAAACATAGGGGTTTATCCGGCCTTAAAACCGGGTATGCCACAGTCATGTCTTGCATCACGGTGGCTAGCTCCTCGAGCTCCTCGGCGGTGTCCTCTGGGAACCCCTGGAGCAATTTGGGGTCCAGCTTTGAGTAGCAGGCCTTCGCCACGGCCAGCACCTGGACAACCACTTGCTGGGCGCCTCTCCGAGCTTGCCAGGAGACTTGCTCAGCCACCATCTTGGGTAAATTGGCGAAGGCATGGCTCAAGTCAGCCACTCAGTTGGCAAGGTCGGCGCTGTTCATACTCTCCACAAGTGCCACTAGGAGTCCCGTCTGGTCCAAGGCGGAGCTGAACAGCTCCAGGCCCAAGGACAGAAGGCCTTCGGCACACCCGGGAGTAGGCATGAGACAACGCTTCCCGGGATCCAGCTAGTTCGCTGACTAGCCGGGCTTTCTCGGCCTCCTCCGCTGTTAGCCACGCCTCCAGTGCCTTCTTTTCCACGTGCAAAGTTTCCACCTCCTACAAGGCGGCCTCCTGCTCGATCAGCCACGCCTTCAGCGCTCGATTGGCCAGGAGGATATTCTTCATCCTATACCCGACAAGCTGCACAAGAAGAGGTTAGGTTATTAAATAGAAAAAGGAACAAGTTATCACTAACTATTTTGTGTTGCTAGACTGTACCCCGAGAGGGACCAGCATGTGCATCTCGAGGTTGGGGTCCTCTTTAGATGTCACCTCAGCCATGAGCTCACCCCACAGCTTCTCAGATGACATCCCAAGAAGGCAAGAGTCTGAACTTGATGCGGCCGTGGCCTCTGAACTCGGGGGTTGGGTGGCCTTGGCCTCCAACGCCTTTGCCTCTAGGACCTTCCCCTGGTCCGGGGGATTGTTCCCGAGTTTGGGGTCAACGATGATGGCAGCAACATAACCCAAGGCGGCTGGCGATTGGTCCACCTTCGGCAGCCTGCCAACAGTAAGACAAGCGATTAAAACAAATGCTCCCGGAGACGGGAAAGAGTTTGATAAGGTTGCACATACCACCGCTTCTTGGCGAGGGGCGCCACCTTCACCACAGCGAGACCCAAGCCACGTTTGGGCTGTTTAGTTCGAGTAGTGGCCTTCTCGACCACGATAGCCAGTAGGGGCGGACTTGGCTCGGCCAGCTTCTCCTATTTGACGACCTCGTTCCCACGCCTCGGAATAGAGAGTCACAAAAATGAAGCCGTTGGGGTTGGAACCGCTGGGGTCAGAAGTGCAGCCAGTGTCGCGACTAGGGCAGCCGCCTTGATCCTCAGCAAGGTTGCAACAGTAGCATCCAGGATAGTCCCCAACAAGGTCTTGCTGATGGGACCTTGGGCCACGGACACTGTGCTCAAGGTTCCCGGCAAGTCAGCACCAATGGACCTTGGGGGCTCTTCAACAGGCCCTTGTTGTCGGATCCCTAGAGTGCTAGCACAAGACTCGATGGTCCCATGCTGAGAACCTCCACTTCATTGCTCACCCCTTAGGGCGGGGCCCCCAGGTCGACCACGCCTCGAACCACGCGCTGCATTGTCCTCACGTACCACTTCATCTCTATTCGAGGAAAGGCCAGCAAAATGTGGAGGCTAGTCTAGATGGGATCTATCCTAGCCAAGGGTCAATGTCGACGGATATTCCCTTCTAATCTCCTCGGAACTCAGTGTTGCGGTGCGTGTGTACACCTGTTGATCTCTTGTCTGTTGTTTTTCTCCACAGGGTCCTTCAGCTCCTTATATAGGCGTATCTTGGCTTGCCGTGTCAGGCATGGGCTCCTTTCCGAGTAGGACTCCTGTCATCCTAAAACTTAGGGATTGACTTCCTTAGTTTAAGTTAATCCGGATACCTGCGGGTAATTTCCATATCTCCAAGTAGTCCCTTCTAAATACGACCGGATGCTCTAGGTATCCAGAAGGTCCCTAGGGCATCATATACGGGTGACATCATTATATACGATAATTTTATACTTAGTAATTTCATACCACTCATCGTCAACACCCCCCAATCAGTACATGAAATGAGGCTGTGATAGGTCAAGAAACTTAACCTAGCCGGGGATAGACATCCCGACCAGGTGTTTCTCCAAGTTACAACCTAGGTCTCCGAGTAGGATGAACATCTATCCGAGAACCGGGTTGTCATCGGATCACGTAGTCGGGATACCAAGCTAGTGTCTGAGTAGCTCCGTGAGCCCCTTAGGAAAGATTTGCATCCGAATAGGAATCTCGGGTGAATTAATTCATCGTCCCTACTCCTCGGGGGAATTAGGTTCTCCAATCGGCGGGTTTCTCAAAAATTTGAACAGTCACAGCAGGAATTTCGTGTGGTGGTGAAAGAATCTGCCTTCTCTCTTATTACCGAGAATACTTGATGACTTTGGAACTTTCTGTTATCTTTCCTCTAAGTAGCGTTGATGTCATACTTGAATATGATGCATCGCCTGGGTCGACAAGCACGTGACCCGAAGGCTACGATCGTGGGGGGCGCACGTTGAGGAGGAGGATGAGCTCCAGATCCTCAACACCGAGAACCCACATCTGGTGTCAGTACTACAGGGATCCACCGACAAGGGCTTGTCGGGGGATGGCATGGCTGCCTCTGCTGAGCACTCACGAACGTCTCCCCCCCTCAACTCTAGTGGCTTCATCTCCCCGGCCATCTCCTCAGGTAAGTGATTCTACCCTCTTTGCCATTTTTTTATACAAACATGGCTTAAGCCTAATCATGAACACAAGCAAGAGTAGGCTCGCAGAAAGGCAATCATCGACCAAAGTAGTTCGGCTGCGGAAGTCACTGCCCAATTAGAAGTTGTGGTCACCAAGCCCTCGGTTCCAGTGACTGAGGGGTCGTCAGAGCCAGAGGGCCCCCTTCTTGGACTGCCGCCTCAGATCCCATGGCCAAAGGTTGTCGAGGGAGCCTCGATCGCAGGCACTTGTAATCCGATGAAGTTCTTGTCGCCGCTTTTTGAGGTATGAAACAAAACAGATAGAGTAGTTAGTAATAACTTGTATTTACTTGCACCAACTAACCCTGTTGTCGATGCGATGATGGGCGTGGCTAAGAAGTTTGTAGGTGAGATGGTTCTCTCTGTGTCTCTTTAGGCTTTTCCATCTTCCTTGTGTATGCAACCTGAAATCTTAAGGAAGGAAGAACTTGTTGTTCATCAGTATTTGAGGATTATCTGAAATGCCCACGACCAAGTGAAAGATGTAGGACTTTTCGAGTACATGATACCAAGCGATCCCGACAACATACCTTACTTTAATACTTTTAGCTTTTCCCTTCGGCCCGAGTAGGAAAACTTTGTTACTAACCGGTGAGTTTAGTCAGTCAAGCCTTAGGTCTGATGTAAGTGAGGGGCTTTGTGGCCCCGAGGCACTTGAAAAGATGCGATAAGGAACCTTTTGCATATCCTACAAGCCATACTCTTAGAAATCCATAATCTTCGCAAAGGAACAAACTTTCGTACGAGTGCGACATGTGGTACGAGTGTGATACGTTGTCATTTCTTCTCGGTGTATTGTACCCTGTCCAGCCCCTGACTAGCTATCCAAGAAGAAAGCTTTGTATAGGTAGTAAAAAAAACTATAACAGACTTATGGAAGTTAGTTTGATAGAAAAACAAATGCTCATGCTGCCCCTTTGGTTGTGGATACATTTTTTGCTTATCGTTGATCCTGATTCACTCTTGTCTGAGGAGTTCTGGGTGCGCATCCTGGGTAGAGGTACCCAAATAGTGGCTTATAACCGGTTTCAGGTGCGCGTGCTGGGTAAAGGTACGCGAATAGCGGCTTACTGCCAGATCCCTGTCTGATAGGTGCTAGACGCGCCCGGGTTTGCATCATCGGTAGGGGTACCCGAATAGTGGCTTGCCACTGGGGTCTCCATCTGACAGGTTTTAGATGTTGAGGAGACAAAAAAGCACCAAGGAAACCATACAACCTCTCGGGAAAAAAGAAATTTATGAATGTGAAGTTACATGTAGTACTTACACATAAAACTTTCGGAGGTGGTCGAAGTTCTGAGAATTATTAAGAACTCGATCACCATGTAGGGACCCTCCTACTTTGGAGATAGCATGTTGCTATTACTTTGGTTTTGAAAAATTCATAGAACCAGATGTCAGCCTTGGAGGGTTTGTTCCCGTACGTTTTGGTCATGGTAGCGTCGGGGGGATATTTGGTCGATCGTATCAGCGCTTGAGTCCTTTTCTCCTCGAGATAGTTGAGGTCGTACTCTCTCTCGAGGGACCCATCCTTGTTGGTGAATAACTTGACATGGGGAGATGGCCACGAAGAGGAACTTCAAGTCCCCGGGCAATACCGAGAAGGGCCCCAGAAAGTCCTGCCCCAAATCGTGAAAGGCCACAACAAGGGTATCATCTATAAAGCTTGAGCGGGTTGGTGAACTTGGGTTGCTATGAAATTGGCACTTATAGCATCTGTTAACCAGCTCGCTCGCGTCATTGGAGAGCCGTAGGCCTATAGAAACCTTGTCTAAAGGCTTTTCTGACCAGGGTTCAGAAGGAAGCATAAGCTTCGCACACCCCTCAATGGATTTCTTCGAGTAGTTTGCTACCCTGAGAGATGCACCTCATGAGCACTCCGTTGACCAGGGAATAGAACCTAGCCTTACGGGAAATCTTCTTAGATAGTGTGTCATCCTCAGATATAACTTGATCCTGAAGGTACTTGCAAAGGGGTTCCTCCATGAATCTATGTACTCGAGCAGAGCTGCGAGTTCCCCTGAGGCTCCTTTTTGGAGCGCCAATGCTTGGTGGCGTACCGATTTGGTTATAAGTCTCTGTGACCACCGCTGCTTTGGCCATTTCATCTTTCAGTGTCACGGATGGCTTCGAGAGTCTTTCTTCAAAGATCCCAGGATGTCTTGGAGATCGTGAGGAGGCTAGTCGGCAAGGCAGTTCATCCTTGCTCAAGACGTACTTTACCTCGAGTCCGACGTATTTCTTCTCTAGATTCCTCACCTCCGCAAGGTAAGCTTCCATGGTCTTGTCTGAGGTTTAGTACTCCTTGCTAACTTATGTGACCACCAGCTGTGAGTCCCCACTCATGAGCAGGCAACGGATACCAAGTACAGAAGCTACTCAAAGACCGGCGAGCAAACCCTCATACTCGACCACGTTTTTAGTAGCCGAAAAGTCAATATGCATAGCATATCGCACGCATTCTATAGTCGAAAAGTTAATCTACAAATCATAGTGCAGGCATTCTCTGGTCGGGGAGTTAGGAACTAGCCCCCGAGCCTGTGAGCGTTAGTGACCCATCAAAGAACAACGTCTGTACCTAGTTTGTGTCGTCGTTGGCACTTTGGGGTTGCTCAGGCTCGGTCCTAGTCTTTAATGAATGCGAGGGCCTTACGACATTGGCTGCCTTGTCAGCGATGTCCATCATCTCTGTGATAGTTTGGGGGTCGTTGATGGCAATATCCTCAGTGCACCTGCGATTATGGCAATTGGGGACAAAAACTTGGATAACTTCAGCATCCATTACCTTTGGTCATGGCGAGCGTGGCCGGTTGAATCATGTCTGTGACTGTCGTTGCTCGTTAGTGACCTCTTGCAGGTCTGAGACAGGTAATCCTCGGATGGGCGAGGTCCTATGACACTGAGGCCGATCGCGTCTCTGGGTAGCCTGGTTTCGAGGATGTCACTTCTCGTGGTTTTCCTCATCACAAGAAGGCATGCTCCTTGTGGAATTGTGGACTGACACGGTTGGATGAGAAGATTCAGCCTGTGCCTATGCTTGTCGGAGGTTCTCTTGTATGTCGAGCAGCCACTTCTTTCCCTCGGGGCTAGTCAGATCCTCGACCGAAGTTTGTTGTAGCCGGTGCTGGACCTCGAAAAGCTTTTGAGCGGTCTTGATATGAAATTCCTGGCAACTCACCAGTGTTGCGGGGAGTTCCAATTTGGGTCTACCGTGTTGCCATCCTGAATACGGTTGGATGGGACATAGTTGTCCCCAATAGCGAGAACTTCTCGGGGGTACACCATGCTAGAGGTGGAATACAAGTCTGTCATGGACCTGTCTCGGAGGGGACCTCCGGTAAATTCCCTCGGCAATCTAGATGGCCGGAAGCCATAGGGGTTGATCCTAACCTACGATATACGTTGCTTGCGAACGTCTTGGTGGTCAGGTGAGTTGAGCCTGATACCGCAAGCCCTAAGTAACATGTCTGTGGAATGACTAGCATCATTGTTGGACTCGTGATCAGGGCAATAGTCGCCTAGTTCCACCTGGTCAATCATCAACTCCTCGTAGAGCGAGAGGGTAAAGTAGCTATAGAACCCTTCATCCGAGAAGCCAGTATGCGACATGTACCTGGGTGAAGCTGGAGGCGATGTCGATGACAAAGATCCGGCGCATATCCCCACGATCGGCACCAGCTGTCAACGATTGGTAAATCATCGATCGTACGATCTTACTATATGGGAACGGAAAGTTAGGGGATGCTTCAACACAACAGATCTTGTCGGGACAACACAGATTTAGACGGGTTCGGGCTTCCCTAAGTATAACAACCCTATGTTTTGTGTTCTTGTATTAATCTTGAGAAAGACTACATGGGGTATGGTGGAGGCCAGTCTAGATGGGATCTATCCTAGCCGAGGGTTGATGTCGACGGATCTTCCCTTCTAATCTCCTCAAAACACGATGTTGTGGTGAGTGTGTAAGCCTATTGATCTCTTGCTGTTGTTTTTCTTCGTAGGGTCCTTTGGCTCCTTATATAGCCATAGCTTGGCTTGCCATGTCGGGCATGGACTCCTCTTCGAGTAGGACTCCTGTCACCCTTAAACTTAGGGATTGACTTCCTTAGTCTAAGGAAATCTGGATACCTACGGGTAGTTTTCATATCTCCAAGGAGTCCCTTCTAAATACGGCCGGATGCTCCGGGTATCTAGAAGGTCCCTAGGGCATCGTATACAGGTGACGTCATCATATACGGTAGGTTTATACTTAATAGTTTCACACCACTCATCATCACATACAAATCTAAATGGTGCTGATCCGTTGACAAAACCTCTTTCACAGCCTAAGCATGAGGTGCACACACGAGTTATCGGTATTAGATACCTGAACGATTGACTCTAGTGCAAGTGGGAGACTATTGGAGATATGCCTTAGAGGCAATAATAAAAGTTTTTATATTTCCGTTATGTTCATGAATTGTGCCTTGAATGATGTTAAATATATTGATTAGTGAATCTGTGATTTGTTAGTGAAACTCAAATTGCATGTTGATAAATATTATTCTAAATGTATCCCCCGTCGGAAAATGTATGAGGACACATACGAAGAGATTAGCATCTATATCGGTTGATTATCGTGTTTCCTAATCACGATATCGAACTAATAATATGAACGCATGTTGAGAACATGAGTTGGATAGACCCGCAAATGGGACACTGGGAGAACATTGTCATTTCATGTCATCAGTTTGTCTCATGTTCATTATGTATACTTGTATCCTTAGACCTGAGATCGTCATGTATACTCGGAATGTGGACTGGCTTACTTAGGGGTTGCCAAATGTTACTCCTAACTGGGTAACTATAAAGGTAACTTTTGGATTTGTCAGAAAACATGTCATGAGTTATGGATTGATCAAGAAGCTTCTCTGGGGGACTTACCACTCCGACAATGGGGGAGATATCTCTGGGCCCCTCAAGTGATCAGTTTGCGGAAGTGCATGGCCATGCTTACGATTAAGGAGTTAATTATATTTCACAGATTCTGATGCACGATCGAGAAAGAGATGTCGAGCTAGAAACAAATATGACTACCTCGCCTTGAGCTCGACAAATATCGCAAGGCAAAAGGAACATATATGATAATGGCTAAAGGTTCGTCCGATACAATTTATATATATACGGGAATCGGTATGATCTGCTAGGGCCAGCTTCCGATTATTGATCGAGTAACTGTACTCGAGCATGACCGTATATATATGAATATGACCGAAATTAGAAACAGATTTGATCCGGAAGTAAATGGGGAGAAGGACAGCCACCCCACTCACACGGGAGAGGGACAACCACCCCACTCACATGGAGAGAAGGACAGCCACCCCACTCTCATGGGGCACCTCCTATATAAAGGAGGGAGAGGGCGCAATAGGGTTTTTTTTTCCCTACACCCTCTACAGCCGCCACACCCCTCCTCCTCCCCTCCCTGTTGATTGGATCAGCTGGGTTCTTCTTCAAGTTGCTGCACAGAGACACTAGCACCTCTCTGTCCCACGGTTTCGGTCCCCTACGTGTGGATACCTTGGAAGCTCAGTAGATCAGTTGCCATGCTTGGACTATTCTTTGGAGGAGATGGGCTGTTAGGTATGACTACTTCCACTATGGTCGATCTCCAATCGGTATAATTCGTGATCTTAAACTTGCAGTTCTTTCCGCCGTCATTTTTTGATATAATGGTACATCCCATTGTTCACATTGTGTACGAGGTCAAGATGTGCGGTTCAGTGTTTATTTGCAACATGTGGGCGTTCGAGAGATTCATGGGAATCCTAAAGTATTTTGTGCGGAATAGGTTTTGACCGGAGGGAAGTATTGTGGAAGGTTATACTACCGAAGAGGTTGTGAAGGTTTGAGTTGAGTACATGGAGTCAAACTAACCGATTGGTGTGCCGTGATCTCGACACGAGGGTAGGCTTGATGGTGTTGGGACCATCGGAAGGAATCAATAACAGCCAATCAAGATGGATACGCTCTAGCCTATCTAACTGTGTTGTGGAACACAACCGCATCATCTCCATACATCGAGGAGCACAAGGCTAAGATACTACAAGACCATCCAAGAAGTCCCGAAGCGTGGAGGACGAGAGAGCACAACAAACAATCAACAACTGGTTCAAGGAGCGTCTTTGTTTGGGAGACCCAAGTGACATGCTGACATGGTATGCGAAGGGACCAATATTTAGAGTCAATACTTGATAAGGGTACGACATCAATGTGTTGGAAATATGCCCTAGAGGCAATCATAGAGATGACGATATTTCCTTGTATTCATGATTTATGTATTGTGTTCCCTGAATAATATCATCGGTATTGATCAGCAAGTACGTGACTTGTTTGTGAGACTCGATATTATAATGGTTATTCTAAATGGTCCCTAGTCGGAAATTGTGTGAGGACACACATGATTAATAGACTAGCATATCTATTGGTAGGATGACCATGTTTCATAGGTTATGGACATAGAGATGTCGAGCCAATAATATGGACACATGTTAGAGAACATGGGGTTTGGACAAACCCGACATGAAACACTACGAGAACACCGTACGAAGTTCTCATCAGGGGGCTTTCATACAATGTATATACTTTGTCCTTAGACCTGAGGTTTTCGCATGTTCTTGGGATGTGTAGCGATTTGCGTAGGGGTTACCAAACACTACATCGTAATAGGGTAGTTACAAAGGTTGCTTTCTTGCTTGTCATGAAGCATGCTACAAGGCATGGTCAATCAAGATGGGATTTGCCCTCTCAGATATGGAGAGAGATATCTCTGGGCCCCTCGAGTGATTGGAATCAGAAATGCATGGCCATGCGACTCAAAAGTTAAGAGTTAACCTGGTACTGGATTCCGACTCACTGGATCGAGAAAGAGTGGTTGAGTTAGACCAAATATTGTAAGGCAAAGGGAATGGCATATATGTGACATTGATGGTTTGTCGATATGATCATCATGTACACTTAGGAGTTGGCATGTTCTGCTGGGAGCTGCTACCAACT
The DNA here is from genome assembly GCA_019208055.1 of Stipa capillata. Classification (NCBI taxonomy): domain Eukaryota; kingdom Viridiplantae; phylum Streptophyta; class Magnoliopsida; order Poales; family Poaceae; genus Stipa; species Stipa capillata. Next base: position 195,534 of record JAGXJF010002332.1, on the reverse strand, counting down.
ATTGACCGAGTAAGAGTTACTCAGGTCATGTCTAAGTGCACCTAAACCTATAGGGTCGCACGCTAAAGGAGTTGGAACCAAACTCGGATTGGATCCGTGCTTGATCAGGGTACAGAGTCCTATTGAGATTCTGATATAGAGTCCTGATGAGAGTCATCGTTGGACGACTATATAAAGGAGAGGAGGGAGAGGCTAAGGTTATGCTTAACACATCGCTTGATCTGTTCAATCGATTGTCCTTTTGAGAAAGGAAACCTGTCATACAAGGATACCTACCTGGTAATCCCGGGTTCTAGTTGTAACCAATTAGGAGATCAATCTGTAAACCGATCCGGACTCTTGTAACTCTGCCCCCGCCGACTATATAAGGTAGGGAAGGGATCTCCCGATCAGTAAGACTTTAGACTCATAGAAGCTAACATATTAGACACAATCTTGAGAGCTCCTCTCGAGACGCATACGGCACACAAGCAATACAATCCACCAAACACAAGACATAGGGTATTACCTCTTCACGAGGGCCCGAACCTGCCTAAACTCCTTGTCCCGTGTGCATCCATCTAGATCTGCTACGCGTACGCTGCCCCATATTCATTATTGCCGGATCAAACACCGACAATTGGTGTGCCAGGTAGGGGCGGTGCGTATAGATCCGTCTGAACAGATCCAGATGGGTTTCTTCAATGACAATGGCGACTTCGCTCCAAGCCAAATCTAGAGATTTGGCTCCCTGGACTCTGTCGCCGACCCTGGGCAGGTTTTCCAATTCGAAAACCTAGACTTCATCACTGACAAGCTCGACAAACTCCACCTCTGCACCTCAGCTCTAGCCAGTCGGCGGAGACTTCACCGCCTTCCTCACTCAGATTCTCGTCCGAGTCAATGACTCTGGCGGCCATCCTTAAGGACAAGATCATGCAAAAGTTGGATCTATTGCTTGGACACGGGTCTTCACCCGTCGAGCAGGGATCCCAACTGGTCGGCACGATCGAATCCCTTCTACCTGTCCTCGACTACGACTCAGATGGCTTCAAGAGTTCAGGAAGCCATCACCCTTCTCGGGAGGTCTTCATGGCTGACTCACATGTGCTAGTGAACAACAACAGCCAGTCGGTCAACATCGCGGATTAGACCCCTGATCAGCTAGAAGCCAGCCGGCTTCGCCTTCTTGCCAAGGAGGAGCTACTGGCCGAGCAGCAAACTGTGCTCGCTCACTAGTACGAGGAAAGACAGCGTAACGAGGACATGCGGGATCGAGGACGCCAGGTCAACAACGCACTCGGCATGCGTGAAAGATATGGCATCCCGATATTTTCACTTCCCAGTCACAACCTCGTCGCCGCTACGATGGTGGCACGAGCCATCAACATCCCTGAAGGCACTCCAGGTTACAAACGAACTCCGACGGCTCCGGATCTTGATGGAAGAAGTAGCTTTCCAGCAGGCCACGGTCTTCGAGGTCGACGCAGTTTCCCCTGTGAGCACCAGGAGTCGGCGCTCTTCCCCGCCAAAGAACACACGCGCCGTAGAAGCTCGCCGCACCAATCGAGAGATTCATTGCCCCGCTGGGTCGGTTCATAGCCGACTTGGAGTAGATCGTGATGTTCGGGATACTCTCGAGGCAAGGCACTGCGCCCGTCGTGACACGAGGAAAGACGATCGCTCTGCTGGGTCGGTACATAGCCGACTTGGACCAGATCGTGATGCGTGAAATACCCTCAAGGCGAGACACAATGCTCGTCGCACGGGAAGAAACTACCGTGACAACAGTGATGATTGCCGCGCCATTAGCCAGCGCCGCTCTCCGGCTTCGCCCGACACAGCCTACGCAGGCCTGAAGGCGTTCGGGTCCTCACATCCGCAATGTCGTCTTCCCGACACGATTCCGAGTCACCGGCATTGACAAGTACACAGGCGAGACTCGGCCTGACATCTGGTTGGCTGATTACCACATGGTGTGCAGGACCAATGGAGGCAACGATTACGTTGCGATCCACTACTTGCCCCTGTTCTTAGCTGACTCGGCTGAGCTTGGCTCGGACCGACCTTGAGACCCTCTTCGTGAACAATTTTCGGGGCACTTACAATAGGCCTGAGAACGCGTGGGATCTCTATAGTTATACCCAGGAGGCAGGCGTGACCCTCAGAGAATACATCCAGCGCTTCTCCAAAAAGAAGAACTCTTTGCCGGAAGTCCGGGAAGGCGACGTCATTACCGCTTTCTCCAAGGGCATCCGGAGCAAGGACCTCATCCACAAGATTCCACGCAAGAATCCTCAGACTATGCGCAAGCTCTTCGACATCGCCAATAACTTCGCGACTGGCGAGGAGGCCGTTCACAGTGTGACCAAAGACGACCAAGGGAAGGGCAAGGCCCCCGAGTCCTCTAAAGCAAAGGATCACCCCGAGTCACCCCGGAAGAAGCACTGCAAATGCAAGGGTGGAGACTTCGTCACTGCTGCCAAGCGTGCTCCGCAGCGCCGTCCTCAGCATGGCAATGCCATCTTTGAGGAGATGATGGGCCAGTCGTGTCACTTCCACGGTCCGAAATCAAACCACCTCACACACGACTGCAATATGCTAAAGAGGCTCAACAAACCATCTGCTCCTAACCAAAGCAAGAAGGAACCTCCTCCAGATGAGGATGCCGAGTACCCAAAGGAAACCGCATGCCTCATGATCTTCGGCGGCCCGAATGGTTACGAGTCCAAGCATCGCTAGAAGCTCACGACTACGAGGTCAACACGATCGAGCCATCTGTACCCCAGTACATCTGGTGGTCCGAATCTGTGATCTCCTTCGACAACTTGGATCACCCTGGTGAAAGTGCATCCAGTCCCAAGGAGAGTGGGAGGATGATTATCTAGCCCCAAGGTTTGGTTTTGATGGTTAATGGCAACCCTCACCTGTATCTAACATTTACAACGAGTGTGAACAGGAGTTTAGATGAACAGGTGATCGATCAAGACAACAACTGACTGATGATGAGGCCTAAAAAGAGCAAGGAAGGTCAGAAGGGCTAGCTGAGCTAGTCTCCTGAGGCTCAGTTGCGAGGAAGCCGAGGCTGTGCTCGAGGGCAAGCGAGGTGTTGGTGGCTTGATGGAGTTCAAGGACCGTGACTGCAAGCTGGATAAGACCTAGAGGAGCTAGGAAGCTAGTGGATCTGCGTCAAGGAGTTTGCTGTGCGTCTTCAAGGGCTGTCATCTTCAGTTGTTAGCTTGGAACCAGTGCCAAGATTCTGAGTGAGCTGGTCAGTGGCAGTGGTGAGTCCATTGTACTCCTGAATCAGTTTAAGGCTTGTAGTGAGCCGGCCTGTGTTGTGCTCAGGTGCTGCCTGAGGCAACCGAGTCCACCTGAGTTTGGCATCTGAGACTCAGGTGGGTAGCTCAGCCGTGGCTAGTAGGTTACCAAGTGTATGTTAGCTGAGTCTCGGATAGGTTTGTCTGACGTGGCATGAGGGTAACGGCTAGCTGCCAGGGACTCTATAAATAGGAAACCTGGGGAGGTTTCGACCTCAACCTTTACCTCTACCATAGCAAGCACCCTGCTGTTGCAAGAAAGAGCTCTTAGCCTCCAAGAGAGTGTTGCCTGCGTGCATCCACCGTGAGAGAGAGTTGCTTTGTATCTAAAGTGCTTCAGAACTGAGTGTTCATGGTACTGGTTCCTCCAAGAGACTAAGAGAGCTCTTGGTGTTCGTCTGCTCCAAGACTGGGAAGTTGGAGTCGTTGGTGAGCAAGCCAAGTCTTGTGTGGCTGCCTCCAAGTGTTTGTGAAGGCGATTTGGGTCTGCCTGTCTTGCTGCGGTGAGATCAAAAGGATTCCACACAAGATAAGTGAACGAGGAAAGAGCACGTTTCAGTGCCGGCTGTGAAAGCAGCTTCCTCAACGGAGACGTACCACTTTGCAAGGAGTGAGAACTTCTGTAAAACAAACCTCTGTGTCTACTTGTTCTTTTGTATGGTTTGCTTTTACTTGTGCTGATATATATAGTACACACTCTGCTGCACTCAACTGAGTTTCCCACCTGAGACTCAATTGACACTCTTAGCAAGTTGTCTCCTTTACTGTTCTGTCTATCTGTTGCACACAACTGAGTCACTCACCTGAGACTCAGTTGACACTTAGTAGTCTTTGTTCTGCTTGCTTTTACCTGAGTCATCTACCTTAGAGTCAGTTGCTTGAGCCAGTTGCTTGCATCTTGGTAGGATTGACCTATTTATTTGAAGCAAAGCCCATTAGGTTTAAAATTTCTAGAGCTGACCTATTCACCCCCCTATAGTCGACTCCCGAGATCCTTTCACCTGGCTACATACCCCAACCAGGAAGGTTCCCCTTGATGGTGGACCCACTAATCCGCGATGTCTACCTCGCGAAGGTCCTCATGGACGGGGGGAGCGGGTTGAGCATCCTTTACGTCAAGATGCTAGATGACATGAAGATCTCCCACTCAAAGATTTAGCCCATCGGCTCACCCTTCTGTGGGGTTGTGCCCGGCAAGCTGGCGAGACCACTCGGCCAGATCGCTATGGCCATCACTTTCGGTACACCTGACAACTTCCAGACCGAGACCCTCACCTTCGAGGTCGTCGACTTCCCAGGCTCGTATCACGCTATCCTGGGGCGTCCCTGCTATGCCAAGTTCATGGCTATTCCCAGCTATGTCTACCTAAAGCTCAAGATGCCAGGTTCCCATGGGATAATAACGGTGCAAAGCAACTTCTAGCACGCTTATGCGTGTGACCTGGAAAACAGCAACCTTACCACGGCACAAATCGCAGCAGCCGAGCTTGACAGCCTCAAGTCGGCCGTGGCATCAACGTTGTTCCAGTCGGCGTGGGACACCAAGACGGTCCAAATCGATCTGGAAGACCCCTCCAAGACCACGCAGATCGAGACTACACTCGGCAACAAATAGGAAAGCGTGCTCGTCAGCTTCCTCCGGGACAACCGAGACATCTTCACATGGAAATCCTCTCACATGCCTAGAGTCCCGAGGGAAGCTGCCAAGCACTCTCTGAACATTCGGCCGGACGCCAAATTGGTCAAGCAGCGCCTACGCTGCTTTGCTGAGGACAGACGCAAAGCAATAGGAGGAGAGATAGCCAAGCTTCTGTCAGCTAGTTTTATCAAAGAAGTGTACCATCCCGACTGGTTAGTGAACCCAGTTCTTGTTTGCAAAAAGAATGGAAAATGGAGGATGTGCATTGACTACGCGAACCTCAACAAAGCATGTCCCAAAGATCTCTTCACACTACCTCGCATTGACCAAGTGGTTGACTCCACTGCCGGCTGTGAAATTCTGTTTTTTCTCGATGCCTACTCATGCTACCATAAGATCAAGATGAAGGAGGATGACTAGGTCAAGACGTCATTCATAACCCCATTCGGGGCGTTCTGCTACGCCTCCATGCCTTTCGGTTTAAAGAATGCTGGCGCTACGTACCAACAGTGCATACAGCGCTGCCTCCAGGGGCAAATTGGCAGGAACGTGCAGGCCTACGTCAACAATGTGGTGGTCAAGTCCGAGAAGAAAGAGGATCTCCTGTCTGACTTGGAGGAAACGTTCTCCAACCTTAGGCGATACAACATGAAGCTCAACCCGAGAAATGCGTCTTCGGAGTTCCTTCGGGAAAGCTACTCAGTTTCATCATTTTCAAGTGAGGAATGGAGGCTAGCCCAGAGAAGATCGATGCCATCATCAAGTTGGGGCCACCTAAAAGCCTCAAGGACGTCCAGAGGCTCACCGGGTGCATGGCGGGTCTCAGCCGATTCATTTCTCAACTCGGTGAAAAGGCCATGCCCCTCTACAAGCTCCTAAAGAAGTCGGACACCTTCACCTGGACATTTGAGGCCCAGGACGCCCTCAACAGGCTGAAGAAGCTCCTAACCACATCTCCGGTGCTGGTTCCCCAATGCCCAACGAACCACTGCTTCTCTACATCGCAGTGACTATCTAGGTGGTCAGCACTGTCCTGGTTGTGGAGCGCCCCGAGACGGGTCATATTCAGAAGGTTCAGCGGCCAGTCTACTTCATCAGCGAGGTGCTTTCCGAGTCCAAGGCGTGGTACCCACAGATACAGAAGATTATCTATGCGGTGTTCATCATGTCTTGGAAGTTGGTCTAGTACTTCCAAGGACATCCGGTCTCGGTGATCAGTTCTTTCTCGATCACCGACGTCATCAACAATCGGGATGCCACTGGAAGGATTGCTAAATGGGCAATGGAACTAATTGCATTCAGCATAGTTTATACCCCCCGCACAGCCATCAAGTCCCAAGCTCTTGCTGACTTCATGAACGAGTGGATGGAAGTCTAGTCCCTGCATTCTATCATCGACCTTGAACATTGGACGCTCTACTTCGATGGTTTACTGATGCTTCAGGGTGCGGGGGCTGGCATCATGCTCATCTCTCCGAAAGGGGAACGCTTCAAGTACGTGCTACAGATCCACCTCCCGGCATCCAACAACGTCGCCGAGTATGAAGCCTTGCTACATGGTCTACGTATGGCGACCTCACTCGGAACTCGCCGGCTTCTCGCCCGTGGAGATTCCGAACTGGTAGTCAGGCAAGTCATGAAGGCATGGTCGTGCAGAGACCCCGTCATGGAAGCCTACTGCCATGAGGTGCGCAAGCGTGAAATTAAGTTCAACGGCCTCGAAGAAAGGGATCTCAGGAGTCGACTAGAGGGGGGGTGAATAGGTCGGCTCTAGAAATTAAAATGCCTAATGGGTTTCTCTTCTGGACATAGGTCAAACCTAGTGAAAATATGTGCAACTGATGCAGGTAACTGAGACTCAGCAAGATATATCAGATAAACACCAGACACTCAGACAGCAAACTCAGCTGATGTAGACAAAATTATATTCAGAGCTAACTGAGTCTCAGGTGCGAGAGTCAGGTGAGTGCATCAGATGACGTGAACAGGAAAGGTACTAGATTTAGCAAGAGCTAACTGAGTCTCAGGTGAGGAAACTCAGTTAGTGTGCAACAGATAAAGGTGCTCTAGTGATCTAAGCATGCATAGATATCAGAACAAATAAGAGCAGATCACAAGACAGATAGAAAAGCACACAATGGTTTGTTTTACCGAAGTTCCTACTCCTTGCGAAGCAGTACGTCTCCGTTGAGGAAGCTGTTCTCACAGCCGGCACCAAAACGTGCTCTTTCCTCGAGTACCTTTCTTGTGTGGAATCCTTTTGATCTTGCTGCTGCAAGACAGGCAGACCCGAATCGCCTTCACAAACTCTTGGTGGCAGCCACACAAGACTTGGCTTGCTCACCAACTCCAAGTGCACTCCCACTCTTGGAGGAACCAGTACCTCGAATGCTACACCTGAAGGACTAAGAAACTCTCTCTCACGATGGATGCACGCAGGCAACACTCACTTGGAGACCTAGAGCTCTTTCTCTCTCAACAGGTTGCTTTCGGGTTAGAGGCAAAGGTTAGGTAAAGGTTCTCACTTGAAAACCTCCCCAGGTTCCCTATTTATAGGGTCCCTGGCAGCTAGCCGTTACCCTCATGCCACGTCAGATAAAGAGCCACCAGACCTAACCTGCCTGAGACTCAGCTGACATGCACCTCTGGTAACCTACTAGCCGCGGCTGAGCTACCCACCTGAGTCTCAGATGCCAAACTCAGGTGGACTCGGTTGCCTCAGGCAGCACCTGAGCACAACTCTGGCCGGCTCACTACAAGCCTAAAACTGACCAGAGAGCAATGGCCTCGCCACAGTCCCTGACCAGCTCGCTCAGACCCTTGGCACTGGATCCAAGCTTCTTCACCGAAGATGACTGCCCCTTGAAGACGCACAGCGAACCCTTGGTCCAGATCCACCAGCTTCCTAGCTCCTCCAGGACTTATCAAGCTTGCATTCACGGCCCTTGAACTCCATCAAGCAACCATCACCTCGCTTGCCCTCGAGCACAGCCTCGGCTTCTTCGCAACTGTGCCTCAGGAGCCTAGCTCAGCTGGTCCTTCTGACCTTCCCAGTTCCTTGCTCTTTTTAGGGCTCATCATCAACAGTTGTCTCACTTCAGCTTTCACCTGTCCATCTAATCCCTGTTCAACTCATTGCAAACATTAGATACAGGTGAGGATTGCCAATAACCATCAAAACCAAACTTTGGGGCAAGATAGCCATCCTCCCAAGCTCCATGGGAGTGGATGCACTTTCAATCTCCCCCTTTTTGGTGGTTAGTGGCAACCCCTTTAAAACATTCACTTAGATAAAAAAGGTATTGCATTTAACCTTGTTTGACATCAACTCCCCCTTAAGATGTGCACAAGTGAGATTTTGCATTTGAATACAAGTGTACAGTTCAGATTTAAACATTGGAGAGTTGATGCAAAAACAGGTTCTCACAACATAACTGAGAATATAAGCACAGCGGAATAGCAGATATGTTGGAGGAGTACTCAGCAAATAAGATAACAGAAAGGATTGCATGCTTGAGTACAAATATCCAATATCAGAGCATCATGTGTATATCAAATATCAGAGCATGTATTAGAATATAACAGAGAGGATTGCATGCTTGAGTGCAAATATCAAATATCAGAGCAAATATCATGTATCAGAGCAGATGTGATAAAGAGATCAATGTATTGCAATAACAGTCAACACAATACAAAAACGAGGTGTTCAAGACTGATAAAATCATTTTTCAGTACATAGAATGTCTTGACACACATGCAGTCTAGTCTACCCCTTTTTTTTTACATACTGCTCCCCTGAATATATACTCTCCCCTTTACTGCTTTAAGCTACTCTCTCCCTTACTCTCTCCCCCTTTGCCACTAAGCACTAAAAAGAGATAGGAAGAAGAAGGTCCTCAGGGAGCTGGCTTTGGTTGCAGGAGGGATAGGATCTGATCAAATTTGCTGTTGACCGAGGCCTTGAGATCTGCCATCTCACTCTTGAGTTCAGATTTCAGCTGAGCCATTTCTTGTTGCAGTTCATCTTGTCTCCTCTTGATAGAAAGAGATCTGTACTGGCACAACCCGTTTAATGAAAGCATCCATAGCTGCGGGATCGTCTAGACGTTGAACCAGAGGGAGACTGTCTGATGAAACATTCACAGAGACCGATGCTTGACGCTCAGCAGGAGGAGAGGACTCTCTAGCTGAGTCTCGGGTGGGAGACACCTGAGGCTCAGGTAGGTCTGCTGGGAGATCAGCTGCTGGCTGAGGTGGTCTGACTGAGACTCTGGTAGCTTGCTCTGGAGGCTCTGAAGAATCTGGCTGAGATGAGTTGAGGATGTTGTAGAAAGGAACTTCATCTTCATGGTCATCCTTCTGAGGTCTGAATTTGCTGAGATATGACTTTTTGTCAAAAGAGAAGACTGAAGATGCTAATGATGTTCTTTGGAGAATCATATGCATTAGATATGAGCCATATCTCATCTTGTCAGCTCTGTTCTTTTGGCACTCATTTACTTCTGAGAATATGTATCTGGCCACATCAAACTTCTCTTTCTTTGCGATGAGCTCAAGAATTCTCCATACTGGATTGTATATGGCATCAGTTCCTCCACCTTTGGCACAGATGGATATGTTCAAGATCTTCACTATGTGCTTGGGTGTCTTCATCAATCCTTTGAAATTGGAGATGTGCTTAGGGACTGCACCCTTAACAGGAGGAGGCACAAAGCCTGTAGGGAAGAACTTCTTCCTTTTCTCATTTGGAACCCAATCTGGCAGGAGACTCTTATCTTCTTCTGAGCCTTTGGATATGCTGATCTTCTGTAGCTTTGACCCTGATGGTAGGTTGAACAGCTCTGCAAACTCTGGAGCTGTGATGCACAGCAGTTGACCTCTTGTCATCCAGAGCATATAATCTTGATTGTTCTGCTCTACAAAGACTGTTGCATAGAATTCCTTGATAGCTTCAGAATCATAATCTTGGTTTAAGCTGCATATCTTATCAAGTTGAACAGCAGCTAAAATCTGCTTCAGATTTCCTAAGCCGTTCTTGGCAAGGTTTTCCCAATCAATTGGCATGCTGTCAACAAAACCTTTCTTTTGCAGCAAGAGATGATAGCTTGATTGCTGCTGATCATTCCAAAACCTTGGATCATTGCAATGTCTTCTTTTCAGATTCCCTTCACTGTCAAAATATGGATTTGTGGTTCTCATGGCAGTGTAGTTTGATGTGCTCCTTGAGTCCAGGTTCATGGAGGCTAGACTGGCATCTGCCTTTGGTAGCTTCTTGAAAGTAGTTGCAGACATGAATTTCATCATTGATGTGTCAGACTGAGCAACTTTTGAGAATATAGCTGAATATTTGTCTTCCAAAGTCTCATCTGACTCTCCTAACTGAGTCTCAGCTGGGATATCTTCTGAGTCAGATGCGGAGGGGGATGAGTCTGATTCTTCTGATGACTCTTTCCTTCCATCACTCTCTTCTTCTTCTTGATATTCTTGATCTGATTCAGACAGCTTTTGCTTCTTCTTGCGAGGAGATGGAGGATGAGGATCACTTGGACTTGAATATGAGTCATCTGAGTCTTCTGACTGAGCCTCAGTTGACTGTGCCTGAGACTTAGTTGGCTCTCTATGGACTGACTCAGGTGCTGGAGAAGATGCTGCTTTTTCTTGCTCTTCAAGTCTTGTTTCTTCTTGAGCTGGTTCTAAGTCTGATAGAGACTGAAATACAGAACCCATGCTCACTGATACTCCAACTGATGGATCTGCTTGTGGCTCAGTTGGGTTTTCATGTGCTTTAGTTGACTTCTCTTCAAGGGATGATCTTAGCTTATCCATAGATTCCTCCATAGTCTGCTCGAATTCTTTTCCTCTTGAGTCAAGCTCAGCCAATATGTCTTCAATTGATTCTATGGCAGCTTTCTGTCGAGTTTCCACTTCAGTGGGGACTAATTCTAGTCCAGCTGATGCAGCCGCCTGAGTCTCAGCTGGCTTACTCAGTTGAGGCACTGAACCACTGGCTTGTTGAAGGGGCACTGCATCAAGTGCTTGAGAACTGGATACACAAAATATCCTAGAGTTTATTTCTAGCAATCTCATTTGTAGATGCTTCTTACGAGCTTCATCAGCACAAGAGTTTAACTCCAACATGTGATTCTCTATTCTCCTTTGTAGAGTGATATCTGAGAACCTTGTCCAGAATGGCTTATAAACTTCTGAGAGTTGAGGGAATAGACGATCAATTTGCTTGATCAGGTCTGCTTTCTCTTGTCCAGAGGCTTTTCCTTCTTGCTTCAGCAGCTTTTTGAGTTCTTCATGGATTGCCTTGTCCTTCAGCTGAATTTCTCTTTGGAGTTTCACAATCTTTGGAACATCTGGTGATTCAAAGATTTGCTTTGCAAGGGCATCTATTCTTTCCCTTCATTTGAGGCCTTTCCTCATCTGTGGCATTAGGCAACTTATCAGTTAGGTCTTGCCATTTTTCTATAAGTTTGCTGTGTTCCTTTCTTTTAAGAGCTTCTACTCTCCATTCAGCTTCTTCCTCTTCTTGCAGTTGTTTCTTTGTTTTCTTCTTGACTACCACAGCCTCTGATCTTGGCTTCTTTGGGACTTTGCTCAGAGATAAATCTGTTGGCTTGCCTGCAGCCCTTGTCCTTTTGAGTGTATCAACTACTGGAGCCTTCTTGGCTTTGATAGCTGCCTCTTTCTCAGCAGCCTTCTTAGCTTTTTCTTCAGCTCTTTTCTTCTTTGCTTCTTCAGCTTGGGCTTTCTTTTCAGCTGCTTTGGCTTTCCTCTCTTGCTTCAATTGTTCTTTCTTGCTAGCCTTCTGAGCTTCTAATTCTTTCATTCTTTGAGCTGACTGAGCTGTAGCTATGTCCATCTGACGTTTCTCCTCTTGTAGCTCTTTGAGCCTAGCTTCTCTTTTGGCTAGCTCAGAGGGGGATATAGGAGCTTTCACTGATCTTTGAGCAGCTTCTTCTGCATCCAATTTCTTTCCAAGACTCTTAGCCTGCTCTGCCTCCCACTCTAACTGCTGTTTCTGACTTAGGAGCTGGGTTCTCAGACCAATGGGCAGATCATCAGTTACATCCTCAGGCACATTCCTTGATCCAGACATCTGCATAGGTGAGATAGGATAAAGAATAGATAAGAGATAATCCTATTGCAGAGAAAGCTGGAATGATTGGCCATTTTTGGATGGTTTTAGGAGAGTTTCACAAGACATCTCATGCTACCTGACTTAGCTACCTGACACTCAGGTGAGATAAATTGTGTAACTCAGGTGGAGTAGCAGAGCAACCTAGGTTTATCGAATCTTGCTGAAATTTGAAAATTCTGGACAATGAGTTGCAAGAAATCGTTCTAGAGGCTAAAGATACATCATCTCTATCTAATTCCACAACTAAAAGCTACTCGAGAGCATGGGATTCGCATTAAGGCGGAAACCGCCCTAGTTCTGTGAAGAACAGCTCGAGGAGACTTACATTTGGAATTTTGATTGGAGATGAAGGCGCCAAAACAATCAGGAGAGCTTTGGGAAAGCTTCGGAGAGAGCGAGGATCGTCGGAGAAGCGCACGATCGTTGAGAATCAGATGGCGGCGACGGGCGCAAGGGCACTGAGACTCTGAAGAGGGTTTAGCGCGAACCGTTACAGAGGTGGGTTTTTATATCCCGAGTGGCCCTGTGGCACCTGAGGGTCAGCTAGAATGCTACCTGAGACTCAGGTAGGATAGAAAAATTGAGCTGAGCTCCAGACTTAGAGATTTTCTCCGAATTTTTTGAAAGTGTTCAGCTGAGACTCATGTGGAAGACTCAGCTGACAAGGTTTTCAATAGGATTATCAGAGAGAACTTAAGATAAGGGATGAAAGCAATAGAGAGAATTTCTTCTCGAACACAGCTTGCCAAACAATCAATCAATACAAAGCTAAAGCTGTGTTGAATTGAAATAGATGGTAAGATCCAACTTATCTAACTCAATGGTGAATCCATGAGTTCAATAAGATGCAAAATCAGCATGATATCTATAAGACCTTAACCCACCTGAGGTACAACCGAGACTCAGGTGGCTGACTCATGTAGAATGCAGAGAATGAAAAACCAGAAATGCAATCATGTGTACACGTGTATCATCGTTTCCTCACTGCACATTCGAGATATCCATGATATTTAGCTCATGCCTGAGGGTGCAGAACCTGTTTTCATCTAAAGGCTTGGTGAAAATATCAGCTAGCTGAGCTTCGGTTCTAACATGACACAGTTGGATATCTTTCTTCTCTACATGGTCTCTTAGAAAGTGATGTCTCACTTCTATGTGTTTGGATCTTTGGTGTTGGACTGGGTTGTTGGCTAACTTGATAGCACTTTCATTGTCACAGAAGAGGGGTACTTGAGACATGGATATGTTGAAATCCTTCAAGGTCTGCCTCATCCATAACAATTGAGCACAACACCCACCAGCTGCTATGTATTCGGCTTCTGCTGTGGATAGGGCTACTGAATTTTGTTTCTTGGAACTCCAGGACACAAGGGAACGCCCTAAAAATTGGCAGGTACCTGAGGTGCTTTTTCTGTCAACCTTACACCCGGCATAATCACTATCTGAATAGCCTACAAGCTCAAATGGTGCACCCTTAGGATACCATAGACCAAACCCAGAGGTATGAATCAAATATCTCAGTATTCTACGAACAGCAGTGCGATGTATGTCCTTAGGATCAGCTTGAAAACGTGCACACATGCAAACACTCAACATTATATCAGGTCTAGATGCACACAAATACAACAAGGAACCTATCATAGACCTATACTCCTTCTGATCAGTGGACTTACCTTGTTGGTTCAGATCAAGATGAGCATTTGTTTGCATGGGTGTAGATATTGACTTAGCTTTGTCCATGTCAAACTTCTTGAGGATGTCCTTGGCAAACTTCTCTTGAGAGATGAAAGTTCCCTGCTTGAGTTGTCTGATTTGCAGCCCTAGGAAGAACTTCAGCTCTCCTACCATGGACATCTCGAACCTTTTTATCATCATCTTGCTGAACTCATCACTTAGCACACGGTTAGTACTTCCAAATATTATGTCATCGACATATATTTGGCATACAAATAAATCCTTGCCTTTAACTTTAGTAAAAAGTGTAGTATCAACAAGCCCAATTTTAAAACCATTATGTATAAGAAACTCCTTTAGGGTATCATACCAAGCACGAGGGGCTTGTTTGAGACCATATAAAGCTTTGTGGAGAACATATACATGGTGGGGTCTTTTTGGATCTTCAAAACCAGGGGGCTGTTCTACATACACGAGTTCAGCAAGCTTACCTTGGAGAAAGGCACTCTTGACATCCATTTGATAAAGCTTGATGTTGTGATGATTTGCATAAGCTAAAAGTATCCTGATAGCTTCAAGTCGAGCTACAGGTGCAAAGGTCTCACCAAAATCCAAGCCTTCTATTTGAGTGTAGCCTTGAGCAACCAATCTTGCCTTGTTCCTCACCACTTGGCCTGTAGAATCTTGCTTGTTGCGAAAGACCCACTTTGTTCCTATAACATTGTGATCCTTGGGTCTTTCAACAAGAGACCAGACTTCATTTCTCTCGAATTGGTTCAGCTCTTCATGCATGGCATTGATCCAGTCTGAGTCAGACAGAGCTTCACCTACATTTTTAGGCTCAATGGTGGAAACAAAAGAGTAGTGAGCACAAAAGTTAGCAATACGAGAACGAGTAGTCACTCCCCTATTAATGGCACCAATGATTTGGTCTACAGGGTGATCCTTCTGCAGCCTGCTGATCACAGGGGGTTCTGGGTCAGCCACCTGAGTCACAGCTGGAAGTGGGTCAGCTGGGTGTATCTGTGACTCAGTTGGCTCTTCCTGAGACTCAGCTGGGTGCATGGAGGCTTCTGAGTCCAATAGATCATTAGCTGGGTTGTACTCGAACTCAATGCCATTGACTTCATCCTGCTCATCAGCTAGGTCAGGTAGGTTTGTAACTCCAGATGAAGCTTGCTCCTCAATTTGGGGCCTGACTTCACCTGTTGACTTGTGAAGTATATCTACCTTCCCTGAAATATCATTAGCAACTTGCCCATCTTGTGAGCCATTAGATTCATCGAATGTCACATCTACAGCTTCTTCAACAACCTTGGTGTTGGTGTTAAAGACTCTGTAGGTGTGAGATTCTGAGCTATATCCAACAAATATTCCTTCATCAGATTTGGATTCAAATTTAGAGAGACGTTTGCCTTTCTTCAAAATATAGCACTTACAACCAAATACTCTGAAGTAGGAGACATTTGGCTTCTTGTTGGTCAGCAGCTCATAAGGTGTCTTCTTTAGGAGTGGGTGAAGATATAGTCTATTGATGTTGTGGCAAGCAGTATTCACAGCTTCAGCCCAAAACCTTGCTGGTGTCTTGTACTCACTCAGCAGTGTTCTTGCCATCTCTATCAAGGTCCTGTTCTTCCTCTCCACCACTCCATTCTGCTGAGGTGCATAGGGACCAGAGAACTCATGCTTAATTCCATGCTTGTCCATGAAGGCTTCAACTCTTGAGTTCTTGAATTCTGTCCCATTGTCACTTCTCACTGCCTTCAAGTTGATGTTCCATTCATTTTGAACTCTGACAATGAGATGCTTGAACCTTTTGTACACCTGTGACTTGTCCTTCAAGAAAAATACCCAAGTGAAACGTGACAAGTCATCTACAACAACAAAACCATACTTGTTACCTCCAATGCTCTCATATGTAGTTGGACCGAAACAAGTCAATGTGTATGAGATCGAATGGAGAAGTAGTGGTCATGATGTTCTTGGGTGGATGGGGACTTCCAACTTGCTTTCCAGCCTGACAAGCACAGCATGGCTTGTCTTTGTTGAATTGGATCTGCTTCAGGCCTAGGACATGTTCTTCTTTACTGAGTTTGTTCAGCAACCTCATCCCCACATGACCTAGCCTCCTGTGCCACAGCCAGCCTAACTGAGCTTTGACTATAAGGCAACATGGCACAGCTGCTTCTTGATCCTGAAAATCTACAAGATACAGCTTATCTACTCGATAGCCTTTGAAAACTTGTGAGTCATCTGTTAGTTTCTGAACATAGACCTCTTTAGGATAAAATGTGACTTTCATTCCAGCATCACATAATTGAGAAACAGATAAGAGATCATATGAAATAGACTCAACAAGCATTACTTCAGTAAGAGAATGTTCCTGAGATATAGCAATTTTACCGCAACCCAATACCTTGCCTCTTGAATCATCAGCATAGTTGACATACTTGCAAGGAAGGTTATCTTTTCTTATCTCAGAGAACTGCTCTTTGCCTCCAGTCATGTGCTGTGTGCAGCCACTATCCATGACCCATTTTGTTCCACTGGAGGCAGAGCCCTGCATGATTAGTTGCGAGACTTAGGAACCCAGATAGTTTTGGTTCCCAAGTTAGCAGGTCTCTTACTGTAAGCATCAATAGCAGGAATAAGATTAACATTAGGGTTCTTAGCAGTTATAGCTTTAGAAAGCTTAGAGAACCTCTGAATCTTTCTCAGATTCTTATCTCCTGCAAACTCAGATGAAGGGGTTAGCAAATTTGCATTGCACCTGAGTGAGCTACCTGAGACACAGGTGGCTCTCCCTGACTTCGGTACCCAACCGAGTGAGTCACCTGAGACACAGGTGACTACTGACTTTGGTACCCAAATGCTTGGTACCTTCTTGTACCTACTCCAGGGTCCAACATAAATTGCCTCAGGTTTACCCTTTTTCCCTGTCTTAAGCACATAGCTTGGATTAGAGGGAATTTTCACATAACCACCTGTCTTTCGATGGTTTCCTGCAAAGGAGTTAGCATCATATTTCCCTTTTTGAGGAACAAAGTGATTCTGCAAGTATTTCTTGTTAGTAGCAGAGGAAATATGTGATGACTTGTTCTTTTTAAGTGCAGGAGTGAAACCAAGTCCCCTTGTACCATTATTCTTTAGTACTAAGGTGGACTGAAGCCTGGCAAAATTCTGCATGCCTATGTTAGCACTGCACAGGCCTATTCTCATGAGCCTTTTTAGCTCTTCATGCTCCTCCTTGAGCTCATTGTACTTTGCTGCATCAACAAGATTAGTAGCAGTTGAAGTGCTTAATTCACTGGGTGAATCTACAACAAACACTGTACTAGAAGTAATAGCATTGATGCGAGATGCACAGTTTAAACAAGTTTCTATAACAGTAGGAGGATTTGCATCAGGTGTAACAGCAGTGCAAGATGAGTGAGTTTCTTTGAGTTTATCATGCTCAGAGATTAGGAGCTCATGTGATAGCTTAAGTTTGTTTTGAGCTTCCTGCAATAAGTAAACCTCCTCATCAAGATCTGCCTTAGCATCTTGTGCATTATCAAGGGACACCTGCATGTCAGTTAGTTTGTCCCTGAGAGAGATGTTTTCTTTTCTCTCTTTCCGAAGGAGCTTCTCTGTCCTGTCAAGAATGTCCATTAGTTGAGCATAATCAGGGAAGTCATCCTCAGTCATTACCTTGCTGCCTTTAGCCATAAGGCATAGGGCTGGAGTCTCAGCATATGTAGGATCTGCATCCTTGTCGAAGAGTGAGTCTGACTCGGGTACGCAGCTGAGAGACCTAACTGAGTCTTCTCCTGGCTCAGTTGGGCTGCTGAGTGATCCACCTGAGACACAGATGGCTAACCCAGCTAGCTCAGTTTCTTCCTCTGACTCCTCCTCTGACTCTGAGTCATCTGAGACCCAAGCTTGTCCCACATATGCTCTGGCAGCAGAGGTCTTCTTCTTTCTGAAGGTGGGAGGCTTCCCTTCTTTGTACTTCTTCTTGACAATGATCTCCTTCTTCTTGTACTTGCCATCCTCTTGTCTCTTGCTCTTTTTGGGACAATCAGCAATGAAGTGTCCTGAGTCACCACACTCAAAACACTTCTTGTCACTGAGTTGCTTCTTCCCTTTGAACCTGTCAGATGAGCCTGAGAACTTCTTCCTTCGATAGAACTTTCTGAAGTTCCGAGTAAGCATGGCAAGCTCATTTTCCTCATCAGTGGAAATCTCTTCATCTGGATCTTCTTCTTCATCACTTGAGTCCCTGTGAGTGGCCACTGCCTTGAGAGCTATGTCCTTGTTCTTCCCAGAAGTGATAGCATGCTTCTTGGAGTGGTTTAGCTCCATCTCATGAGTGAGCATCCTACCAAGGACATCAGTGGGCTTTAATCTGTCAAAGCCATCCTTTTCTTTCATCATCAGACGCAGAGTGTGATAAGGCTTGGGAAGCACAAAGAGGAACTTCTTGATTACATCACAATCTTCTACTCTGTTGGACCCAAGGGCCTTCAGCTGGTTAGTGATCATGGTAAGTCTTGTGAAGATGGAATTGATGTCCTCTCCAGGTTGGTAATGGAAGTTGTCAAGTTCATGCTCCAGCACATCTTTCTTGGACCTCTTCAACGTGTCACTGCCTTCATAGATAGCCTGAAGTGTGAACCATATATCTCTGGCTTCCTCAAAGGTACTGACACGGTTGAAATCATGCTCTTGCAGTCCCATATAAATAGCATTGGCAGCTCTAGCATTGTTCTTGATGCTGATCTTCTCTTGATCAGTGGGATTGCTCTCATCAACCACATCAAGACCTGTTGTGACAATCTTCCATACATCTGGGTCAAGTGCAGTAAGATGCATTTGCATCTTCCGCTTCCAAAAGGCATAATTAGTACCATCAAACATAGGAACTCTACCCTCATAGTTCGACATCCTTTAGACTCTGGCTGTTAGGCCAATTATGAGCAACGAGGCTCTGATACCACTTGAAAGGGATCTCAGGAGTCGACTAGAGGGGGGGGTGAATAGGTCGGCTCTAGAAATTAAAATGCCTAATGGGTTTTCTCTTCTGGGAAATAGGTCAAACCTAGTGAAAATATGTGCAACTGATGCAGGTAACTGAGACTCAGCAAGATATATCAGATAAACACCAGACACTCAGACAGCAAACTCAGCTGATGTAGACAAAATTGTATTCAGAGCTAACTGAGTCTCAGGTGCGAGAGTCAGGTGAGTGCATCAGATGACGTGAACAGGAAAGTACTAGATTTAGCAAGAGCTAACTGAGTCTCAGGTGAGGAAACTCAGTTAGTGTGCAACAGATAAAGGTGCTCTAGTGATCTAAGCATGCATAGATATCAGAACAAATAAGAGCAGATCACAAGACAGATAGAAAAGCACACAATGGTTTGTTTTACCGAAGTTCCTACTCCTTGCGAAGCAGTACGTCTCCGTTGAGGAAGCTGTTCTCACAGCCGGCACCAAAACGTGCTCTTTCCTCGAGTACCTTTCTTGTGTGGAATCCTTTTGATCTTGCTGCTGCAAGACAGGCAGACCCGAATCGCCTTCACAAACTCTTGGTGGCAGCCACACAAGACTTGGCTGCTCACCAACTCCAAGTGCACTCCCACTCTTGGAGGAACCAGTACCTCGAATGCTACACCTGAAGGACTAAGAAACTCTCTCTCACGATGGATGCACGCAGGCAACACTCACTTGGAGACCTAGAGCTCTTTCTCTCTCAACAGGTTGCTTTCGGGTTAGAGGCAAAGGTTAGGTAAAGGTTCTCACTTGAAAACCTCCCCAGGTTCCCTATTTATAGGGTCCCTGGCAGCTAGCCGTTACCCTCATGCCACGTCAGATAAAGAGCCACCAGACCTAACCTGCCTGAGACTCAGCTGACATGCACCTCTGGTAACCTACTAGCCGCGGCTGAGCTACCCACTGAGTCTCAGATGCCAAACTCAGGTGGACTCGGTTGCCTCAGGCAGCACCTGAGCACAACTCTGGCCGGCTCACTACAAGCCTAAAACTGACCAGAGAGCAATGGCCTCGCCACAGTCCCTGACCAGCTCGCTCAGACCCTTGGCACTGGATCCAAGCTTCTTCACCGAAGATGACTGTCCTTGAAGACGCACAGCGAACCCTTGGTCCGGATCCACCAGCTTCCTAGCTCCTCCAGGACTTATCAAGCTTGCATTCACGGCCCTTGAACTCCATCAAGCAACCATCACCTCGCTTGCCCTCGAGCACAGCCTCGGCTTCTTCGCAACTGTGCCTCAGGAGCCTAGCTCAGCTGGTCCTTCTGACCTTCCCAGTTCCTTGCTCTTTTTAGGGCTCATCATCAACAGTTGTCTCACTTCAGCTTTCACCTGTCCATCTAATCCCTGTTCAACTCATTGCAAACATTAGATACAGGTGAGGATTGCCAATAACCATCAAAACCAAACTTTGGGGCAAGATAGCCATCCTCCCAAGCTCCATGGGAGTGGATGCACTTTCACACGCATATTCTCCATCGAGACAACGAGGCTGCAGACACGCTCACAAAGCTAGGGTCCAGTTGGGACGTTGTTCTGGCTGGAGTTTTCCTCCAGGAGTTGCATACACCCTCTATCAAGGTGGAGACAGCGTCCGAGTCCAAAGAACAACAACCCGAGGGATCTGGCAACGTTCAATAGATGGCGCAAGAGGTCTTGGTCATCAATCCCGACTGGACAACACCCTTCCTCGACTACATCCTATGGGACACACTCCCACTAGATCAGACCGATGCATGACGCCTGGCGAGGCGTGCCAAGGCTTACGTCATCATCAAAGACGAACTTTACAAGAAGAGCACCTCTAGAATTCTCCAGAGGTGCATACCTCAAGACCAGGGAAAGAAGCTGCTACACGACATTCACTCTGGAGTCTGCGGGCACCAGCGGGCCAAAATCACTAGTCGGGAAAGCCTTTCGATAAGGTTTCTACTGGCCGACTACCGTATCAGATGCTGAGCACATTGTGCGCACCCTGTGAGGGGTGCCAGTACTTCGCCCGGCAGACACACTTGCCGGCTCAGGCGCTCCAAACTATCCCGATCACATGGCCCTTTGCTGTTTGGGGTTTAGATATGGTTGGTCCCCTCAAGAAGGCTCTCGAGGGCTACACACATCTCTTTGTCGCTGTCGACAAGTTTACCAAGTGGATTGAAGCCAAGCCGGTTGCCACGATCACTGCTGAGCGGGCCGTCGAGTTTTTCCTGGACATCGTGTACCGGTTTGGCGTCCCCAATAGTATCATCACGAACAATGGTACTCAATTCACCGGCAATGCCTTCCTCCGATTCTGTGATGACTACAACATTGGCCTCAGCTTCGCCGCAGTGGCGCACCCACACACAAATGGGTAGGTTGAGCGTTCCAATGGTCTGATCATGCAAGGCATCAAACCTCGGTTCTTCCAGTGCCTAAAGAAGTTTGCGGGCAAATGGGCAGCAGAGTTACTCTCGGTTCTCTAGAGCCTGAGGATTACACCCAACCGGTCAACCGGTTACACCCCTTTCTTCATAGTGTATGGAGCCGAGGCCATACTGTCGACTAATCTGGAATACGGGTCCCCGCGTATCCATGCTTACGACGGAGACCAGTCGAAGGAAGCACAACAAGACGCTATTGACCAGCTCGAAGAAGGACGACAAGTCGCTCTACTTCGGTCGGCCAAATACTAGCTGGGCTTACGGCGCTATCACGGCCGACACATACGCGGGTGCGCATTCAACGTTGGCGACTTGGTCCTGTGCCGAGTCCAGTCCAACAAGGACATGCACAAGCTCTCACCACTGTGGGAGGGCCTGTATGTTGTCGCTGAAGTGCTGCGCCCGGGGGTTTACTAACTAAAGGATAAGGACGACAACCTCCTCACCAACACAAGGAACATTGAATAGCTACATCGCTTATATGTTTAAGCTTTGTATTTCCATACCTTAAGTATGAATGAATGAATAAATATTTTATTTGCTCCATCCGAGTAACTCTTGGAGTTTTCGACTGGCCCGCTATGCACGCTCACGGATATGCATAGTGGACACTCGGGGGCTACACCACACTGGGTGTGCCTAAGCGCACTCGGGCTCCTCTCTTTCAACAACTATTTTAGTACTGTGTAAAAGGCCCGGCGTTAACTCTTTGTCTTCGATCGCCAATCTATGTCACAACCCTGTACTACACGGGAAACAGCCCACAGCTAATCTCTACGCAATGGGGCTACGATGAGTCGGCAAGAGCACACACAAATAGTTAACTTACACACAAACAAATTTTTAAGAAAGAAGAGATTAATAAACATAAATTGAGTTAGCCAAAACGTGCATAAGTGAGTTACACTCGGACTTCCCGAGTACTTGACAAGCATAAAGAATGGTTAAACCATTTATCCCTACTTCTACAGGGTAGTGTTTTCGGCGAGGGAGTTCGCCACCGCCTGGACCTCCTCCATCAGCCCCGGGAACTCCTCATCGGCAACGTCGCGGTAGGTCGTTCCCCGATCGCTTCCAAGTCAAGCGACGGGTAGTGGGACTTAGCCACTGTGAGCACCAACTGGGCGCCGGACCGCGTGGACTCCTTCCGCAGAGTGTTAGCCTGGTCCGGTACTTGATGAAGGCGCTCCGCAACCACCTCCGCATGATCTGGAGCCGGGTCGGCCTCCCACAGCGCGTCGCAAGCCACCCGACCAGCCGCCTTTAGAGACTCGGCCGTCTGATTTATCTTCTCCAGGCAGATCTGGAATGCTGTGGAGACAAGGCAAATGCATTAACAAGATAATCGGCAAGCTCCGACTGAGCAGGCGCGGGTCAAGTCCTTATCGGCTGCAGAGTCCGAAGCTCTCTTATTGGCAGACTTGGTGTTGTCCAGGGCCCTCCTTAGGTGGCCCTCGATGGTAGCCTTCTCCTTCTCAAGCTGCCCAGCTCTTCCCTAAGCTTGGCAATACCTTCAAGCTCTTCCCTAAGCTTGGAGGCCTCTTCCCTAAGATTGGTGGTATTTTCAAGCTCCTTTCTGAGCTCCGAGGCCTCGCCTTTAGCAGCTGCAGAGGATGTTACGAAGAGTCAGCATAACACAAGCAGAAGTAACTGAAGAAGTTCAGAATCGTTACCTTGAACATCCTTCTTCAGGGACTCGATCTGCGCCTCCTTCACGGCCACCTGCTCCTGTACTGTGCGGAGCGTGCCTTTCAAGTTGTCCCACTCGGCCTGGCGCTGGCCGAGTTGGTCAAAGGCTAGGAGCTTGTCCTAGAGGAACTTAGTTTTGTCCCTGGACCTCTTGGTTAAGTTCTGCATAGCCAACAAAAGAAATCAGTTACTCGAGAAAAGCGTCAAGACCCTCCGCTCGGTTCCACGAACCGAGTGGAGGCTCGGGGGCTACACTCACTAGGTACACTGATCGTGCCCCTAGTGTGGAATCTACAAGACAAAAGGAACCTTCGTCCGACTGTTCCAGTCGGCCGGAGGCTCGGGGGCTACACGTACCCACTGGGTGCACTGATCGTGCCCCCAGTGCAGAAATCTACAGGCTAATAAAGAACCTCCGCCCGACTTGGACAGTCAGGTAGAGGCTCGGGGGCTACTTCCCAGAGAGTGCACCGTCTGCAACTCATGGTGAAAAACAGAGAAGAAAATACAAAGGCAAGGTTGAAGAGCATACCTGCATTAACTGCCGTATCTTGCCATTCACTAGGTTGGCGCTCTCCTTCACCGTCTTCAACAATGTCGGGAGCTTTTCTCTGAGTTGGATAGCGGCGTTCAGTGCCTCCTCCCACTCCTCCGACCCTCGAACGTCGTCGGTCTCCCACATGACTTCGCCTAGCTTCAAGGGATCCATCTAGCAGACCCGAAATGGCTGGACGTCCACGTGAAAGCTGGGCGGTGGTGGTGGCACTCGGCTGATCTTGATCTCCTCCACCGGGAGCACCAACTTCCCTCTGGGATCCAGCGGGACAACCCACACCTGACTCAAACCCACCAGCTCTGTCGCGGCGAGGCCTTGCGCTCCGGCGCTGGATTCCTCCGGCCGAGTGGCAGGTGGCGGGGTCGGGGGCACGCCGCCCTGTCGGACGGAGGGCTACAGTGAAGGATCATCTGCAGTTCTTGGGGGAGACGAGGGTTGGGCATCCGGCCCTGATCCACCTCCGCCCTGAGCGGGCCCCGGGGCACTCGGCCTCCCCCTTGGGATGTCTCCTGGTTTCCTTGGCCTGCAAAGACAACTGGTGTTTTTATTACCTCCAGCCATGAAAAAGAGCAAGGGGTGTTCACTCGACGACATACCTGCTGGACCGAGGAACTTGAGGGCGCATCTTGGGCGCCGGGGCCTGCTGCCCCGGTGCGGCGGTCATCGAAGCCGACGGCGCCGAAGAGCCACTCTGCTCCCCGAAGGCGGCATCAGCTATCCACTTCCCCCTCCGACTGAGAGGGACTTCATCCTCAGCCGCCTGAGGATTCTCCTCAGCGGCGGCGACTAGTACCGTTGGGGCAGGACGGGCAGAGGAGCTGCCCTGTCCCCCCGCGGTGGCATCAGTGGCAAGTCTCCTCGGTGGAGCACTGGGCTCCTCCGCTGCGGGTGTCTTCCGCTTCGATGACCCGACGCCGACAGTGGATGTCCCAATCCTCCCCTACGGTGGCTGCCCGCCACCGGGGACGCCGGTGTATGGCGGCTGGTTCCAGGGCTCGGTCTCCGGAAGAGGGGCCTTGGAGTTGAATCCGAAGAGGTCCTGCAAAGTCGGGGCGCACAGACGCAGTCCAAATATGACTTGACTACAGCACAAACTGCAAATGACAATATCCAAAGATTGGTCGCTCACCTAACTTGGGGGGCGGCCCAGACTAAAGGGCGTCGAGTGTCCGGAGGTATCCAGGATCGTTCCCTGGGCCATCAGCCTCCCGACCCGGCGCCGTACCTCGTCTTCTGAAAGTACGTCGGCCGACTCCCGGGTCACATCCTGTTGATTGATGTACTCATACATCGGATGGGCCCTTAGCTTTGCGGGCTGGATTCGTCAGCTGATGAAGGTTGATATGACCCTGGCGCTGGTAACTCCCGACTAAAGCACTTGAGCAAGGTGCCCCAGAAGGACTTCAACCCCAGGGCACTCCCAGTCCTTTGGGAGCTCCGTCCAGCTTGCCTTGCATTCAGGAGGCTGACCCTCGAACCTCGGAAGTGAAGGCTCGAGGTTGAAGCAGTAGAACCACTCCGAGTGCCATCCCTTGTTGGAGATTCTTCACACATTTTCTACTTCATATATGCATGTGTGCTCTGATCATAACACATGTTAATGAATTCTCAGAACATGCCTTAAAAGAAACTCTAAAATCTGCATCATTTCAGCTCAGTTCAGTCTGATTCTCATGATTCATTTAATGCTCTGAACTGATGAAATGCAAGTTGTGAGAATATGCTACTCATGGTCTCAGTTTAGATTTGTGCATTTGCATTCCAAAAGAAAATCTCTTATGCACAGCTTCAGGGGGAGTATATTCTAACAACATGCACATGTATTACTCATTCATATCTTTTATTGATATTGTTGAATGGGTTGCCACTAACCACCAAAAAGGGGGAGATTGAAGAGCATCTAGGCCCCTAATTGGTTTTGATGGTTAATGGCAACCCAAACTGGAATCTAATATTTACAATGAGTGTAAGTAGGATAAGTAGGTTCCATGAAGAGGAGTCATCCAGAAAAGGATGACCACCCAAATTGTTCAAAGGTGGTTTCCAGGACAAGGAGATGGCTGCGCTAGGCAGCTGTGCCACAGCTGTGAAGAAGCCGGTGCTGTGCAAGGAGTTGCAAGCAAGGTGATGTTGGCTTGATGCGTCAAGAGCCGTGACTACAGTTGGTGGAAGCTGAAGCCTAGGTTTGCTAGTTTTTTTGAGTCCTTAGGAAACACCTGTACTATTAAGAAGGATGAAGTAGCATTGATTCTTTGGAGTTCCTTTTGCTCAAATGCTCAGAGTGTTGGACAGTGGCACTGATGCCTTGATGTCAGTGGCCCTATAACAACAGTTTTGCACAAGTGTGAAACTAGATTGTGCTAGCACACTGTTGTGCTAGCTTCCTAAAACCCCAGAGCCAAAGTTACCTACGTGGCACAGCTGTGTCACAGGTGAACTACCGCTCTATGACTCAGGTATATCTCTCTACCAGGGGAGAGCTTGTAAATGCTAAGGGAACTGCACTGTAATAGTCTATCTGCTAAGTCAGAAGATTGTTGGAGGTTCTCTCCTTAATAGGTATCAGAGTTAGTGTGTGCGCTGAGGGCACGTGGTGTGCCAAGACCGGGCTGAGTAGTGAGGCTACGTCAGTTAGGGTTTCACCTATGTCAGCCTCTGGTGACACAGGTGTCGGTCTGCCTGAGCCGGTTACCATTGCGCATTGTGATTAGCTATGTCACTGTTGCCTGTCACTGGTGACCCATTTAATCCTACGTGGCATGAGTGTAATGGTCAGGTGCCTGTGGACTCTATATATAGAGGACCAGGGGAGGTCTCTAACCTCAACCTTTGCCAAAACTTCTGCAATCCATTTCGACCATTGTAAACCTCTTTCTCCTGAACAGAAGCAAATCTTCCTAAGTCTTAGTTCAAGTGAGAGATAGAGCTTTGAGCACAGAGAGCACTGGTTCCTCCAAGAGACTTTGTTGCAGATTCTTTCTTGGGGTGTCTACTCCTAGACAGGCATAGGAGTTGCTACAACCACCCAAGCTTGTGTGGGCTGGTGCAGTAGTCTGTGAAGGTGATTTGGAGTCTACCTGCTGCAAGGCGAAAGGACTTCCACAAGCAAGAGAAAGAGACCTGAGAACTCAAATACTCGGAGAACAAGCACAATTCACGCTGGCGATCTCTTCGGAGCAGCCTCTCCAACGGAGACGTACCACCTCTGAAAAGAGTGGGAACTTCGTTGAAAAATCCCTCGTCTCCCTGAGTACTTGTCATTTTATACTTGCTAGCTCTTCAAATTTGCATGCTACTGTGATTCTCTGATATACTTGATCTAGCTACAAATCCTTTCTCTTTGACTATGTGAATCTAGCTGTGTCACAGTTGTCTTATTGTTTATATCATACCTGTGCAAGTTACCTGTTACATAGCTATATATCTTATATCTGTTTAGGGCTTCTAGCTTGCCTGTGTTAGTCACCTGTGTGACAGCTACGTGTTAATTTTCATATACATTCTGTCTGTGTAGCTTACCTGTCTCACAGCTAGCTAAACCTATAAACCTGATTAGTCTTAAACCCCTAAATCTGAAGTAATTGTTAAAGATTTTAATCAGCCTCCTATTCACCCCCCCTCTAGTCGGCACCTACGATCCTTTCAAAGTCCTGCTCGCCAAATGTAGATGAAGGCACCGAGCTCTCCTCTTCCTCTTCGAACAAGTCGGCGGACCAGATCTAGGGTTTGGGATTCTTGATCGGGGTTTGGCTGGCTGAGGTGGGGAGGCGAATGCATGGAAGACTATGCGGCGGTGAGGCGGAATCTACACGGCGGCGAGATGGATGCAAAAATGTCTGCGATTTGGATTTGTTGCGTGGCGGCGCTCTTGATTCCGTGGGGCGCGGGGAAGACGAAGAGGCTGTTGGGTGCTGAGGAGACAAAGTGTGAACTGAATGGAAAATGAGCGGTCCGCGTTGTTCCCCTGTCTTACAAAGCAAGACAACCTGGGCAGCGCGACTCTTCCGCTTCCACGGTGCAACTCTTCTGATTTCACAACGTGACATTTCCACTCCCAACGCTCGCTTGATTAGGGTTTCAACGGTTAGCCTTCCGGGGCTAATGGGCCGTTTGAATACACCCCAAATAAAGTGCAACCATAGTGTGCCTTTAACGGCCGCTAGTCGGTTACCGAATAACTTGGGACTGAAACATTACGGTTTTGAAGGGTTTCGGTGGTTGGCCTCCAGGGGCTCACAGCCACTTGAATATACCCGAGTGAAGGGCGGTAGTACTCGAAAGAGCATCTAGGCCCCCAAGTTGGTTTTGATGGTTAATGGCAACTCAAACTAGAATCTAACATTTACAGTGAGTGTAAGCAGGTTAGAATGTTCCAGGAAGAAGGGTCATCAAGGAAAGGATGACCACCAAAAAGGTACAAGTGTGGTTTCTAGAACTAAGGAATGGCTGTGCTAGGCAGCTGTGCCACAGCTGTGAAGAAGCCTGTGCTGTGCAAAGAGTTGCAAGCAAGAAGGTGAAAGTGGCTTGATGTGTCAAGGACCGTGACTGCAGTTGGTGGGCAGGTAAAGCCTAGATTTGCTAGTTTCTTTGAGTCCATAGGAAACACCCGTACTATCAAGAGGGATGAAGCAGTAACAGTTGTCTAAGGAACTTTTGCTCAATGCTCAGAGGGTTGGTTAGTGGCATTGATGTTTTGAGGTCAATTGCCCTGTGTCAATAGCTTTGTCTAAGTATGAGATAGGTTTGTGCTAGCACTCTGTAGTGTTAGCAGTTGAAAACCCTAGAGCCTTAGTTATCAGTGTGACACAGCTGTATCTTAGGTGGTCTACTGCTCTGTGACTCAGGTACATCTCTGTACCAGGGGAGAGCTTGTAAATGCTAAGGTACCTGCACTGTGATAGGTGGTCTAAGTCATCAAAAGTCTATTGGAGGTTCCCTCCTTATAGGTATTAGAGGTACAAGTATGCTGAGGGCATGTCATGTGCCAGGACCGGGCTGAGTAGTGCTGCTATCAGTTAAGAGTTCACCTGTGTCAGCCTCCGGTGACACAGGTGTCGGTCTGCCCGAGCCGGTTACAGTTGGGCGTCGTGTGTAGCTGTGTCACCGGTGGCTGACACCGGTAACTCACTTAATCCGACGTGGCAACAGTATAGCGGTCGGGTTCCTGTGAACCCTATAAATAGGGGACCAGGGGAGGACTTCGTCCTCAACCTTGCTCAAATCTGTGAAGTACATACAACCGTTACAAAGCCTCCAACCACCGAACAAAAAGCCAAAAGCCTAAGTGTTAGTTCGAGTGAGTGTTTGAGCTTTGAGCAAAGAGCAAAGGTTCCTCCAAGAGATTGCTGCTGCATCATCTGTTACTTTTGGAGTGTCTACTCCTAGACGGGCGTAGGAGTTTCTGGTATCACCCAAGCTTGTGTGGGCTGAACTAGTAAGTTTGTAAAGGAGAATCGAAGTCATCCTGCTGCAAGGCAAAAGGACTTCTACAAGCAAGGAAGAGACCTGATCGTCAGGTACTCGGAGAACAAGCACGATTCAATGCTGGTGATCTCTTCGGAGTAGCCTCTCCAACGGAGACGTACCTCTCTGAAAAGAGTACGGAACTTCGGTGAAAAACTGCCTTGTCTCTCTGAGTGCTTTACCTGTTTACTTCCAGTAGTTATTTGTGCTTGCATGCTTGTGTGATCTTAGTTATCTGTGTACATCTAAGATAGATCACCTTTTTACCTGCTTAGCTTAGCTGTGTCTCAGGTCCTAGCGATCATATCTGTTATCTGTCTTAGCTACCTGTGTCACAGGCAATAGTTCTTTTTCATCTGTGCTAGGTTATTAGATCACCTGTGTGACCACCTGTGTGATAGGCAAGTGTTAATTTATCTGTGAAATCTTATCTGTGCTATCACCTGTCACACAGCCACTTTAACCTATTAATCTGTTAAGTATTATCTTGTTAATATAAGCTAAAAGAAAGAAATTTTATTAGTCTCCTATTCACTCCCCCTCTAGTCGACACCTTTGGTCCTTTCAATTGGTATCAGAGCAAGGTTGCTCTTTGATTTGGCTTAACAGCCAGAGTTTAAAAGATGTCGGGCTATGAGGGTAAAATACCTATTTTTACTAGAACTAACTATGCATTTTGGAAAAGAAAGATGCAAATGCATCTCATTGCTATTGACCCAGATGTATGGGAAGTTGTTGATACAGGTTATGAGCTATCAGGTGCAGAAACCCTCAGCGCTAATGACAAGAGAAACATCCAAAACAATGCTAGAGCTGCAACAGCCATCTTCATGGGCTTACAAGAGCATGACTTCAATAGAGTCAGCACAATGGAGTCTACCAAGGATATCTGGGATACTTTAGAGTAGATTTATGAGGGCAGTGAGACTCTGAAGAAATCCAAAAGAGGTCTACTGGAATCAACCTTGGAGAGATTCGAGTATCAGCATGGTGAGGACATCAACTCCCTATTCTCAAGACTCACCATCATCACCAACCAGCTGAAGACCTTAGGCTCCAACAGAGTTGAAGATGAGGATGTGATCAAGAAGTTCTTGTCAGTGCTTCCTAAGCCCTACAGAACTCTTGTTCTCATGCTAAAGGAGAAAGATGGGTTCGACAAAATGAAGCCCATTGAAGTGTTAGGAAGGATTCTAACACATGAAATAGAAATCAAGCAAGAAGGAAAGCACACTTCTTCTCCCACTGTCAAGAAGAACATTGTTTTGAAAACCACTGCATCTACTTCTCAACTTGAGAGTGATAGCAGTGAGGAACTCAATGAAGAGATGACCAGTGGAGAGAAAAATGAGCTGATCCTTCTCACAAGGAATTTCAGAAAGTTCTACAGGAAAAAGAAGCAGTTTGGGTCCGCAGACAGGTTCAAGGGAAAGAAGCTGTCCAAAGACAACAAATGCTTTGAGTGTGGCAAGGAAGGCCACTTTGCTGCTGACTGTCCAACCAAGAAGAAGGACAACAGTTATTACAAGAAGAAGAAGGACTTCAATGGGAAGAAGAAGACCTTCAGCAACAAGCACCCAACTTATTCCAAGAACAAGGCCACTGTTAGAGCTTATGTGGGACAAGCTTGGGTATCAGATGACTCAGGCTCAGAGGAAGAGTCTGAAGATGAAGAACAAGTTGCTGGGATTGCCATCAGCATGGCTGATGAACCCAGTTGTGACACAGCCAGGTCACCTAGCTCCACTGATGATCAGGCTCCTTCCTCCTCTTCTCCCTTGTGCCTCATGGCCAAGGACTCTAAGGTATTAACTGAAGATGATTTTCCTAATTATGCTGAACTAATAGATATCTTGGAAAGAACAAAGAAGGGCTATGGTAAGGAAAGGAGAGAGAACATATCTCTTAGGGACAAACTCAGGGAGCTGAGAGAGACCTGTGATGAAGTCATAGATGACAGGGAAAATCTCAGGCTAGATCATGAGAACCTGGAAATAGCTCATGAGAAGCTCAGATTAGCTCATGAGCTTCTCCTCAAGGAGCATGAAGAGCTGAAGGCAAAGCATGCTATTTGCATTGATGTTTCTGCTAACATATCTGTTGCTATGCCTTTGCCTATTCCTACTGTTGTAGAAACCTGTTTAAACTGTGCTAGCCATATAAATGTACTGATATCCACAGGTGGAGTGATGGATGACTCAAAAGAGGCTTCAACCTCTAATTTGACTAACTCTGTGGATGCAGCTGAGCACAACAAGCTCAAGGAGGAGCTAGAAGTGCTTAAGAGGCTCATGAGAAAAGGCCTATGCACTGCCAACATTGGCATACAGAATTATCAGCTTATTAGGGCTGAAATGCTTAGAAAGAATGAAGGCCAAAAAGGCCTGGGTTATTCTATCTCTGCAAATAAGGATAAACTGCCTGCTGTCACTAACTCTAACATTGCAGGAAAATTTGTGAAGCAGGCAAATACAAATGACAACAAATTTGTTGGTCATGAGCAGAGAAAGAGGAATGCAGTAAACATTCCCTCTAACCTAGCCTATGTTCTGCAGAAGGATATGAAAGGGAAAATAGTGGCCAAGTATGTTGGTCACAGGCACTTAGCAAAATGGTTACCTGCTAGCTGGGTGCCCAAGGCTACAGTTGCCTGTGTCACCGGTGGCTCACACAGCTGTGTGCCCACCAGTGTCACAGGTAGGTCAAACAGGTCACTAACCCTTGTTGCAGGTGACTGTCAGCCTAAGAGAATTAAAGTCATATCATCTGTGGCAGATGCTGCTAATCTTAAACACAAATATGCTATTTATACTTCAGCAACTACTGCATATGGTAAAACTGCTAAGGGAACCAAACAAGTTTGGGTCCCTAAACCCTATAACTAATCTTGCAGGACTCTGCCTCTAGTGGAACTGACTGGGTTGTGGACAGTGGATGTACACAACATATGACAAGAGGCAGAGAGGAGTTTGTAGAGATCACCCATGAAAATCTTTCAAGTAAACATGTGATCTATGCAGATAACTCCAAGGGAAAGGTAAATGGCATTGATAAAGTTACCATATCTAAACATCACTCTTTATCTAATGTAATACCTGTGGATCAGATAGGTTATAGCCTTATGTCTGTGTCACAGCTGTGTGACACAGGTATGAAAGTAACTTTCTATCTTGATGAGGTTATAACTTCCAAACTATCTGATGATTCTCAAGTGTTCAAAGGATGCAGGTCTAGAAAACTATACATTGTCAACTTCAACAAACAGCCTGCAGCAGCTTCATGGTGTCTCATGGCCAAGGCCGGTGTTGGCTGGCTGTGGCACAGGCGGCTAGGACATGCTAGGATGAAGCTTCTCAATAAACTGAGCAAACATGACTATATCATAGGCTTGGATAAGGTAAAGTTTGAGAAGGACAAGCCCTGCAGTTCATGTCAAGCCGGCAAACAAGTTGGAGCTGCCAATCGTCCCAAGAATGTCATGACCACCACCAAACCTTTTGAGCTCATTCACATTGACCTTTTTGGTCCTACTACATATGAAAGCTTGGGAGGTAACAAGTATGGATTTGTCATTGTAGATGATTTTTCTCGCTATACTTTGGTGTTCTTTTTGAAGGAGAAGACACAGGTTTACAAGAAATTCAAGCACCTCATTATCAGAGTACAAAATGAGTGGAAGGTAAACCTTGTCAAGGTCAGGAGTGACAATGGGACTGAGTTCAAGAACTCCAAGGTGGAAGCATTTCTGGACAAGCATGGAATCAAGCATGAATTATCAAGTCCATATGCTCCACAACAAAATGGAGTAGTGGAAAGGAAGAACAAAACCTTGATAGAGATGGCAAGGACACTGCTAGATGAGTACAAGACTTCACCAAGATTTTGGGCTGAAGCTGTCAACACTGCCTGCCACTCCATCAACAGGATATATCTATATCCACTACTCAAGAAGACTCCTTACCAGCTGCTTACCAACTCCAAGCCAAATGTCTCATACTTCAGAGTACTCGGTTGTAAGTGCTACATTCTTAGGAAGGGCAAACGCCTTACTAAGTTTGAAGCTAAATCTGATATTGGTATATTCCTTGGCTATGCTACTAACTCTCATGCCTATAGAGTTTTTAACACCTCTACAAAGGTTGTTGAAGAATCTATAGATGTGAATTTTGATGAGTCTTATGGCTCCCAAGGAGAGCAAGTTGCTAATGATGTAGGGAGTAAGGACATTCGAAAGAAGTCTACTGGTGAATTCAGACCCACCATCAAGGAGGAATCTGGATCACCAGGAGAGGGTGAAGACACTGGAGATGAAGACATCGAGCTCGAGTACAACCCAGCCAATGATCTCCTGGATGCAGAGTACCTGTCTCAGCCACTGTGTTGCAGGAAGAACCAGCTGTGTCACAGGCAACACCATCAGCTGTGACACAGGTGGTTGACCCCGAACCCCTTGTGATCAGTAGGCTGCAGAAGGATCACCCTGTAGATCAAATCATCGGTGCTATTAATAGAGGAGTGACTACTCGTTCTCGAATTGCTAATTTTTGTGAACATTACTCCTTTGTTTCCAGTGTTGAACTCAGGAACATAAATGAAGCTCTAAAGGATGCTGATTGGATCAATGCCATGCATGAAGAGCTCAATCAATTTGAGAGAAATCAAGTTTGGTCCCTGGTGGAAAGACCCAATGATCATAATGTGATTGGAACAAAATGGGTCTTCAGGAACAAACAAGATACTAATGGACAAGTGGTAAGGAACAAAGCCAGACCTGTGGCTCAAGGTTTTACACAAGTGGAGGGTCTGGACTTTGGAGAAACCTTTGCCCCAGTGGCAAGACTTGAAGCCATCAGGATCCTCCTTGCTTATGCTGCTCACCATAACATCAAGCTCTATCAGATGGATGTGAAGTCTGCTTTCCTGAATGGTAAATTTTCTGAACTTGTATATGTTGAGCAGCCACCAGGATTTCAAGATGATAAGAAACCACATCATGTCTATAAACTGAACAAAGCACTCTATGGTTTAAAACAAGCACCTAGGGCATGGTATGACACATTGAAAGACTTTCTAATCAATAATGGTTTTATCATGGGCTTAGTTGATACTACTCTATTCACAAAGAGAAATGGAAAAGATTTATTTATGTGCCAAATTTATGTCGATGACATAATATTTGGTAGTACTAACCGTTCCATGAGTGATGAGTTTAGTAAGCTGATGACCAAGAGATTTGAGATGTCTTTGGATGGAGAACTTAAGTACTTCCTAGGACTTCAAATCCAACAACTAAAGGAAGGGACTTTCATCTCTCAAGAACAGTTCACCAAAGACATCATCACCAAGTTTGGCATGAAGGATGCAAAAGGTATTCATACACCCATGCAAACTAATGGTCATCTAGACTTGAACACTGAAGGTAAGTCTGCTGATTAGAAAGATTTTAGATCTATGACAGGTTCTCTGTTAACCTGTGTGCATCTAGGCCAGATATCATGTTAAGAGTATGCATGTGTGCTAGATTCCAAGCTAACCCTAAGGACTACCATAGAGTTGCAGTAAAAAGGATTCTGAGATATTTAATTCACACCTCAGGTTTTGGCTTATGGTACCCTAAAGGTGCAAATTTTGAGCTAGTTGGCTATTCTGATAGTGACTGTGCAGGGTGTAAGGTTGACCGAAAAAGCACCTCTGGTACTTGTCAATTTCTAGGGCATTCTTTGGTGTCCTGGTCATCCAAGAAACAAAACTCAGTAGCCCTTTCCACTGCAGAAGCTGAGTATATAGCTGCTGGTAGTCGTTGTGCTCAGTTATTATGGATGAGGCAGACCTTGAAAGATTTCGGCATATCTTTTAATCAAGTACCCCTCTTTTGTGATAATGAAAGTGCAATTAAGTTAGCCAACAACCCAGTACACCACCAAAGATCCAAACACATTGAAGTGAGGCACCACTTTCTTAGAGATCATGTTGAGAAGGGAAATATACAGCTGTGCCATGTAAGGACTGAAAAACAATTAGCAGATATTTTCACCAAGCCCTTAGATGAGACCAGATTCTGTGCTCTGAAGAGTAAATTGAATATCATTGATGTCTCTAATCTTCAATAAAAGGATTGGCTTGGTGTCTAGCTCATATACGTTTGCTATTTATATTGCTTTCATATATACCTGAGTTACCCACCTGTGTCACAGGTGTGTACTGTGCTTAGTGTTTGGGAATATTTCTGAGTTTTGTGTGTGCACATTCATGTGTACATGTTTTCTAATCAACTCATGTCAGTTTTAGCTTTGCTTGATTGTTTTTCTGGCAAACTGACATTGAGAAGATTCTGTAAGGACATTCTGATAGTGTTCCAATGCTTTCTATCTTATCAAAATCTCTCTGTCTAAGTATTCCATGGATCAAATACTTGTCACCTGAGTCGTCCATCTGTGTCTTAGGTGAATGCTTTTTGACTCCGTAGGTCATAGGGTTTATCTTTCCACATACCTGTGTCACAGGTCCTTGAGTCAGCTGTGACACAGCCATCTTATACCCCTTCGGCCTATATAAAGAATCGATGCGTCCCCACAGAATCCATGTTCGACTCAAAACCCAAGTCTTCCGCCACGTGCAAATCTCTCGGATTCTTGCCGAATTCGAGGATTCCGTCCTCGAAAATCTTCCGTCTCATCGGAGAAAGCTTTCCAACGAGCATCAACGTTGATTCTTCCGCGCATTGTCAAGTTTTTGATCAATGTAAGGTTCTGCAAAACCCTCTCTGCTTCCGCCCTAGCTCTATAACATTCGCAATCATTTACAGGTTAATCTAGTAGCGCATTGTTCGTGTCTAGGGTTTGTCTAGCTCTTATTCATCCACCAGATAGTTTCTATCTTGAAATTGAACGGCAAATCCATGCTAAACCCTAGTTTTCTAAAATCTGTCGTCCGCCTCTGCACATAGCTGTGTCACCACTAGGATCTCACCTGTCACACAGGCATGCCCATTCCATCGGCAGAGATCTCGGTTTGTTGCTAAGTCTTCACCTGTGTCACCTCAATCTCACACAGGTGTCTCACACAGCTGCTATCCTCTGCATCTAAGAACACCTCTTACCTATATTCTTCTCATCCATTCTGTTTCTCCAGATGTCTTCAGAATCAGAAAAAGCTAATAGTGGTGTGAACTGGTCTGATCCAGAGGAGTCCAGCCAAGAAATGGTCATTTCAGATTCTGATCAAGAAAGAGAAAGGCTGAGACAGCAAGCAGAAGCTGCTGAAAGGAGAAAGGCAAGCCAAAAGGCTTACAGGCAGAGAATTGCTGCTGGAAAGAAAGCAGCTGCTTCTAAAGCTGGCAAGGACAGCCCTAAACTTGCTCCATCCAGGAGGACAAGATCCTCAGCTGCTGTTGAGCACACTTCTTTGGGAAAAGAGGCTGCCAAGAAGCCAAGAAAGGTAGTCAAGAAATCATCTAAGCCAGCTGCTGCAAATGTGATGCTGCCAAGCGGCACACTCACTATAAGAGAACCATCCCCAAAACCTGTTGCACAAGAGGAAGATCCAATCTTTGAGCACGACAGGATCATTCTTGATGAATTGGATACATTGGCAGCTCAGATAGAAGAAGAAACAGATGAGGACATCAAGAAGAAGCTTCTCACCATCTACACTGCTAAGAGTCTGGATTTATCATACATGGCAAGGCCTAAAGCGGTATCCCATTCCAGAGCCAACACAAGAAGACAAGACTCTTATGAGAAAAATTGCTGAGCTAAACAGAAAGGTGAAAACTGCTAAATCATATTCTGAAGAGGTTGAACTAAGAAAGAAAATTGTTGAGTTACAAGATAAGTTCTCCTCTAGCAGTATAGAGTTTTCCCTTCATAAAACAGTTGAGGTGCAACACACAGATGCCAAAGATAGGCATCTCATGCTACAAATTGGAGAGATGCTCAAGAAGTCAAGGTCCATGGCAAATGGCCTTGAGAGGAAAGCCTTGCTAGCAGAAGTCAGGATCAAGCAAGGCCAGTTGTCTCCTTGTCTCAGGCCCAAGCATCTGCCTGGCTCAACAGTTGCTCTAGCAACTGCTCCTCCTCCTGTTGCTAAGTCCATGCAACATGGCATCAGTCAATCCCAAAGAGATAGCTTCCTGCTTGAAGAAATTCAAAATTTAATGAGCCAATCCAAACTTATGTCAAGATATCCAGAGAAGGAAGCAATTCTAAAAGAGATTGAGTCTAAAAGAAGCCAACTGTCTCCTTATCTTAGGCCAACTTCAGCTAGTGCCAAAAGGCCAAGGTCTGGAACAGTTGCTGTTTCTGAAGATCCTGCTGCTAAGAAGCAAAAAGAAGCTGAGGTATCAATCGTATCAGAATCTGTTCAAGAATCTCAGCTTTCCATGAAAGAGCAGCTTAACAAATAGAAAGAAGCCATCCAAGAGCTCAAGAAGGAAGTAGCACCACCTGTGGCATAGGTGGCTAGCCCAGCCAAGTCTATCCAACAGATTTATCAAAGAAGGAGCAGAAAATCTCAAAGTTCCACAAGTGTGGACACTTTATCATCATTGGATCTACAAAAGCAAAAGTCTCCTTCTCATTTTCTAATATCAGAGACAGTAGAGCCAACTCAAGCTGCAACAAAGGCCCCAGTGCCTTCTACATCTCAAAAGGCTGGATTTGTGAAGCCTTCCGAAGCTGCCCAACCTTCAAGTCCATAGCTGTCTCAGCCAGCTGTGTCTCAGGCAGCAGATGATCAAGTCCAAGAGCCTCACCGGTCTCCATCACCCGTGCCACCGCCAGCTGACCCCACTCCTTCAGTTCAGTCATCTGTGTCCTCACCTGTGGCACAGGCAAGTAAGTCAGCTGAGCAAAAAGAAAGCTCCGAGAGCTCATCTGATGATGGTAGAGGAGTGTCTGTGACTCCACCAAGGCCAAGAGAATCTAGAGCTGATTCTGATGAAGATTATCAGGCCGAGAGCTCATCCCCTAGTGAAGAATCAGCTGGTCAACAAGAGGAAGAAGAAGCTGAACATGAGGATAGCCCACCCAGTCCCTCAGTTGCAGATGATGACCTGGAATCCAAGTATCACTACATATTTTCGTATGCTCTGCGGACTGAGGTTAATCAAATACAATTTATTTCAAGAGCTGTGGCCAAGAAGCTTCCTAAGAGCGATCCCAAGAAATCCAAGAGCAAAGTTGCCTCCATCAGAATGAGGTCAACTTGCCCCTACTTCAATGAAGATAAGGAATATAATGAACCATCTTGCTCAGACCCTAGATTTCACAATGATCATCAAAGGGGTATCTACCATCAAATCTATCTTCCAAAGGGTTTGTTGACTGCAAGGCCATTGATTGGTCAGCTCTGAATGATCCAAGGCTGAGGTCTCTCCCATCTATAATTCAAGCATCAGGCCTGAAATTTATCTACAGTCTTCAACAAGATTATGACCCAGAAATTCTTAAGGAATTCTATGCCACTGTCTGGGTTGAGCAAACAAATCAAGATGTTATGCTCTGCAAGACTAGAGGTCAACTTCTTTCCATCGCAGCTCCAGAGTTCAACAGTCTATTTCATGCTCCAGTGGAGCCTGGCATGCCCAATCTATTCAATTTAGAGCCAGTCTCAAATGCTGATAGAAGAAAGTTCTACCCCAGGAGCTTTACCTTCTCTGTCAAAGCCCCTCCAGAACATGTTTACTTCAAGGGCATTACCATAACAGCCAAGCATCTGGTGAAGATCATAAATGTCACTCTTCAGCCCAAGGGAGGCAACACAGATGCAGTCTACAATCCTGTTTGGCAGATATTGGTACATATTGCTAAGAATCAGCACTTTGATGTGGCCAGATACATATTCCATGAGATAGATGCTGTACAGAAGGATAAAAAGGCCAAGCTCAGATATGGGTCGTACATTATGTATATAATCCTTCAAAGAATAGGTCTTCTGGATTCCAACTTTGATATGTCAGTGAAGACCATCAAGACCCAGCTCAGGCCTCAGGCTGATGACCATCCTGATGAGGTTGCTGTTCCAGCTTTGTTTGGAGATTCCCCAGATCCAGCTGTGTCAGCTCCCGGTGACACAGCTGCTCCAACAGCTCCTCAAGTGCCTGCTCCCCAAGTGTCTGCTCCTCAAGTCCAACTGCCTACCGGTGTCACCGCTGATCCTCCTTCAGCCGACCCAGCTGAGTTAGTATCTGTGACACAGGTGGCTGAAGATGGCACTCTGTCCTCCTCTCTGATGTCTCCATTAGCAGCTAGAGCCTACCAGAACAAGATCATGCCAACTCAGTTCGCAGCTCTGCGCAAAGAAAACCTTCAGCTCATAACCAAAGTTGACAATCTAGACTCCAAAGTCGATCAGCTACAGGCTCAACTGTTAGAAGTTCTCCAGCTGCTGAAAACCAAGCTACCTTGAATGTTTCTCTTCCTCATCCCTTTCTGGTGTTTTAGTGTCAAAGGGGGAGAGATTTGTAAAAAGGGGAAAGATCAGAGATAGGGGGAGTGATTAGTCATAGGGGGAGAGAAAAGATTTTGGTGTAATCAAGACTTGGTTTATTTTTGATTCTCCTGTCTTGATTGCAATTAACTTAAGTGTTTCTGCTCTGATGCATATGTGTTTTTCTTCTAAGTCATTGCTCTGATACATATGTATTCTTTTGATCTGATGCAGTAAGTTTTACCATGTCTGTTGCTCTGATGCATATATCTTCTTTTATGAAGCTGTATATTTATTTATGCTCTAACTCATACATTCATTTTAAGCTTATTCTCTGATACATATGTCCAGTGCTTGATGCTCTGATATATAGTTCACACTCTGATATATATGACCAATGATTTATGCTCTGATACACATGGTTATGCTCAGATACATATGTTTATCATGAATCTCTACTCTAATATGCTCATATGGTCTGATACATAATCATATGCTCTGGTCATTGAATTTGCATCAGAAGTAAATCATATCAGTTCAGTTCAATCATGCCTAATGATCTATTCAATTCTCTGAATTGATAAAAGTGTAAGTTGTAAGAAAATGCTACCCATATCCAAAATCAAAATATGTGCATTAGCAAGTTCAAAGCAAATCTTTTGTGCACAGCTTCAGGGGGAGTATATTCTATACAACATGCACATATACTTTCTAGTCAAATTGTTATGCAAATTTGTTGAATGGGTTGCCACTAACCACCAAAAAGGGGGAGATTGAAAGAGCATCTAGGCCCCTAAGTTGGTTTTGATGGTTAATGGCAATTCAAACTAGAATCTAACATTTACAGTGAGTGTAAGCAGGTTAGAATGTTCCAGGAAGAAGGGTCATCAAGGAAAGGATGACCACCAAAAAGGTACAAGTGTGGTTTCCAGGACTAAGGAATGGCTGTGCTAGGTAGCTGTGCCACAGCTGTGAAGAAGCCGGTGCTGTGCAAGGAGTTGCAAGCAAGGTGAAGGTGGCTTGATGTGTCAAGGACCGTGACTGCAGTTGGTGGGCAAGTAAAGACTAGATTTGCTAGTTTCTTTGAGTCCATAGGAAACACCCGTACTATCAAGAGGGATGAAGCAGTAACAGTTGTCTAAGGAACTTTTGCTCAATGCTCAGAGGGTTGGTCAGTGGCATTGATGTTTTGAGGTCAATTGCCCTGTGTCAATAGCTTTGTCTAAGTATGAGATAGGTTTGTGCTAGCACTCTGCAGTGTTAGCAGTTGAAAACCCTAGAGCCTTAGTCACCGGTGTGACACAGCTGTGTCTCAGGTGGTCTACTGCTCTATGACTCAGGTACATCTCTATACCAGGGGAGAGCTTGTAAATGCTAAGGTACCTACACTGTGATAGGCGGTCTGAGTCATCAGAAGTCTATTGGAGGTTCTCTCCGTATAGGTATTAGAGGTACAAGTATACTGAGTAGTGCTGCTATCAGTTAAGGGTTCACCTGTGTCAGCCTCCCGTGACACAGGTGTCGGTCTGCCCGAGCCGGTTACAATTGGGCGTCGTGTGTAGCTGTGTCACCGGTGGCTGACACCGGTAACTCACTTAATCCGACGTGGCAACAGTATAACGGTCGGGTTCGTGTGAACCCTATAAATAGGGGACTAGGGGAGGACTTCGTCCTCAACCTTGCTCAAACCTATGAAGTACATACAACCGTTGCAAAGCCTCCAACCACCGAACAAAAAACCAAAAGCCTAAGTGTTAGTTCGAGTGAGTGTTTGAGCTTTGAGCAAAGAGCAAAGGTTCCTCCAAGAGATTGCTGCTGCATCATCTGTTACTCTTGGAGTGTCTACTCCTAGACGGGCATAGGAGTTGCTGGTATCACCCAAGCTTGTGTGGGCTGAACCAGTAAGTTTGTGAAGGAGAATCGAAGTCATCCTGCTGCAAGGCAAAAGGACTTCCACAAGCAAGGAAGAGACCTGATCGTCAGGTACTCAGAGAACAAGCACGATTCAGTGCTGGTGATCTCTTCGGAGTAGCCTCTCCAACGGAGACGTACCTCTCTGAAAAGAGTAGGGAACTTCGGTGAAAAACTGTCTTGTCTCTCTGATTGCTTTACCTGTTTACTTCCAGCAGTTATTTGTGCTTGCATGCTTGTGTGATCTTAGTCATCTGTGTACATCTAAGATAGATCACCTTTTTACCTGCTTAGTTTAGCTGTGTCTCAGGTCCTAGCGATCATATCTGTTATCTGTCTTAGCTACCTGTGTCACAAGTAATAGTTTTTTTCATCTGTGCTAGGTTATTAGATCACCTGTGTGACAGGCAAGTGTTAATTTATCTGTGAAATCTTATCTGTGTTATCACCTGTCACACAGCCACTTTAACCTATTAATCTGTTAAGTATTATCTTGTTAATCTAAGCTAAAAGAAAGAAATTTTATTAGTCTCCTATTCACCCCCCCTCTAGTCGACACCTTTGGTCCTTTCAGTACTTCACCTCCAGCGGGCCACTAGTCGGACACCGAACAACTCGGGACCGAAGCGCTACAGCCTGTGTTCTGGTTTTGACATGAATCTCGAGAGTATTCCCCCAGAGGGACACTAGCAGGACCTGAGTCACTCGGGAAACCAGACACCATCCGCTGGAAATGACTGGATACCACCAAGACTTACCCGTTATTAGCTCACGTGCCATGATATTCCAACCTTACGGGTGAATATTACTCGGCTTAATATTTTTACTCTGTAGGAGTTCAATGAGTCCCTCACTATCTTCCTGCAAGCAACAAGAAGGCGTGCTCAAGCGGATGCCACTCGGGAATTTTCCCAGGGAGGAAGGCAACAGCACTCAGCCTAGGCAGAAGTGTTACTCAGACAAGCTACAGCCAGATCGTGAAGGACTCGGGGGCTACTGACGATGACATAGCACCCAGGTATCGTCAAGAAGGACAAAGCCGGCCCTCTGAACATAGGGTGGACCGGGCTGACTACCTGGAGTCCAACTTCTACACAGGGACGCATCATCAACTTGGAGTACAAGACAAGGATATGTACCTAGCTGGTAATCCTGGGTTCTAGTTGTAACAATTAGGAGATCAATCTGTAAACTGATCCGGACTCTTGTAACTCTACCCCCGCTGACTATATAAGGCAGGGTAGGGATCTCCCAATCGGTAAGATTTAGACTCATAGAAGCTAACATATTAGACACAATCTTGAGAGCTCCTCTCGAGACGCATACGGCGCACAAGCAATACAATCCACCAAACACAGAACGTAGGGTATTACCTCTTCACGAGGGCCCGAACCTGCCTAAACTCCTTGTCCCGTGTGCACCCATCTAGATCTGCTACACGTACGCTGGCCCAGATTCATTATTGCCGGATCAAAACACCGACAAAATCCTAGTTCGAGATAGAGTTCATGAGACATATTCGAGGATCTCAAAGCCCTAGCCGCCATACCAAAGCTCGAAGTTCTTTGTGAGGATCTAGCAATCCGGCAATCAACGTTCCTTCTCGGACGTGTGGATCCTTGGAGGTGCCGCACCTATGATGCTTGGACAAACTATTCAAGGTCGAGCTTTTCAGAGAAGTGGTATGACTAAGTTGGCGTGCTGTTGCTGCTACTTGGAACGTTGTATGACTACACGGCAATTTTGTTCCACTACTTGTCAGAAGTTATACAACTACACCGAGAAGATCTACATCGACGGTCTACACGACTAGAGGTAATCCAGTGATCTAGAACTGTAGTGCATCCTCGGGATCTATGGGTAGAAATTTTTTGTTTGCGCTAGTCTTAGCCTGCCCATACCCCAACACAATGAATATACATTCTTCACGAGAGATCAAGATATGAAGACCGCAAACCAAAATAGGGTGTGTCCATATAGAGGCTTTTGATCAGGAACATAGCACGTGGAGTTGGTACTCTAGGTTCATAGAGGAGATTTGGGTGTTGGACTATGTACACTTCAAAATTCCTTTATTTTGGTGTTGTTGGGTCAATCTCGCACATGTGAAGGTAGACAACTATGGCTTGACAACAGTAGACCTATCCCGGGTCGGTTACAAAGATGATCCATTCTCGCTAGGAGCTTGTCGTAGACCATAGAGCGCTTTGTGAAGCCGCAACACTTTTCCTTTCTCGCTTTTCTTCTCATAGCCGGGAGGCTGTGATACGTAGACTTTTTCTACTAAATCACTGTTGAGAAATGCCGTCTTCACATCCATGTGATGAATTTCCAATCCTCCCTGTGTGGCCAAAGCAATCAAGAGTCTCACGGTCTCGAGGCGAGCCATAGGTGCAAACACCTCCTCGAAGTCGATTTCTTGTCGTTGCACGTATCCTTTTGCCACCAACCAAGCCTTGTGCTTGATGATTGTCCCGTCGGTATCATTCTTCAGCTTGAACACCCACTTCAAGCCAATGGGTTTGTGAGTTGGTGGTATTGTGGTAAGCATCTACATCTTGTTTTGCTTGATTGAACCTAGTTCATCTTCCATCGCTTGCTTCCACTGTGGCTCAACACTTGCTACTTGAAAACTTGTCGGTTCTTCCGATTGCTACTCTACTGTGCATGTGTGCTGTGCTGCTCCTATATATGTATCTGTGATCAATTGCTGTGTTGTTGTGTATTGTGTATCTATGATGTTATTGTTGTGCTGTTGTGTATGTATATGTATATGTGCTGTTTTGTATCACTGGGCTATGTGGGTTTTCCTGTTTCAGGTGGTGTGTAGAAATAAACAGGAAAATTAGGTTCCCTGTTTCAGGATATTGGAGGCGGTTATAAATTCTCAAACTGCCTCCCCTTACTTACATTAAAGGAGGCGGTTATATATTTTCAACTGCCTCCTCTTATTTACAAAAAAGGAGGCAGTTATATAAGGCGTTAAGAGACCCTCCTGGCCCAACCCTAGACACTCTAAGATCCTTTTTCAAACCTGCTCTGCTCCCATTTAAGGAAAAAGAATTTCACGTTCTTCCTGAAAGGAAGGGAGGATTAGGAAAATCCTATTGATTGCTGCTTTCTCCAGACCACCGGAAAAAGCATGAAAAAAAGGCTCGAATGGTACGATCCCTCCGTCACCCCAGAATGAAAGGGGTGATCTCGTAGTTCTTGGTCTGTGAAGATGCGTTGTTAGGTGCTCCATTTTCCCATTGAGGACGAAACCAACCGCCTCCCCTTATTTCCATAAAAGGAGGTGGTTATTCCTACACAACCGCCTCTAGTAAGTCTAAACAGAGGTGGTGGAATAATCTCCTCCAATATACCTTCCCATATTTGTGACCACTCAATTGTGACAGAGCACATAATCACCTCATTTGTCCATTTTTGACCGTCTCCAATAAGCATTATGTAGTAGTGGCCACTAGTCATCGTGATGCCACTAGTATAGAGATGCCCATCCGAGATGCCTTATCCAAGGTGATATATGATAATT
Organism: Stipa capillata; assembly: GCA_019208055.1. Lineage (NCBI taxonomy): Eukaryota > Viridiplantae > Streptophyta > Magnoliopsida > Poales > Poaceae > Stipa > Stipa capillata. The sequence goes on along the minus strand of JAGXJF010002332.1, from coordinate 150,740 downwards.
GCCTCCAATAAGACATATCCAAGGCGGTTATAATAATTTTTTTGACATCCTAGGTGATTCCAAAATAGTAATCGCCTCGGATAGGTAGACATCAAGCAATTCCTATTTTTGAACCGTCTCCAAAATAGCAGCCCATTAGGCTACATATATTATGTCTTCCGAAACCCTAACTATGCATCTCTCCCTAGCCACCGCACCTCTCCATCTCTTCTTCTCCCGCACCCTCTCCCATCCCCACAACTCCACCGCACCTCACCTCTCCATCTCCACCGCACCTCTCCATCTTCCCCCGCACCTCTCCTTTCTCCACCACACCTCACATCTCCATCTCCCTCACCGTGCTATGGCTCACCGGTCTACAACTTGCTAATCCAAGCCGCAACAGGGCTCGCCAGTCGTTCTTCAACGTACTGTGACTCGCCGGTCCAAGTCGCCGCAGGGCAAAGCTCCATGTCGTTCTTCGGCGATAGGGCGCAGCTCCAAGTCGTGCTCGATAACAGGGCCCCTTGCTCGGTGATCTCTCTCCCATGCAGTCCAAATCTGGGCACTAAGACCCCAGATCTTGAGCCCTTCTGAGGAGAGGAGGATTGCAAGGCGGGCCATGAGGACATGCCGCTAGGGTTAATTCTCGTTGACGGTGCCGACCGGGAGGTTGAACAAGGGTAGTACAGGATCTCGACGCTGTTGCACATCCTCCCACCTCACCCTCGGCCACTCGGCAATGACAACGATGTCGGGAGGACTGGGCGGCGCTGGATCTAGATCTAGTGCTTTGGCCATATTTTTAAAAAATCATTGGAACCAATCTGAGGCGATAGCGATACTTCAATCTCCTCGGACATGTCCTATCTGTGGTGATTTCTCCATTGCCTCTGATATGAAGGTCACATCCGTGACCATTCTTTGGAGGGAGACCCGATAATCATCTCGGGAGGCGATTTTCAACTGCCTCCTTCGAGAAGTTTTGTAGTAGTGTGCTTGCTTGTAAGTAATGCATTGCATTAATTATTGTATGCACGATTTCAACCTAGGGCGGTGTCTGTCCACACCAAGATGGTCCATCCAGTGCCAGCCATGGGAGCATCAAAGCCAACCTATGGCAAGCGTGCTATGGGAGCTTTTACGCCAACCTCGGCAGACATTTTTCGGAGCAACAGGATTAGCAACTATTTTTGTCGTGGAGTTGACTACTTTCCATTTTGTTACCTTGCATTGCAATCCATAATAGGCGACTATGGAATAGATTGCAAAGGGGTCGAGGACTGCGCTTTGAGAAGAAACTTAGCAGTTGGAAATGAAAACATTGAGAAGAAACTTAACAGCTGGAAATGAAAACATTTATCTTCTGGTGGAAGGCTAGTTCTAATCACTTCTATTCTCGCTAGCCTTCTCATGTTCATGTTATCCTTCTTTGAGGTTCCCGTTGGTGTTCGTAAGCGTTTGGATTATTATCGATCTAGATTTTTTTGGCAAAGTGATAATCACAAATGCAAATATCACTTAACAAAATGGAGCATAGTATGTCGACCAAAGAATCAAGACGAATTAAGTGTTCAAAACCTTACTAAAGAAGAAGTGCCTCCTTGGCAAATGGCTATTCAAGCTCCTTACTGAGGAAGGATTGTGGCAAGATTGAGAGGGAAACCACTATCATTGATTGACGGCAAAAAACCCAGAGATTCCCATTTTTGGAAGGGAATCATAAGGGTTAAACTAGATTTCTTTCAGTTTGGCACGGGGATAATATTAATATATGTAATGTGAAAATAGTATTATTAAATTTGTAGTGCATGAAAAATATTTTATAATAAAGTAATTTTATAATTGTATTACTAAGATAATCATATAAAGATACTTTTAATGTAACTTTTTTATTTTCGAACATAACCTCATATGAAGAATAATAATCAAATTTGTGTATTGGAGACCAATCTAAAAATTACAACATCAAATATTATTCCCTCCGTTCCAATATTACACTACTACAATCAACGTCATCCTGGATCAGTATCACTGATAGGTAACTCATGGCCGTCAGTGGTGAAATCACTTCACTGACGGGTCAACCGAGAACCCGTTAGTGCTGACTTTGCCATCAGCCCGAAGGCTTTGTCCCAAGATTTCATCAATGAAGGGTAGATAAACTACCTATCAGTGATGACTTTCAGTGACGGGTAGATTTGCTGTCCGTCAATGATAACAAACATTCATCAGTGACGGGTAGGAAAACTATCCATCACTAGTGACGTCCAGTGTCATTGGTGACGGGTAGCAAAACTACCCATCAAAGCTAGCTGATCCAATCTAGCACTAACAGGGTTTCTGTTGGCCCATCACGGGGAAGTCATCACTGACGGGCATAGATGTGGCCCGTCCGTGATGACTTATTCTATATATATTTGTAACCGCAGGACTTGTCATTTTTGTCGCGCATCAAACCCTAGCTTTTGCTCTTGTGCTCTAACCACCAGCGGTGCCTCTTCGCCTCCGGAGCAACGTTGCGGCCACTGCCAACCATGATTTGTGGCAATTTGTGGGTGATTTGGTGAGAGGAGACTTGGATTTGAAAGGGGCTTTTTAGATCTTAATTTGAGTTGGAGGTTATAGAAGGTTAGTAATTGCTCTCTATGTCATTAATTAATTGTGTAGATCCCCTAGTGTATATTTTAGATCTTAGATCTTCCTAATTTTGTCTTTTCTCATTAATTGTGTAGATCCAAGTGTTGATATAGAGGAAGTTAGGGAGAGTTGATCTCTCATTTTAGATCATGGTTCGTGGGCTCGAAAAGCCGGAAACACTGGTTTACCAATATGTGAGAGGAGATTTGTTGGGTTTAGTCCCACATCGATTGTGGAGAAGAGCTAGATTACAACGTATAAGGGTGAGAGTGTCTCTCCTATTAGGCTAGTTTTTAGAGTGAGAGGATTCATGACCTCTTATAAACATGTGTTGCTCTGTGGTTTGGCCTATGGGTATAGCGGAGCTGGGCCACGAGCGCTATGGGGGTTCGAAAGCTGGGTTTAGCTGGCTCAGGATTGTGCAACAAATGGTATCATAGCCCATGTGTGTAGATACAAATCTCGAGGATCTCACGATTATCGGTCATGGGTTGAAAAGTCGATCAAACATGATAAGAATTTCAGGCGCCATAATAATAGCAAATGTGATTTACAATAGCCTATTGTATGGGACCACCTGCTGAAGAGTCGACTGAGAAAACCTTATTTCTCAATCGACTGTGGCATCCAATCAGACACAAGATCAAAATCGGATGGATGCCATCTCAGTCGACTGTGGCATCCATCCGATTTTGATCTTGTGTCTGATTCTGTTCACTATGTTATTTGGGTTGCTTTGGTTGTTTTCGGGTCAAACTTGGCTTTCTAGTCGACCTGCTATTTGTTGTTGCGAAGTGGGTTGAATTGGGCCTTCTTTTTATTAAGGTACTGGCCTTCTTTTGTGTACTTAGACCATGTACTCTTCCATGCAAAACTGCAACCCAACACAAAACAAAAGCCCAAAATGAACATCCCTTTATACTTCTCTGAGTTTGATAAAATACTTTACATTGTAGAAAATAATCTCTCTTTTTGTTTGAACATAAACCCTAGTAAATTAAAATACAACATTTTAGAAAAAAATTAAACAGTAAAAAGTCGTTTGTGATTTTATTTAGTTTTAGATGTATTGCACATTCCTAGCCCTATAGTTGCACATATATTTTTTGTGCAACTTTAGACTATGAAGATGTGCAACTAATCCTAGTTACATATTCCTACCCCTTATAGTTGCACATATATTTTTTATGCAACTTTAGACTACGAAGATGTGCAACTAATCCCAGTTGCATATTCCTACCCCCTATAGGTGCACATATATTTCTTGTGCAACTTTAGACTATGAAGATGTGCAACTAACCTCAGTTGCACATTCCTACTCCTACAGGTACACATATATTTTTAGTGCAACTTTAGATTGTGAGGATGTGCAACTAAACTGAGTTGCACATTTTTAACCCCTACAGTTGCACGTATATTTTTTGTGCAACTTTACACTATGAAGATGAACAAATAATCTAAGTTGCACATTTGTAATCCCTACAGTTCCACATATACTATCTGTATAACTTTTGATTACGAGGATGTGCAACTAACATACACAACACCTACATAAGTACGTAGCTTATGGCTTTCAGTGCATATGGTATGCTTTTTTTTGTTGTTGAGAATCTTGCATGTGGTACATACGTGTGTAAGCCAGTTTGCAAGTCACAACTATTGTTGGCCCAAACGAAAAAGTCCAATATTTTCACCCCACGGAAGCCCATATTCGTCGCACTTAGCCCGCGTAGCTCAAGTTGGCCCAACCGGATCCCCTTACTCACATATGTCGCATGGCCCATGTGCGAATGTGGATCAGAAAAGAAACAACACACACAGCGTGCGAATCTCCGCGCGCGATCTGACAGTTCTAGTTGTCGACGGAGAATTGAGAAATTCTCGGTCACCTGAGAAATAGCAAAAGGGCTACTGTATTTCTGAAAAATTATATGCTTTACCCTAGATTTACATCCAGTCCAATCGGGCGGAGAAGACGGTACTAGTTACGACGTTTCACAAATGAGCTTTAGAGCTGTACAAAACCACCATAAATCATGTGATGCTACATGCACTCAAGCCCAAGCTCAGCTAAGCTAACACCCAGTCGCACGCACGCACGATCGATGGACGACAGCAGCAGCAGCCGTGGTGGGTACAACGCGAGCTGCGAGAGAACCATCGGCCTGGTGTGGAACCTGACCTCCTCCTACACCGACCAGCGCAACGAGGCCTCCATGGTGTCCGCCTCCATCTTCATGTTCCTCCTCGCCGCGCTCTTCTTCAACCTTAACCTCTTCAGTGGCCTCTCCGACGCCAGCGCCGTCCTCGACCCCAAGGTCCGCGTCGCCCTCTCCAAGGCGCTCTCCCTCTTCCTCCCCATCATGTCCTACCTCTTCTCTGAGGCCAAGAATGCTGGCATCGTCTCCGCCGCCGGCGCCGCCACGCCCGAGCTCCCGCTGCGTGCCCGGCTCATCCTCACGTGGATGCTCCTCGTCGAGCTCCTCCGTAACAAGGTGGAGGAGATCCGCATGCAGGGCCTGCACAGCGGCTCCGTCGAGCGTGCCGGACGCGTCGCCTGGCTCGGCAGCCTCGTCTTCTTCAACCTGCGCGGCGCCGGACGCAAGTCCGTGTTCGGCATCCTCTGGCTCCTCTGCGCCGCCAAGCTGCTGCAGAGGGTCACCTTCACCGTGATGGGGATTAGATCCTTCGCCTACGGCAAGAACGCGCGGCTCATCATCTCCTACATGGCTCGGACGCTCGCAAGAAAAAACCATGCCAATGCCGACTCCGATGCCGATGTGTGCAGCAGCATCCGGCATGGCCAAGGGGACGAGCTGTTGAAGAGCTGCGACTACGCGGTGATGGGAGAAGACACGCTGGTGATCGAAGCAACTCCGGCCGGCTACAGCCTCGCCGACGTCGACACCAATGTCACCACCGTCGGAAAGATCTGGAAGCTTGCAGAGCCGGAGAGTCCAGAGCGGGATCCCTTCTTCGCCTCCGTCGACCAAGATGGGCGGCTGAGGAGGCTCTGCCTCTCCGTAGCGCTCTTCAAGCTCCTTCGCCGGAGTTTCGAGCACCTGCCGGCGATGAGCGAGGCCGAGACCCGTGACTGCCAGGACCTCATCTTCAATGGCTTGCTGCACAACAATGGCGGCGGCCAAGACAAAGCGGCCGAGGCATTGTTCCAGGTGATGAACGACGAGACCATCTTCCTGAGCGAGTACTACCACTCTGTCGTCCCCGTGGTCCTGGCGAGCCCCTCCTTCCTGGTCGCCAACTACCTGGTGCTCCCGTCCATGGTGCTGGTGGTGTGCCTCGTGCTCGTCGTCCTCTGCGGCAACGGCGACGTGCTCTTCGCCTTCCGCAGCATGAAGAGCGACAACTACAGCATCTCCTTCGGCGTGATGTCGATGGCGAGGTGCCTCCTCGGCAGGGTCGCCACCTCGCCGTCCGTCTTCTTCACCACCATCGACTTCTCCATCACCTTGCTCCTCTTCCTGGTGCTGGTGTATGAGCAGGTGTGGGAGTTCGTCGTCTTCCTTTTCTCCAACTGGTTCATGGTGTCGCTGCTCCACGAGTACACGGCCAACCTCCATCACTGGCGCGGCAGCGCCGCCTTCAGGTGGGCCATCCGCCGCATCCTATGGGCTCGGAGCAAGATGATCCACACCGACCACCTCAGAGTGAGGCAGTTCTCCGCCCTGAGCTTCAGTCTCTCCCTCATGCTGCCGACCACCGTCTCGCTGACTCTGCCGCTCCTCCTGCCGACCGTCCCCGTGCCGAAGGAAGTGAAGCACTCCATCGTGGAGTACTTACTAGCGACGGTGCACGGCGGCGGCGCCGCCGCTCGTGTCAGCAACGGCAAGCTCGCGGTCGCCGAGCACCGGGAGCTCCGGTGGGCGTGCGAGAGCGAGAGCACCGCCGAGGTCATCCTCACATGGCACATCGCCACCTGCCTCTTCGAGGAGATGTACCCGCCCCATCCCCAGGAGAAGAAAGAAGAGACAGCCTCGCGTAACACGGCGACCACCCTATCCAAGTACTGCGCCTACCTGGTGGCCTTCCACCCGGAGCTGCTCCCGGACAACATGGAGAGCACGGAGCGCGTCTTCAACAAGATGGAGGAGGAGCTCAAGGCCACGCTCGGGTTCTGGAACTACTACCTCCCGGCCGCGATCGTCGTCGGCGGCAGCGGCGCCGGCAAGATCATGGACCTCGCGGAGGGGCTGGGCAAGTTGCTGGGTATGGTGCAGATGACGGTGGTGCAGAAGGGCGCGAGCCTGGGGCGCACGCTGGGGGAGAAGGCGGCGACGGCGTCGTGCCGCGCGGGGGATGGCCGGCGTTCCGGGGAGGCCATGTGCTGGAAGGTGCTGGCCGATCTCTGGGTGCAGCTCCTCGTGTACGCGGCGCCGTCCGGCGACGAGGAGCGCGTCATGGGGCACGCCAAGGTGCTGCCGGAGGGCGCCGAGTTCGTCACCGTGCTTTGGGCGCTGGCCACGCACACCGGTATAAGCCGCCGCCCAGGCCCGGCTGGGGTCACGCCGCCGGTTGCTGTCGCGATGGAGCAAGTTTAATTAGGAGTATGTAGCTAACTATAGGCGCCTATAGCTATATTGCGCGCTGTTTGTGTACGGATCGACTCTTGGACTTAATTAGTTTGGTGTTCTAGATATATATTTGTGGTATGAAAATTTGATCCGCATGTTCGTTTTAGATGCTGTGTTCGTTTTAGATGGCGCACGGGCTGGTTAGCTTCTGTGTTCAGCAACATATGATGTAATTTTTAACGGAATTGCTATTTCTCAGTAGACTGAGAAATAAAAGGAATTGCTATTTCTCAATCAATGGACTGAGAAATTTTTATTTCTCAGTCGACCCAGTTGCATATTTTTTATACCTAAATTGCATGTGCAACTTAAGTATAGAAAATGTGCAACTGCTCAATTATGCTCAGTTGCACATTTCTAGACCTAAAATTACACATAATTTCTAAAATGTGTAACTACTCAATTAACCGTTAGATCAAAAATCAATGCTTAGGATCATTGACTTAGAAATAGTTATTTCTAAGTCGATTTAGAAATAGACACTCCCAATTTTTAAGGGATCTCCGATGCACAAATTTGACCGTTATTCTTCATATTATTGTTGGTAATACAATTGTGGGGATTGCCCTCGGGTGGACTCCCGACAAGGAAGGAAAATCTAGTCGGAATTCGAGTCAGAGTCGGAATCTGACAAGAGTCTGAAACAGAGTAGGTTTAGGATTAAGAATCCTACTCGAGTTTGTAGTCCGAACCAAAGACTCATGTAATCTCTTTATAAGCACTGGTAGTCCTAACTATAGTAACCAAGCCAGGAACAAGAAAAAAGAGCAAAAAAGAGAGGAAGAAAAGAGGTTATAGTTGAGCCCTTGGCAAATCGTTTTCAAGTTATCTATTTTTTGCTACAGTTGCTAGTACTCGGGCGTTTACTGTTGCTGGTCATTTTGTGGTCGGAGGCATGTTCTAAAGGTACGAAATCCAACATTTGGTATTAGAGCTTAAAGAAAACCAACATTTGGTATCAGAGCTACCGATCATGAGGCGAAAAAGATGACTAGCGACAGCGACATCATTTACACCGGCAAGAAGAAAGACTCCGGCAAGAAGAAGGGCACCAACGATGAGAACTCCGGTGTCAAGAAGATGTCTACATCTAAAGCTATCCCAATCCAATACCCAATGTTGAGCGAATCAAACTACAACATATGGGCCGTGAAGATGACGTTGATTCTCTGCTCTTCGGGTGTTTGGTCGGTGATCGAAGGAGATGAAGGCGATGTCGACACTGAGAAGGATCAAGACACCATGGTCGCCATCTCTCAAGCTATCCCGGACTTGGTTCTGATGTCGCTGGCCAAATATGAGACGGCAAGGGAGGCTTGGGAAGCGCTTCGAGAGCTGGAGGTTGGTGAAGACAATGTAAGACGGGCAAGAGCCCGTGTGTTGAAGCGCAAGCTCAACAAGATAGAGATGGAGGACTTTGAGTCAATCAACGAGTACTCCAAGAAGCTCACAAACTTTGTGGGCGAGCTCCGGTCGTTTGGTGGCACGATCAGCGAAATAGACGTCGTTGAAAAATTGTTCAGGTCAGTCACGGCGAAGTTCACTAACATTATTGGCACGATCGAACAATTTGGAGACGTCTCAACGATGACCGTGTCCGAGGCTATCGGGAAGTTAAGAACCTTCGAAGAAAAGAACAAGTCATGGTGCAAACCAAAGGAAGAAGTCGAGAAGCTGATGTTCACCAAAACCGAACTAGATGCACACGTTGCCAAGACAAGAAAAGAAGGTGGGGGAAGCTCCAAGAGGGGTGGCTACAACAGCAGAGGCCATGGTCGTGGTCGCTCCTAAGGTGGAGGTTGCAGCAATAAATGTAGCGACAACGAGAAGTTCCCCGACGAAAGATGACCACGGTACTACGACAAGTCCAAGATAAAATGCTTTAATTGCAACGAGCTCGGTCACGTCGCCAAAGATTGCAAAAAGGCGAACCATAGGCAAAGAGCAAACCTAGTGAAAAAGGATGACGATGAGCCAACGCTTCTCCTTGTTGAAGTCAGCGATCTTGTCCAAGGCAGCAATAAGACAGCAAGTCTGACAAGGTCTGGATACCGGCGCAAGCAACCACATGACTGGTTGCATGGAGAATTTTGCCGAACTCGACACGACCGTGATGAGATCTATCAAGTTTGGAGATGGCTCGGCTGTGAAAATACAAGGAAGAGGCTTTGTCATGCTCGAATGCCTCACGGGTGAGCATTGCATACTCACCAACATCTATCTCATCCCGAAACTAAGGAGCAATATCATAAGTCTTGGTTAGCTCGATGAGAACGGTTGCAAGATTGCAATTGAAGGAGGTGTGATGAAAATTTTGGACAGAACCCGCAAGACATTGGCAAAGGTAAGTAGGTCAAGAAACCAACTCTATATTCTGAACATTGAGTCGGCCCTCCCAGAGTGTCTCCTGGCACGAAGCAATGAAGATGCAATGCGATATCATGCAAGGTACGGGCATGTAAGCTTCCATGCCTTGAAAGACTTGGCTTACAAGAAGATGGTGCACGGCATGCCATTGATTGACCATGTGGGGCGCATCTGCGATTGTTGCCTAGTCGGCAAACAACACTGAAATCCTTTTCCCAAAGAAGCAACGTACTGAGGTGAGGCCCCTCTCGAGTTGTGGCATGGTGACTTGTGTGGACCAATCACCCTTGTCACGCATGATGGGAATCGCTACTTCCTACTACTAGTCGATGACTATTCTCGGTACAAGTGGCTTTTCCTCATCAAAAGTGAAGATGAAGCATTTGAGGCATTCAGGAAGATCAAGGCTGCAACTGAGATGGAGAAGGATCGAAGACTAAAGGCATTGTGCATGGACTGTGGTGGCGAGTTCACCTCGAACGAGTTCATGAACTACTACGAACACCTGGGAATTAGGCGTTATCTCACGGCGCCCTATTCTCCCCAGCAGAACAGAGTAGTCAAAAGGAGGAACCAAATAGTGGTCAGGATGGCAAGGAGCTTACTGAAGAGCAAAGGACTTCCGGGTACGTTTTGGGGAGAAGAAGTGTCGACTGCTGCCTACCTCCTCAACAGGGCACCGACGAAGAGCGTAGTCAGTAAGACTCCCTACGAAGCCTACTACGACCGCAAGCCGAGTGTGGGTCACCTCTGCATCATTGGGTGCGTTGCACATGTGAAGAGTATGACTCCACACCTATCCAAGCTTGCTGATCGCAGCAAGAAAATGGTGCACATTGGCTATGACGCAAAGACAAAGGGCTATCGCATGTACGATGCTATGACAAGGCGAGTTGTGGTGACTCGCAATGCTATGTTTGATGAAGAAAAGGCTTGGGACTGGAGTGGCAGCCCCACGGTGGACGAGTAGTATCAAGGTGACATCTTTGTGGTGCTTTACCCTCCTGCCAACGACACCAGATGAGATGAGACCGACAATGTAGCCGAAAGGAGATGGAGTCTCTAGTTCCGACAGGATCTCCACCACCATTCCTCCACGAGTACGAGGCAGCGACACCAACTCCAGCACACTCATCAGGGTCATCTATCCACACAAGCATAATATACAGAACCTCAAAGAGGTCTATGACACCACCTCTCCGATTGACATAGAGTACTCGGGATTATGTCTTCTCGAAATGAAAAACCGACAAGCTTTCAAGAAGCATGTGCTAATCCACGGTGGAAGCAAGCAATGGAAGACGAACTGAGTTCGATCAAGAAAAACAAGACATGGACTCTTACCACGTTACCACCAACTCACAAACCACCGATCTGTTTGAGATCAACTGTTGTAAAGCCATTTTCATCGGTGTTCGTATGGGAGAGATCGACCCAACGACACCGAAATAAAGGAATTTTGATGTCCCCGTACTAGAGCACCCAAATTTCCTCTATGAACCCATAGTACCAGCTTCACTTCGCAGCCAAATCAGAAGCCTCTATGAGGACTCCACTGTTTTGGTAAGTGCTCTTCGCATCTTGTTTTCTCGTGTCGAATGTGTATCCATTTATGTCGTATCCTTGATAAGTGGTGACGGTAAATGATGGTCCTGCTACATACCATGTCAGTGCATCACTTGTGGGACCACTGCGGAGACGTTCCTTGAACCAACTATTGAAAAGTCTGTAATGCTCTCTCGTCCTCCAATCTTCTGGCCTTCTTGGATGGTCACACCTTATCTTTGCTTTGTTCTCTTCCACATATGGGGCTAATGTGGTTGTGTGTTCCAACACCGTAAAATGGGCTAGAGCGTGTACAACCGGATAAGCGGTAAATGTTTTCTTTCCAATGGTCCTAACACTGTCAAGCTTACCCTCGTGGCGAGATATAGACATGACGATTGGTTGACTGTCAGCCATGAAATAAACGCAGAAATCGATAGCCTCTTCCGCCAAATAGCCTTCGACACTACTGCCCTCAGGGCGACCTCTGTTAAGCACATAATGCTTCAGAATTCCTGTGAACCTCTCAAATGGGTACATGCTATGAAGGAACACCGGGCTGCAAATCTTGATCTCGTAAACAATTTGCACAATGAGATGAATCATTATATCAAAGAAAGATGGTGGAAAAAACTTCTCAAGCTGACATAGAGTGATCGCTGCGTATAACTCTGAACCATCTATTTCATCCACTTCCGCTTATTCTCTCTACTTCTAGCCCTAGGGGACAGAGAGTCTTCTTGGCTCTGTACTTGTTTATGGGCATCTCATTCCCCTATGGAAGCATATTGCCGAGAAGGACCAACAGATCGTTGAAGCTCGTGTCGAACAGTCCACTGCTAGCCTTTAGTTTCAGTAGTTCGAGCATGCTAGACAACAATGTGTATTTTGCCTTACATCCTAGGTACAATGGTTTCTCTGAGGCCTCTGTTAAGCCTAAAAATTGTTTGTAATCTTTGTCATTCCACTCCCCCTCAATATCATGCAGCAACTGTCCCAGAGCTGGCATCCTTTCCTGGTCATCATCATCGTGTGACATGTCATCATCATCGGCCATCTGACCTAGAATCGATTCATCGACACGATCAAAGTTAAACGGCATGTCATTTGCCTCTTCATCGGATATGATATCATTATCTGAAACCATAGCATCCTCTTTGCTGTGCTTAGACCAACATGCATACCCTTTCATGGAACCCCTCTTCAACAAGTGGAATTCGATGTTCCTTGGCGCAAACATCCTCTAGTTACCACAATCACGGCAAGGACAATACGTGTCTGCTCTACCCTTCCTCAACATATCCTCCTTCGCGAATGATATAAAGGCTTTCACACCTTCCCTGTATTCGGGAGTTTTGTTGCAACCGTACACCCACATCCAGTCCATCTAAACCGTGCCCAAAAAGTATGTATTAACATCAATATAAGTAATAGGTTGACTCTAGAACATGTACACATAAAGCATTAACTCTATCCAAGCAAACATGCAAATAGAGCCAAATATATACTTTAATACACTAAAACTAATTAATACACCAAAACCACATAATTAATGGGGAAATGCATCTAAACTAATTACTAACCTTTTGGAACCAACAAGAAGTAAATCTATTCAACCAATCTCCAAAATCTTGCCTAATCTCCCAAAATCGCCCCCAATTTCGCCAGCCTTGCGGCACAATGAATGCTGAATCTAGCAAGCTCAGATTTGTCTCCGTGTTGCGGTCGTTTCGCGTGCGTTGCGGCTTCGGTTTCGGCGATGCCGCGCCCGTGGATGCCGGGCGCTTCTTTCTCTTCTCGATTTGTTGCAGGTCACGCAGGAGGAGTCGATCCGTGCCGCTGCTGGGTTACCTGCAAAGCTTGGGGCGCTGCCCCGGCCGACGTGCTTCCCCTGGTTGCTAAGCCCCACCATCCGCGACGGGCGTTCTCTGCGGCACTGCTACGAGGCGATGTCCTCTTCTTTTCTTTTGCAGGGGTTTCTGGCAGCGCCGGCTTCGTTGCATCTCTGCGTGCTCGGCACCTCGTCGGCGGGAAGGAAGTCGCCGGCGTTCTGGTCGTTGGATTTCGCCCTAGGGGCTTTGATGTAATTTTCGTTTCTTTGAGGGCGTGTTTGCAAAATTGGGGAACAGGTGTTCCCCTCCAGATGTTTCCCGGGTGTCCTGTACTGTACCCCTATGTGTTTTCCTTATCTTAGTTTAATCTAGATATCTCTCAAAAAAAAACCCACAGGCCGTGTCGCGGGTGGGGCCGACGGCATAGCAGCGTCGCAGCACTGTAGCAGTACTGTAGAACACTGTAGCACTATTTAGAACAATACGTGTCTGCTCTACCCTTCCTCAACATATCCTCCTTCGCGAATGATATAAAGGCTTTCACACCTTCCCTGTATTCGGGAGTTTTGTTGCAACCGTACACCCACATCCAGTCCATCTAAACCGTGCCCAAAAAGTATGTATTAACATCAATATAAGTAATAGGTTGACTCTAGAACATGTACACATAAAGCATTAACTCTATCCAAGCAAACATGCAAATAGAGCCAAATATATACTTTAATACACTAAAACTAATTAATACACCAAAACCACATAATTAATGGGGAAATGCATCTAAACTAATTACTAACCTTTTGGAACCAACAAGAAGTAAATCTATTCAACCAATCTCCAAAATCTTGCCTAATCTCCCAAAATCGCCCCCAATTTCGCCAGCCTTGCGGCACAATGAATGCTGAATCTAGCAAGCTCAGATTTGCCTGCTGCACGAGCTCAATAAATAGTGTTCAAATATCCCCAGCGATCACTTACAAAAAATTGCTGGTGATATACCGGTGGTTTATTGAACTTAACTACCGGGAAAAACATTCCAGCGGTTGTCTCAAACGAACCGCCAGGATAGAGCTATCATCCACAGTTTTTCCATCGATTGAATATCCTCGGTGATTTTGTGGAAGAAACCATCGGGAAATAGCCTCCGTTGCCGGCGGGCGTGCTTTTTCGCCGGGGATGGCCCGTCAGCCATGAGACATTTTGTAGTAGTGATTAATGCTTGTTGTCTAGGGCCCGGGTAACATGATCTTAGAACTTTGTGTTCATATCCTAAATGTCAAACACCTGTTCGTGTGTGCATTCTTCCACCATATGGAGTGAAAGACCAAGGTGAGGAGGTTTGTTATGCATGAGCTTGCGGAATTGCATGTGTCACTATGTTTAATGCTTTGATTCGGTGCTTCGTTCATCTTAATATTGGACAAAATCGGGACAAGACATCTATTTATGAGTGCATGCCTACATCGTATTTCAACTATACATATTGAGTTGTTGCATCTAGCAAATGATTAGCAATTCCGGTGCAGTCCCAATTACCACATTTCCGTATGCCTATGTTTCCATTAGTTTCTTTTATCTTTCTTTTATCAGTGTTGTTTTCTTTTCTTTTCTTTACTGTTCTATTTATTACTGTTTTTAGTATTGTTTTTTATAATAGAAAATCCTAAAATATTTTATCTCTTAGCTCAAGTGTAGGTGCAATTACAAATGATGCTGTAGTTATGGAAATTACAATTTCTTTCCGATCACGCTCTCAGTGTGTTCGACATAAAACCAGAAATACTTCCTTGAAATATGCTGCATTGATCCTGTGCTCTTGCAGGGGTGGGGTCCTTTGATTCTTCAGAGGACAATCTATGGGGATTGACCTCGGGTGGTCTCCCGACAGGGAAAAGCTAATCGGAGTTCGAGTCGGAGTCGGAGTCCTACTCGGGTCCGAAACGGAGAAGGTTTAGGATTAGGAATCCTACTAGGGTTGGATGTCCTAGTCCAAACCTGGGACATGTAATCTCCTATATAAGTAGCAGTACTCTAGCTATTGTAGGATAACAACAAACAATGAAGAGAAAAGAAAAGCAATAAATAGAAGAAAGAAAAGGAGGCCCTATTTGAGCCTCTAGCAAATCATTTTTTAGGTACTGTTGCTAGTCATCTCATGGTCGGAGGCGTAGTCTAAAGTTATGAAACCCAACACAATCAAGACCTTCTCTGGTGTATGCTTGAGGGAACTTGACATTAGCGAGCGTGCCGCCACTGCTGTCCGCGAGCAAGGTGGCCATTGGGTCAATGAGGGGGGAGGACCATCATCGGGGTTGGCGAGCAGGCAGCGACCATGGTTCATGAGGCAGGCGGCCACATGGTTGGCGAGAGGGGTGTCCACCACGGTCGGCAAGGGTGGAGCCATCGTCGGCAAGGGGTTTGCCCATCGTGGTTGGAGAGGGGACGGTCACCGCGATCACTGAGGGAGGCGACAGACAGGGTCAAAGGAGGTGGCGGCCATTGCAGTCACAGACGGAGGCGGTGGCCAGGGAGGGGGGGGGAGCCTGTTGGAAAATTAGACAATTTCGTGATTAATTCCAGTAAACAATTCATGACTAAAACAAATATTAGCATGCATAGCTCTAGCATACTAGGTGAACCGAACAGCAACATCGCGCATGCAACAGCAAGCATACTTAAAGACAGGATCAGATCACGGCGCACGTACTGATCGTTTGTAGATGAAGTAGCCGTGGCTGTTGCAGAAGCGATGTTGTTGACGACGACGTTGGTGAAGACGAGTCAAAGCAGACGGCGGCGGAGACGACGGTATGCGGCACCGCCTGACTTGGATGGAAGACGACCCGTGGTGACGGATGTGAGCAGTCGCGCGTAGCGCTTCCAAAAAACATAATTTGTCCTCTCCCGGTGCAGGATCACAAGGACAAGAGGTTCCGGAGACCTGCTCTCCCTCTCGCGGTGCACGCCGGCGTCTAGGATGGAGTAGATTGCTGTGGCGGCGCAAGTACCGAGAGGAGGCAAAACCCTAATATTTTTTAATCTATCTTTGGCTGCGGCCGGTAAGTCATATATATAGGAGAGTCCACGCGGTCTCGTGTCGCGATCACGATCTAAACCGTTTAGGTTTCCAATATGTAAAACTTACCGATCAAGCAAACAACAAACTTGTCTGCCAAGAAACCAAAAAAATAAAACGGCAAAAGGAAGCCGCGCTCCTGCAAGGCCATGGACCGGATTTCGGCGGACCATTCACGCGCATGTCGCACGCCCGCGCCCTTCGACCCGTGCCCGTGCCCGGCCAGGCCAGGCCAGGCGAGGCGAGCGCGCGCGTGTGTGGTGCTCCCTTTCTCTCCTCATACCAATCACTAAGTGTGGTGGGGAGAACCCACTATATAAAGTGGTCTCACTCCTCCTCCACTAGTGGTATGGGACTAAACTCTTGCACCACCTCTTGCCATTTGTTCATGGGCTTTGAGATTTATTAGGAATTTCAGAACATGCACATGGGCCAAGCCCATTAGTTCTAACAATCCCCCACCTGATCTCAAACGCCCATTTAGAGATTTGCCAGTTCTCGTTACTTGTTTAATATACTAGTGTTTCAGCAGAGACTGTTAAGTTGAACTTCTGCCTAGAGCTTTGAGCTACATCCATTCACAACTTGAACAATGGACTATGCCTTGAATTGCAAGTTTTGTGCAAACAGGTTTCACTTAAAGTCACAACTAGTACCTGGTTGCCAGTAGCCTACCCCGCGGGTGGAGCATATACGTCGTACTCCCTGGTCTCTTCGTGAGCTTACTAGAGATCACCCAAGTCTCATAGACTGCGACGTTTAACAATCGGGCTCATATAGGTGTGTTCTTTCAAGAATGCTCTGTAGGACAGCATCTTTGCTAGACATAGCCAATAGAAACACATTAAGGCATCTTGCCAACCTGCCATACAGCTCTGAGCCTTAAAGCTCTGAGAGTTTTGCATCTTCACCTAGAGAGGGTTATAAGTTACTCTCCTCAGTTAACCAATAGCTTGTTTTCTCAGGTCCTAATTCATGGGATCTCCGATCACAAAGGTTGGGTTACTACTATGGTGTAACACATATGGGTCTCATACCCATCTCCCTCGATGCATTATCTATCACATTCCGTGATAGTCCCTTTGTAAAGGGATCTGCCAGGTTTTTGTCTGTTTGAATATACGTAACAGTTATTACTCCGGAGTTTCTCAATTTCCTGACAGACTTCAAACGTCTCTTCACGTGTCTTGAGGACTTCGCATTATCCTTAGAACTGTTCACTTTAGCAATGACCGTTTGGTTGTCACAATTCATAAGAATAGCCGGCACAGGTTTTTCAACCACAGGCAAGTCCAACAAGAGCTCACGCAGCCATTCTGCCTCAACAGTGGCTGTGTCTAAAGCAGTAAGTTCTGCTTCCATGGTTGACCTCGTCAATATGGTCTGTTTACACGACCTCCATGACACTGCGCCACCTCCATGAGTAAAAACATACCCACTTGTGGCATAGAGCACGTCAACATCAGAAATCCACTTCGAATCACTATATCCTTCAAGCACAGCAGGGTGCCCTGAATAGTGAATTCCATAACTCATTGTACCTCTCAGATAGCGCAAGACCCTTTCAAGTGCATGCCACAATGATCATCACCCGGGTTTGACATGAACCTGCTCAGCTTGCTTACAGCAAAAGAGATGTCTGGCCTTGTTGCGCTAGCTAAGTATATGAGTGAACCGATAATTTGAGAGTATCTTAATTGATCCCTCGTTTCTTTCTTGTTCTTTCGGAGTGTCACACTGGGATCATAAGGTGTTGGAGAAGGCTTGCTGTCTATAAAGCCAAACCGGCTCAAGACCTTCTCAACGTAGTGAGATTGCGTTAAAGTAATCCCACTCTCATCCTTAATAAGCTTGATGTTTAGAATCACATCAGCTTCTCCCAGATCTTTCATATCAAAACTTTTTGATAGAAAAGACTTCACTTCATTGATCACATCAATGTTTGTACCAAAGATTAGTATGTCATCCACATACAAACATAATATAACACCTTCGCCCCCACCATGGCGATAGTAAACACACCTATTAGCCTCATTAATGACAAAGCCTGCAGAAGTTATAGTTCTGTCAAAATTCTCATGCCATTGCTTAGGTGCCTGTTTCAGCCCATACAAAGATTTTAACAACTTGCACACCTTACTCTCTTCACCCTTTACCACAAACCCATCAAGCTGATCCATATAGATTTCCTCTTCCAACTCTCCATTTAGGAAGGCTGTCTTTACGTCCATTTGATGAACGATAAGACCATAAGAGGCAGCCAGGGAAAGTAGTACTCGAATGGTGGTCAGTCTAGCGACGGGTGAATAGGTGTCAAAGTAATCTTCGCCTTCTCTCTGAGTGTAGCCCTTGGCCACAAGCCGTGTCTTGTACTTATCAATAGTACCATCAGGCCTAAGCTTCTTTTTGAACACCCACTTACAGCCCACAGGTTTACAACCATAGGGTCGTTCAGTTAGTTCCCAAGTTCCATTGGAAAGAATTGAGTCCATCTCATTATGGACAGCTTCTTTCCAGTCATCTGCATCTGGAGATGCATATGCCTCTGCTATAGACGTGGGAGTGTCGTCCACAAGGTATACAATGAAATCATTACCAAAGGATTTTGCAATCCTCTGTCTCTTACTCCTCGTAGGAGTCTCATTGCCATCCTCCTCAAGGACTTCCTCATGTGGTTGTTCAAAATACTCATCAGATGTACTAGATTCAGGAATTATCTCAGAAGAAATTTTAGCAGTGCTAAGCATATCTTTCATAGGAAACATATTCTCAGAAAATGTTGCATCACGAGATTCCATTATAGTATCAACATGCATATCAGGTACCTCAGACTTGACCACTAAAATCTATAGGCAATGCTCCGATGAGCATAACCTAGAAAGACACAATCCACTGTCTTTGGTCCGAGTTTGCGTTTCTTAGAGATTGGAACATTGACTTTCGCCAAGCATCCCCAAGTGCGCAAATGAGAAAGTGATGGTTTTCTCCCAACCCACTCCTCATAAGGGGTTTTCTCTTTATTCTTGTTTGGAACTCTATTCAGGACATGACATGAAGTCAACAAAGCCTCCCCCCACCATGCCTTAGATAAACCAGCAGTGTCTAACATGGCATTCACCAAGTCAGTCAACGTGTGATTTTTCCTCTCGGCAACCCCGTTTGATTGGGGCGAATAGGGAGGCGTCCTCTCATGAATAATACCGTGCTCCTTACAGAAATCATCAAATATTTTGGGAAAATACTCGCCACCACGATCCGACCTAAGACGCTTGATCTTTCTCTCTAATTGATTTTCAACTTCAGCCTTATAAATTTTAAAGTACTCTAAAGCCTCATCTTTAGTTTGCAACAAATAAACATAGCAAAATCTAGTCGCATCATCAATCAACGTCATGAAATATCTTTTTCCACCTTTTGTCAACACACCATTCATCTCACATAGATCAGAATGCATGAGTTCTAGAGGTGCCAAGTTTCTCTCCTCGGCTGCCGTGTGAGGCTTCCGAGGTTGCTTTGATTGCACACAACTATGGCACTTAGAACCTTTGGCAATAGTGAAATTCGGAATTAAACTCATACTGGAAAGCCGAGACATTAAACCAAAATTAACGTGACATAAACGAGAGTGCCAAACACTCGCATCGTCATTAACAGCAGCACAAATTTGGTTTACTAACTTATTGCAAAAATCCGAAAGAGAAAAGCGGAACAAGCCTCCGCACTCATAGCCTTTGCCTATAAATTCTCCATGCTTTGACATAACTACTTTATTCGACTCTAAGACTACCTTAAACCCATCTCTGCATAGAAGGGAGCCACTAACAAGATTCTTGTTCATAGTAGGGACATGCTGCACGTTCCTTAATTGCACGATCTTTCCCGAAGTAAACTTCAGATCCACCGTGCCAATGCCACGAACAGAAGCATGTGACCCATTCCCCATTAGGACGGAAGAATCCCGTGCGACCTGATAAGAAGTGAACATAGAGATGTCAGCACACACGTGAACGTTAGCACCCGTATCAATCCACCAACTTGAAGATTGAAATACTGAAAGGACAATAGGTAAATTACCATACCCATCAGTATTGCTAGCGGTCACCACGTTGACGTTCTTGGAACCCGTTTTCGCTCTGCGGTCTGCACGATCTGGGCATTCCTTAGAAAAGTGACCGGGCTTCCCACATGTAAAGCACTCTAGCTCAGCTTTGTTCATCTTCTTCTTCTTGAAGGTAGTAGTCTTTGCAGGCTTATTGAGAATAAGCTTGTTCTTCCCTTTGTTCTTGTTCTGTGGGTATCTCTGCACCATATTGGCGCTAGACTGGCCCTCGCCTCCTTTCTCATTAGTATCTTTAGCCCGAGCTTTTTCTTCAACATCAAGAGACGCTATCAGATTTTCAACTGATATCTCCTGTCTCTTATGTTTCAGAGTAGTGGCGAAACTCCTCCATGAAGGAGGCAGCTTTGCAATCATGCACCCAGCCACAAATTTGTCGGGTAAGACACATTTTAGGAGTTCGAGTTCCTTTACAATGCACTGTATCTCATGAGCTTGTTCAACTACAGAACGGTTGTTCACCATCTTATAGTCATGGAAGCTCTCCATGATGTACAGTTCACTGCCTGCATCTGTTGCACCGAATTTAGCATTCAGTGCATCCCACGGCTGCATTCCATCTTGTATGTGCATGTACACATCACACAGACGGTCAGCAAGAACACTCAGAACGCATCCCACAAATATAGTATTGGCTTCCTGGAACTTCCTCTGATCTTCATCAGAGATTTCCTCTGGCATGCCAGTACTAACGTGGAAAACTTTCAGAGCAGTAAGCCAGAGCGTGGTCTTCACTTGCCACCTCTTAAAGTGCACACCGGTAAATTTATCCGGCCTCAGTGCATCAGTGAATCCAGTCATGGTTAACTCAGGAAATTGCCTACAATTAGGTTTTTGGATTGTTGGAAAATTAGACAATTTCGTGATTAATTCCAGTAAACAATTCATGACTAAAACAAATATTAGCATGCATAGCTCTAGCATACTAGGTGAACTGAACAGCAACATCGCACATGCAACAGCAAGCATACTTAAAGACAGGATCAGATCACGGCGCACGTACTGATCGTTTGCAGAAGCGATGTTGTTGACGACGACGTTGGTGAAGACGGGTCGAAGCAGACGGCGGCGGAGACGACGGTATGCGGCACCTCCTGACTTGGATGGAAGACGACCCGTGGTGACGGATGTGAGCAGTCGCGCGTAGCGCTTCCAAAAAACCTAATTCGTCCTCTCCCGGTGCAGGATCACAAGGACAAGAGGTTCCGGAGACCTGCTCTCCCTCTCGCCGGTGCACGCCGGCGTCTGGGATGGAGTAGATTACTGTGGCGGCGCAAGTACCGAGAGGAGGCAAAACCCTAATATTTTTTAATCTATCTTTGGTTGCGGCCGGTAAGTCATATATATAGGAGAGCCCACGCGGTCTCGTGTCGCGATCACGATCTAAACCATTTAGGTTTCCAATATGTAAAACTTACCGATCAAGCAAACAACAAACTTGTCTGCCAAGAAACCAAAAAAATAAAACGGCAAAAGGAAGCCGCGCTCCTGCAAGGCCATGGACCGGATTTCGGCGGACCATTCACGCGCATGTCGCACGCCCGCGCCCTTCGACCCGGCCCGTGCCCGAGCCCGAGCCCGAGCTCAGCCAAGCCAGGGAGGCGAGCGCGCGCGTGTGTGGTGCTCCCTTTCTCTCCTCATACCAATCACTAAGTGTGGTGGGGAGAACCCACTATATAAAGTGGTCTCACTCCTCCTCCACTAGTGGTGTGGGACTAAACTCTTGCACCACCTCTTGCCATTTGTTCATGGGCCTTTGAGATTTATTAGGAATTTCAGAACATGCACATGGGCCAAGCCCATTAGTTCTAACAGAGCCACCATGGTCGCAGAGGGAGGTGGTGGTGGCTTGCGGGGTGAGAGAGGCGAGAGGGCTGGATCTGTTAGTGTGGGATAAAAAGGGGAACCGTAATGTATGTGCTGGTGGGGACGATATCACAGTCGGATCGTAAATTAGAGCAGGCATCTGTAATAATAAATGTGTCACAGTTGGATCCCACTAAGAACCGACAATGACACATTCGTAGCTGGAACACAAATAAAACCGATTATGATGTTCTGTTATTAGAGACGGCCGCCGTCATGCTAGAGATCCGCGACCCTTGGAGGTGTTATCACATACTGAGTTTTAAAAATCTGTCTATGAAAATCATTCACACAGATGGATTTTGAAAAACCATGTGTGATATGGAGTCTAAGATGGACGTTTCTGTAGTAGTGCATTTTCACTTAAAAAATGAAATTTGCCACTACACTACTCTCCTTAAGTTCAGAAATTTCTTTTGAAATTTCGGACGAGTTGGCTATACAAAAAATTGAAATCTGAGCCATATTTGACCAAACATGTATTAACTTTGAAAAAAAAATCAAGTTTGAACAAAAATTTGTCGCAATGCTATTTGAATTTCGGCGAAATTTTGACGAAATTTAAAACCATGTCTGTGACGTCACTTGCATTGGTGTTACTTCACGTCAGAAAACTCTTTCGTACGTATTGACGAAATTTAAAACCATGTCTGTGACGTCACTTGCATTGGTGTTGCTTCACGTCACAAAACTCTTTCGTACGTAGGTCCTCATTCACCATAACCATGTGCTGGAGTAGTACGCAGAAGCAACCATGCATCACGACCACGATCAGTAGTACGATGCATGCCTAGACAAGTTACTAAATGCATACATGTGTATCTGTGGCTGATGAATAGGATCATAAATTACCTAATTGTGGGGCATAGTCTGCTACATCTGCGTACTATACTGCTCTCGTCTTAAAATCGAGGAAAAAAATGCGATTTTAGCCCTCCTCCAAGATTCAATGCTGGGATTTAGCCCCTTCAAAATTTTAACGTCAAAACGATCCCGCGACTCGCCCGGAGAGTGACACATGTGCGTCATCACGAGCTGGACGCGTGAAAACGGTGTGTCACGGGCCCAACCCAGAGGCCCATGTATCACGGCGCTCCCTTTCCCCTTCTCTTCCTACAGTGCTGAGAGGCGAAAAAAGCGGCGCCCCCGGTTCCTTTCCCTTCTCCCCGGCGAGGCCGCTCTTCCTCCCCGCCTCCGGTCACCTGCGGGCGCCGGGAGGTCGGGAAGGAACGCGGCCTCTGTCCGGTTGTAGATAGGGCCTAGGTTGGCCCCTTTTTGGCTCTCCGCGCCGCCAGTGTTCCGTCGGGTTGGTCGGCGGCGGTTGGAGTTTTGGTGGCCCGGCTCCCAACTCGGCTCGCCGCTGCCTTCGTCGGTATCGGTGAGGAGCTAGTGGTCTTTAGTGTTTGTTCGATGTGTTGCCCGGTGCGGCGTCTGGAGTGGGGTTTTGTCCTGTCTCCGGTGGTTGCGGCTTCGGTTTCGGCGATGCCGCGCCCGTGGATGCCGGGCGCTTCTTTCTCTTCTCGATTTGTTGCAGGTCACGCAGGAGGAGTCGATCCGTGCCGCTGCTGGGTTACCTGCAAAGCTTGGGGCGCTGCCCCGGCCGACGTGCTTCCCCTGGTTGCTAAGCCCCGCCATCCGCGACGGGCGTTCTCTGCGGCACTGCTACGAGGCGATGTCCTCTTCTTTTCTTTTGCAGGGGTTTCTGGCAGCGCCGGCTTCGTTGCATCTCTGCGTGCTCGGCACCTCGTCGGCGGGAAGGAAGTCGCCGGCGTTCTGGTCGTTGGATTTCGCCCTAGGGGCTTTGATGTAATTTTCGTTTCTTTGAGGGCGTGTTTGCAAAATTGGGGAACAGGTGTTCCCCTCCAGATGTTTCCCGGGTGTCCTGTACTGTACCCCTATGTGTTTTCCTTATCTTAGTTTAATCTAGATATCTCTCAAAAAAAAACCCACAGGCCGTGTCGCGGGTGGGGCCGACGGCATAGCAGCGTCGCAGCACTGTAGCAGTAATGTATATCACTGTAGCACTATTTAGAACAATTTAGAAAATCTGAAAAAAAATTAGGTAGTTCAAAAATTTCTGAAAAGATTCACAGATGTAAATGTAGAAATAATCTATATACTTGTAATTTTGTGTTAAAAAATATATTCATTTGTGTGTTGTAAAAAAAAGACAAGAGATTAATTATTAATATAGCTACATTGTGAATTTTTTATACCACGCACAAAAATACAAATCTTTGCATATTTTTTTTAAGTGCACATAGTATTCCCACGTTCACATATTTGAAAAAGTGGCCGATCTAGCCCTCTGCGGACGACCAAATGCGTAAATGGCCCCACGGGCCGCGTAAAGCCTAAATGCATTGAAAAGTACTGCCTAAGTACAAATTTAATTGTAGAGGATTCAAAACTAAGTCTCAAAAATTGAGAAAAAATTCACAGTCCATCCTTAGGATGTATACTACCTGTAGTAATTTTTTCCGGTCAAAAAAAATTGTTTTGATTCTCATTTTAACAGAGAGCTCAATATGGCCCAAACTAGGGTTGTATTTTATGTATGTGAAAAAAATTCTAAACTCTATGGAAATTCTATATTCATGCCCAGGAGGGAAAATTAATCAGAGATATAAATTTTTTAAATACTTGGATGAAATCTAATGACAAAAATTTCATTGTACTGCCTAAATGCATTGAAAAGTACTCCCTAAGTACAAATTTAATTGCGAAGTGTTCAAAACTAAGTTCAAAAAATTGACAAAATTCACAGTCCATCCTTAGGATGTATACTACCTGTAGTAATTTTTTCAGGTCAAATTTTTTTTTGATTCTCATTTTAATAGAGAGGTCAATATGGCCCAAACAAGGGTTCTACTGTAGGTTGGTGAAAATAAATTCCAAACTCTATGAATATTTTATATTCATGCTCAGGAAAGAAAATGATTTACAAATATAAATTTTTTAAATATTTGGATGAAATTTGATCACCAAAATTTCATTGTACTGCCTAAATGCATTGAAAAGTACTGCCTAAGTACAAATTTAATTGCAGAGGATTCAAACTAAGTTTTAAAAATGAGAAAAAATTCACAGTCCATCCTTAGGATATATACTACCTGTAGCAATTTGTTCAGGTCAAACAAAAATTGTTTTGATTCTGATTTTAACAGAGAGGTCAATATGGCCCAATCAAGGGTTCTATTGTAGGTAGGTGAAATAAAATTCCAAACTCTACGAAATTTTTTATATTCATGGTCAAAAAGGAAAATGAGTCACAGATATAAATGTTTGAAATATTTGGATGAAATTTGATGACCAAAATTTCACTGTACTGCCTAAATGCATTGAAAAGTACGGTCTAAGAACAATTTTAATTGCAGAGGGTTCAAAACTAAGTTTCAAAAATTGAGAAAATTCACAGTCCATCCTTAGGATGTATAATACCTGTAATCATTTTTTTAGGTCAAACAAAAATTGTTTTGATTCTCATTTTAATAGAGAGGTCAATATGGCCCAAACAAGGGTTCTACCGTAGGTAGGTGAAATAAAATTCCAAACTCTATGAAA
This sequence comes from Stipa capillata, assembly GCA_019208055.1. Lineage (NCBI taxonomy): Eukaryota > Viridiplantae > Streptophyta > Magnoliopsida > Poales > Poaceae > Stipa > Stipa capillata. The sequence goes on along the minus strand of JAGXJF010002332.1, from coordinate 125,165 downwards.
AATTTATATTCAAGCAATTTGTGTGGCCCATGGGGCCATTTACACGTTTGGGCATCCGCAGAGGGCCAGATCGGCCATTTGGAATTTTTCCGTAATTTTTTAAATCTTTTTCAGTATAATCGTATTTGTTCGGTAGCATAATATTCGTTCGGAGTGCCGCCCCTCAACCTCAACAACTCGTCCTCAACCAGAGCACACCGTGAGGTGCCTAGTAATCATTTGAAGCGTTGGAATTTTTGCACATTTGTGAAGTTTTTTAAAATGCCTAATTATTTTGAATTTTTCCACAAAATTAAAAATGTTTGCAATATCACTACAGTGCGTGGGCTCCAGTTAAAATTGAGGGGCGACGGCGACCCTTCGAATGAATTATGCCACCGAACAAATACGATTATGCTGAAAATATTCAAAAAATTACCCAAAAATATTCAAATATGTGAACGTGGGAATACTATGTGCACTTAAAAAAATGACATAAAAATATGAAGCTTAACACTAGCGATACTCCATGTTTTAGAAGAATTTAGGCATACAAATCTTATACATGACCTTGGCGATTTCGTGTTGCCAAACTAGGAAATCCTCAAAACCATCTGCCATTGAAGCATTCAACTTCATGAGATGCTTTGACGTTGGGTTCAGTGGAGTCTTCCACAACGCCGGGCTCAACAGTTTCTTCGACGATGTCAGGTTCAAGCGAAGCTTCAACGCTATACCATGCAAATAGCGGCAAACCCTGTTGAAATATATTGCCCTCCTTTCCCCATCAGCTTAGGCTTTTGGGTGAACTGATTTGGTGCATGCAATTCAATATAGGTATCAGAGCCAAGAGCTCTCAAGTTCAAGACCCGTTAACGCAGTATTTATAGAAATATTTGCGGTCTACATCAATCCCACGTCTAAGGCCTAGAGGAGTCTAGACGTGAGGGGGAGTGTTGAAATATATTGCCCTTCTTTTCCCATCAGCTTAGGCTTTTGGGTGAACTGGTTCGGTGCATGCAATTCAATGATCTCGGTGGCGGCAACAGCGATAGTGAAACTTCAACGCTCTCCCATGCAAACGGCGGCAACCCCGGTGGCAGCGACGACGTTGACAGCGAGAGCGACAAACTCCGGTGTTGACAATCTGATAGAGTACCATAGCTGAGGAAGATGACCGGTACTGCAAATGCCGAGTACTAATAGTAATAGGATGCAGCAGCTAGCCAGTTCAAGACATCGAGCACCCAAAGCCAGTTTTGGGAAGTTCAAAGAGAAGATATCAATGCCAAAGCTGCATGCAGTAGAGTATTAATGAGGGGCACAAGTGACCATGAGGCTCCTAAACTCCCCAAACGCCAGCTTCTTTTGCAGTTCATGCACCTCCAGCGCCAGCTTCTTGTGGAGGCAATGCCAAGAATTTTGGCTTAGAGGCTCACATCGTGGTGTATGGAGGCAGCATGAGAGAGAAGGCTTAGATGGAAAAAAAAATGACACATCTGCAGTGTATGAAGGATGATCAGCTAGTGAATTAACTAGAGGCCACATGGATGATGGTCTATGGTTGCTGCCATGCATGTGTACTCGACGTGGACGAGGAGCTAGCGGGACATGCATATCCACTCTTTGTAAATTTCGTATTTTTACATGCGATGCTTGCTAGCGTAAATAAATAAATAAAAACACATGTGATGCTTCACTACCTCAGGAAACACTATTACTGACGGGCCCAAAACGGCAATCACTCACGGGTTCAGGGCCCGTCAGTAGCGTCCTATCAGTGGAAGTTATACTTCCACTGACGGGTTCAGGACCCGTCAGTAGATATAGTCTTTCACTGACGGACGAAAAGGACCGTCAGTGGAAAGACCTCCAGCGCTGCAGCAATGGCATTCGAGCTGGATCTCCACTGACGGGCGTGGAATCTGTGCCCGTCAGTGGTAAGAATTTTCACTGACGGGTACATGTCTTATGCCCATCAGTGGAAGTATTTTTTTTGCTTTTTTTTTGCATATATAGCAACTAATAGCATATATAGCATATCTTAATAGCATATATAGCAATTAATATGACAAAAATTAAGCACATACACCAATTAATATCACAAATATTAAATACACATATAAAAGCAAGTTTATAACTAATTAAAATGACAAACAAATGAATTTAACAATGTTTATTCTCACTAGCCCTACGAATCTACGTCTACGACGCTTCGCTAGTACTTGCAGGGCGGCGGGAAGGGGGTAATTGGACTCCCGCGTAGAAATCTCCGCTTGGCTGGATGACTTCGTTGTTGATGACATACGCGAAGGTCTTCTGGATGCGGGCAAAGTCCTTCCTCCAGTCGTACTTATCGTCGGCCAGGTCGTGTATGAAGTTATTGAATTGATCCTGGCTCCATTGCGAGTTGTGGGATATGACGAACGCGTCTATGTGAGCGCAAACGTAGTACCCACATGTCATGCTATTTTCCGGCTGTTGCCTGCAAGGGAAGTTAAATTTGTGGATCAGCTTTTTGCTCTTACTTTCTGCTCCTCCCCCTCGCAAGTTGTATTCCCAAAAGGCGGCTTCCAGAACTTCCTTAATTGCTGAGAAGTCCCGCTTGGCACTTCTTTGGGAATCAAAATAGTATATCATTCTGGAAGGCTTGTGGATGACAATGAGGATCTAGTGGTCGCTGCATAAAAGGTAACGAAGGAATATAAACAGACGGGGATACGTACTTAAGAAAAGCAAATTAGGGACAGTAGTAAGTAACTTACGGGGGGTTGTAGGGCATGAGCACGTAGTTCTTGTCCTTATGGTATAGCAATGACTCGGTGATGAAGTTTATTAGGACCAGCTTCGCTTCTCGTATATAGTACTCGTTCATGAGGACCGGATCCATTATTCCAAAAGCGCAGTTGGGTAAACGCCTAGACTCTTGGGCTTGGTAAAGCGCCCACAGCCTGACGAGCATGGTGTCAAGCCAGAAGAGGTTGAACAAATTGAAGATATCTTCAAAATTGATGTCGAAGGTGTCATGATGTCTGTCCAGGAAGAAACCAAAATCTTTTGGCACCTCGACCTTAAAGTGTTGCACATAATCGTCCTGATTCCGTGACCTCATCATGATCATGTCATGGAGCAGTTTCATCTGCGCGGGCAACCTCTGCACCTCATCATCTGGGAGCAAGGGCTCTGTCGCGGGGTGTTCGCGGCAATATCCATTTGTAGTAGGATTGTCGGGGTAGCGTGAAAGGAAGATCTAGGCGGTGCACACAAGAACTTTACCCAGGTTCAGGCTCTCAAAGGATGGAGATAATACCCTACTCCTGCTGAATATATTTGATGTTCTTGCGTGAAAAAAGAGTGTACAAGAGGTTGAAGAAGATGTTATGGAACTTAGAATCCTCGAGACCCCCCCCTCTGCATGGGGGCTTGGCCTTATATAGGCCCGTACATCAACCAACTCGGCAGTCGGCTGAGCTACAGTAACTGCTTTAATTTAATAACGACATTTACATCCAGTAACGGCCCGTGTAACGCCAGTCTTCATGCCGGTTGAAACGTATGCCTTTGATGAGTTGTAACGCCTGTCTTTATGACACCCGGCCGTTGCAGTCACCCGGGCCTTTCTTGGGCCTTTATCCGAGTGGTCCCTTATGAAGCTTCGTGAGCCTGTTGGGCCGACTCGTGGTGCTGGGCCTACCCGGATGGGCTTCCCCCCGTCAGTAGCCCCCGAGTGCTTCGAGGTCTTGACACGTATACCGACTGAGGATCAGGCTGTGCTTGTCCGAGTCGCTGGTGGAGAGACCTTGATGGACTCCTGAAAAAAGAAGGTTAAATTTTGCTAAGTGTTAGGAGCTCGGTGATACCCGTGCTTTCCGGCTAAGGAAATCGGCTTGCGGCCCTCCGAGAGGCGTATCATGAATTCCGAGTGAAGCCGAAATGTTGCCATCTTGTGCCCGCAGGGGGGACGCCTTTCGACTTTCAACTTCGAAACCGAGTCCTCGAACCCGGCATTGAACCCTGAATCATTGAGCCAAGTTGAGCCGCTGTGGCGTTTGGTTCCGATTCAAAGGTTACGTTGCCCCGCTGTGGATGCCGGGTTCGTCCTTAGCTTGGGTGTTGCCGAGTGACCTGCGAACCCTGTTGGGCCGATCATCAGCACCCTTTCGCAGAGCCAATCTGCTTCCGAGTTTGGCGGCTTGTGCGCATCGGAGTTGCTTGACGGAGTCGATATAACCCGTGACGTGTCCCAACGGGTTAAGCCGACTGTCAATTCGATGCTTGGGCATAACCCGACTCGATCTGAGTCGGCACCAGTCGCAACCGACTGGAGTCGCGGGGTTACCCTGACTGTGATGTCGCATCAGCATTTAATGCGTGCAGCCGATTGGACAGAGTGCCCACGGTGCAATGATTTCACCTCGAGTCGCGAGTGAAGCGTGCCCGAGACATCCGCTGCCGCTGCTCTGATTTCGCGCGATATCCGAGGCGGCAGCCCATCATGACCGCGCCCGAATCACGCGAACGACGCGCGCGAAATGGAGGCTGACGTAATGGCCGCCAGTCACGTCGCCTGGGGTGCCGCGTCGTGGCGAAAAACTCGCCCGAATCCCGCGGGTTCGTGCGCGCGGGACGGCAGTTGTCAAATCGGTTTCTGCCACGTCGGACGCACGATCGCCAGCGGTTGGACTCCCCGGCCTATAAAAAGGGATTTCCGGGCTGCCGGGTCCCCATCCGCTTTCTTCTTCCTTGCGCTCGCACTCTTTGCCTCCAGAGCTCCGCCACCGCGCATTCGCTCCCGAGAGAGAGAGTCCGTTCGCCGCCGCCGTTCTTCGCTCATCGCCGACCATGTCTCGCGTCAACAAGGGAAAGAAGGCCGCCGCTTCCTCCTCCGCCGCCGACGCCGACGGGTGGAAGAAAGGCGATTGGGTCCCCTCGGTCATCACCGACGAGGTGCTCATCGGCTTCGCCAACAACGGCCTGCTGCCGCCATCGTACCATCAGCAACTGGCGAGCTTCATACAAGGAAGCGAAGCCTGCTCCGCACGATCACGAACGCGTGCTGCTCTACCCGTTCATGGAACGGGGCTTGAAGCTGCCGCCGCACGACTTCTTGCGCGGCCTTCTCTTCTTCTACGGTCTACAACTCCATCACCTGAGCCCGAATGGCATTCTGCACATTGCGTGCTTCATCACGCTGTGCGAATGCTATTTGGGGACTCGGCCACATTGGGGATTGTGGAAAAAGATCTTCACCGTCAAGGCTTAACCCGTCAAAGCCGGCGGCCGACTGTCAATCTGCGGAGGAGCCGGCATCCAGGTCAAATCCGGCGCCAAGTACTTCAAGATGCAATTTCCGGATACTGTCCGGAGGTGGCAGGACGGGTGGTTCTATTGCCCGGATGAACGCACGCCGACTGGCCACGAAGGTCTGCCCAAGTACGTTGAAGGTCCGCCCGTGTGGCTGAAGCGCTGGGGCACCAAGCCTTCCAACGAGGAAATGCCCGAAGTTGAACGACTCCTGAAGATGATCGCCAAACTTCAGGATAATGGGCTTACGGGTACCGACCTCATTGGCACTTGGCTGACTCGGCGCATCCAACCTCTTCAGGCCCGGGCGCATCCAATGTGGGAGTACTCGGGCAATCACGACCCGACGAGGGTGTCATCCGAAGACCTTTTAGATGAGAATTTCTTGGAGATCTTCCAGAGCTTGACCAAAGAACGAACTGGGATCATCCGGGCGCCCAAAGTGATCCCATACTCGGCTGCCCACCCTCCGCCGACTGTAAGTTAAGACTTGTATTCCGAGTCGGATTCTTATCACTTGTTTTGTTTCCGCTAACACCATCTTTTGATGCTGCAGAAGTACCTCAACCTCAACTCCATGCCGCCTCTTCCCGAGCATGAGTCGGATCCGGCTGCGCTGGATAACGCCGAAGTCGAGGAGGAGGCGGCCCCGTCGAATAGTGGTTTCCAGGTCGACTCGGATACCGAGTCAGAAGGATCTGGATTCCAAGTCGTCAAGCAGAGCCGCAACGACGACACCTCCGGGTCGACGGCGATAGCGGCAACGGAGCCTGCCCAGACGGGGTCGGCTGCCAAGCGAGCCCGAATCACTTCCTCCGGCTCCGTTGCCCAGGTTTCGGCTCCTGCTCAAGCCGCATCCGCCAGCCGACTGGCGCAGGCTCTGGCTCCTGCCGCCAAGCCGGTGTTAACAATCCCGGGGAAGCCGAAGAAGATGATTCCCACGACCACCAGGTATGAATCCTTGCGCCTCATGTCAAAGTTGAAGTGGATTGAGAAGAAACCGGAGTCGGTTGCGCTCTACAGGGTCCAAAAGAAGCTCTCCAGCAAAGGAGGATCTTCATCCAGCGCCCCGCCAGCTCCGACGCCAATCCCACCACCGGAGTCGGCTTCCACGACTCCGGCTCCTATTGCTCCAGCACCGGTTGTCTCCGTCGAGGCAACGGAGTCGGCAACGGGTGCCACGGCTTCCGCAACTCCGACTACGGGGGCCTCTCCGGCTGCAACAACCAGCACGCCACAGCTGGCCGCTCCTACGCCACCGCCTGCCGCATCCACCGAGGGGCCGGAGCCGGATGTGGTTGTCGGGCCACAGTCGGACAGCGGTTCCGGGCCAACCGAGGAGCCGGCTGTCATCCCGCAGCCGCAGCCACCTCCTGTCCTTGAGGTGACAAAGGAGCCGGCAGCTGGGGCTGGCACCGACTCCTCCGAACAAGCGGGCGGAGTCGAAGGGCAAGCCGTTCCCGAGTCGTCCCAGGAACCCGTGCAGGGCCAAGCCTTGGCCCCGACTGCCACGACTGAGGAAATGGCGCCGGCTGCATCACGAAGCCTCATCCCCGCGCTGCTACTGCCGAGTTGCAACACGGGAGACGTGACAGCCGCGGAGGAGGCCACCAGCCGCGTCGCTGACCTTAGCTCGAAGCTAAGGAACTTCGCCAACGCGGCCAAGTCTTTGGCCGACTTGTCCGAAGTCCTCGAGACTTCAGTCGGGGTAAGTTATTTTCACCCTTTGCATTTTGTTAACACTGGGGGCACGCCCAGTGCACCCAGTGGGTGTAGCCCCCGAGTCTCTAGCCGACTGATCGAGTCGGTTGGAGACTTATGAATTCGGTTGCTAACATACCCTTTTTTTCTTAACCAGGCTGCCATCCAACTGGGCGGAAACAGCCCAGCCCTTCTAGAAAGGAATGCCTCGTTGGAGAAGGCACTGGAGGAGGAAAAGGCTAAGAGTCGGCAGCTCGAAGGAAAGCTTGCCGCCCTCAAAAGTAAGTGTCCAAGTCTTCAAGCTCTGCCTTTGAGGGTTTTCTTTGATATTGATGTTGTTGAGTCGGCAGACCTCGAAGCTGAGAACGCCCAGCTTAAAAAAGAGGTAAACTCAAGCTTCTCGGCAGAAAAAGTGTCTCAAATGCTCAGCAAGAAAGAAAACGAGCATGCGGACAAAATGCGCGACGTTCGCGATAAGCTGAAGGCCGCCGAGAAGCTTCAGTCGGACTACAATAAGCTGGCGAAGCAATACGAACAGTCGCAGGTCGCGAACAAAAAACTGCAGGCATCCGTCGACGACTTCGCCAAGAAGATAAAGGAGTCAGATAAGCGACACGCTGCAGTCATCACCGACTGGGAGAAACGCGAAGCAGAACTCATTGGCCAACTCCAAAAGGCTAATGAGACTCTACTCGGTAAGCCCCCGAGTCCTTTTGCTTCTTGTTTTTGCATTCTTCCTTGGTTATTTCCTTAGCAATAATCCGTACCCAGATGCTTGCCCAGAATTGGAGGAGCAGACCCGGCGCGCAGCGCTCCGACTCCGCGCGCTGGCTGACCCGGCGAAGGCAGTTCTCGAGGCACTTTGGACACCAGAGATGATGTCCGACTGCGTCGTGACTTTGGAGGACCGACTCCTCCAAGTCAAGAGCTTAGTGCAGAGCTTCAAGTCGGCTGCCCAAAGCCTCTGCACTAAGCTCTGGCCCGGGGAAGAGCCTCCTTCTAGCATCTTCGCACTCGCCGACAAGCTCTCGCTGGGCCCGGCGGAAGTCGAAGAGTGGAAGGAATCGGCAGCCCGCTCGGGAGCCGGCGTGGCGCTGGCAATGGTGCTGGCACACCACCCCGACGCGGATGTCGACAACATCTCCGCTGGTGCCCCCATCGACGAGGAAGGAGAGTCGGTAGATCCTCTGGAACTTCTCCCCCGAGTCCGTGCAGCCGCCAGCCGGATCGTCAGCTTCACCGACCTGGAGGAGCGCGTAGAAGCAACTCCAGAGGAATAGAGCAAACATTATGTAACATCTCTCGGAATGCCGAGTAGGCCAAATGTACAAACTTTTGCAATGAATGAAGATGCTTTTCAATTTTATTTTGCCGAGTATTTTAATTCGTCCAAGTTCATTGTTTCTGCCGAGTCAAATCCTTTCGCGCGTAGGCAAACCTTCAGCGTTTGCTCTTGCCAACCGGACAGCCGGGTTGCGACAGTAGTTGGAGACGAAGAGTCGGCCTTAGGTACCGTACATGTTTACTTAGACGCTCGAAGAAAAAACAAGGCTTAGAACGTTAAAATACTTATTTTGCTCAAGTCTTTGAGTTCGTCTAAGTTTGTCTTTTCCGCCGAGCCGGATCTTTTCGCATGCAGGCCGACCTTCGGCTTTTGCTCTTGCCAACCGGACAGCCGGGTTGCGACTGTAGTTGGGGACGAAAAGTGGGCCTAAGGTGCCGTACATGTTTACTTGGATGGTCGTGTAAAAACAAAGTTAGAAGACCCAAAGAACTTGCACCGAGTGATGACTCACCCAGTGGGTTAAAGTAGCGTCCGAGAATTGGCCGGAGTTAAGCTACTCAATTTTAGTTGTTTTAAGCGTAGCCCCCGGGTGTTGCCCGAAGGAACGGACAGAAATACATAGAAATGTACAAGATTTGAAACAAAGTGCTTCCCGAGTGCCGCTCGAGGGAAACAAATGTTTATTAATAATAAAACAATGTATTGTACAAAGTTTAAGTATAGAAGGGATGCAGCTATGCAATATTCCAGGTTCGTTCTGTGACCGCGCCGGTTGCCGGGTCCTCCAGTCGGTACGCACCGTTGTGCAGCACCTGGTTGATGATGAAGGGACCCTCCCAAGGTGGGGACAACTTGTGCATTCCCGCCTTGTCTTGGATCAGTCGAAGGACCAGGTCTCCTTTGTTGAAGGCTCGGCCCCGAACTTGCCGACTGTGGTATCGGCGCAAGTTTTGTTGATAGATGGCAGAGCGAGCAAGGGCAAGCTCCCGCGCTTCTTCGAGGAGATCAAGATCATCTTGCCGGGCCAACTCGGCATCCTTCTCCACGTATGCTGCGACCCGCGGGGAGTCGTGGAGGATGTCACTCGGCAGGACGGCTTCAGCTCCGTAAACCATGAAGAAAGGCGTGTAGCCAGTCGACCGGTTTGGAGTCGTCCGCAAACTCCACAGGACAAACGGGAGTTCGTCAATCCAGGAGCCGGCAGCCCGCTGTAACGGGACTAATAACCGGGGCTTGATGCCTTGAAGAATGAGCGCGTTGGAGCGTTCGACTTGGCCGTTGGACTGCGGATGAGCCACAGAAGAAAAATCAATCCGGATTCCATGAGCGCGACAAAATTGGCGAAAAACTTCAGCGGCGAAGTTCGAGCCATTGTCAGTGATGATGCTGTGAGGAATGCCGAATCGGAAGATGACCCCCTTCATGAAGTTGACGGCAGTCGGTCCGTCGAGCTTCATGATTGGCTTAGCCTCAATCCACTTTGTAAACTTGTCGACCGCCACAAGGAGATGAGTGAAGCCTCCTCGGGCTTTCTTCAGCGGGCCCACCATGTCGAGTCCCCACACGGCAAAGGGCCACGTGATGGGGATGGTCTTGAGTGCGGTAGCCGGCATGTACGATTGACGAGCATGTCTTTGACACCCTTCGCACGTTCGGACGAGTTCTTCGGCGTCAGTATGCGCAGTGAGCCAGAAGAACCCGTGCCGAAAGGCTTTGGCGACCAAGGCCCTTGAGGAAGCATGGTGGCCGCAAAGTCCCGAGTGAATTTCCTCGAGTAATGTTCGGCCTTCTTCCGGCGAAATGCAACGCTGGAAGACTCCCGTGGTGCTGCGCTTGTAAAGCTCACCATTGATAATAGTGTAAGCCCGAGCACAGCAGATGACGCGGCGGGCCTCAGTCGGATCGTCCGGCAATTCCTTGCGCAGAAGATATGCAAGAAACGGCTGGGTCCAAAGAGGAACAACTGCCAAAACAGCTGTTTGTTCCGAGTGGGCCAACTCAGGGTGGGGCGAGTCGGCTTCTGTTGACTCGGTGGCCGACTCCATCTTGATAGATGCTGAAAAAGTTGCTGAAGGAAAACTTCCGGCGGCACTTTTTCACGAGCAGAACCAATCCGAGCCAGGGAGTCGGCAGCTTCATTATCAGCACGGCGAACATGATGAAGCTCAAGGCCGTCGAAGTGTCCCTCCAGCCGGCGCACAGCGGCACAATATGCCGCCATGGTAGGATCTTTGGCATCCCAAGCCTTCATCACTTGCTGTACCACCAGATCCGAGTCGCCGCGGCAAAGCAGTCGGCGAATGCCAAGCGAGACTGCAATGCGCAGTCCGTGCAGCAACGCCTCGTATTCCGCGACGTTGTTGGAGGCGGGAAAATGGATCTGCAGCACGTAATGAAGCTTGTCGCCTTTGGGAGAAATCAACACGACTCCAGCCCCCGTGCCCGCGAGCATCTTCGAACCGTCGAAGTACATGACCCAGTGCTCCGTATGGAGTTGAGTCGGAAGGGACTGGCTCTCAGCCCATTCGACGACGAAGTCGGCAAGGGCTTGAGACTTGATTGCCTTGCGAGGCTCGTAACTGATGTCGTGCGGCATAAGTTCTATTGCCCACTTAGCGACTCGGCCCGTGGCATCCCGATTGTTGATGATGTCAGACAAAGGGGCATGACTCACCACGGTAACCGAGTGGGCCTGGAAATAGTGCACCAGCTTCCGAGTCGCCAGAAACACACCGTAAACGAGTTTCTGATAATGCGGGTAGCGCTGCTTCGACTCGGAAAGCACTTCGCTGACGTAGTAGACGGGTCGCTGCACCTTCTGAACTCGGCCTTCTTCTGAACGTTCCACTACTAGCACAATGCTAACCACTTGATTCGTGGCAGCGATGTACAGCAGCATGGGTTCACCCTCCATTGGTGCAGCAAGGACTGGAGGTGTTGATAGAAGACGCTTGAGATCTTCGAAGGCTTGCTGTGCTTCATCCGTCCACTGGAAAGAGTCAGATTTCTTGAGAAGTCGGTAAAAAGGCAAGGCCTTCTCACTGAGTCGGGCTATGAACCGACTTAGAGCAGCAATGCACCCGGTTAGGCGCTGGACTGCCTTCAGGTCCTTTGGCTTGCCCATCTTGATGATGGCATCAAGTTTATCCGGGTTCGCTTCGATCCCTCGCTCGGAAACGATGAAGCCGAGTAACTTGCCAGCCGGAACCCCGAAGACGCACTTTTCCGGGTTAAGCTTCATGTCGAACCTCCTGAGATTGGCAAAAGTCTCGGCCAAGTCGGTCAAGAGGTCCGCGGTCTTCTTTGTCTTCACCACAATGTCGTCGACATATGCCTGGACATTTCTACCTATCTGGTCGTGTAAACACTTTTGCATACAACGTTGATATGTAGCACCAGCATTTTTCAAACCAAAAGGCATCGTGATGTAACAAAAGGCCTGAATAGGCATCCAGAAAACATAAGCGTTCACAACCGGCCGTAGAGTCGACAACTTGATCAATACGGGGTAAAGCGAACGGATCCTTGGGGCATGCTTTGTTCAAGGACGTGTAGTCCACACACATGCGCCAAGTTTTGTTCTTCTTAAGAACCAGGACCGGGTTGGCTAACCAGTCCGGGTGAAAAACTTCTTTGATGAACCCGGCAGCGAGGAGTCGGGCGATTTCTTCTCCGATTGCCTTGCGCCGGTCTTCAGCGAAGCGACGAAGAGCTTGCCTCACTGGCTTTGCGTCTTTGGCGACGTTCAGGGATTGCTCGGCGAACTTCCTTGGAACACCCGGCATGTCGGACGGCTTCCATGCGAAGATGCTCCAATTCTCACGAAGGAAGTCGACGAGCGCGCCTTCCTATTTGGCCTCAAGGTCAGTCCCAATCTGGACCGTCTTTGACGGGTCCTCGGGATGGACCTGGACACGCTTGGTGTCCTTGGCCGACTGGAAGGCGGACTCGGTTGCCGCCTTCTTGTTGGGTGGAGGTTGATCCGAGTCGACGGACGCTTGGATATTCTCCAACTCCTGAGCCGCAATGAGGGACTCGGCTATATCCGCACTGGCGAGATCGCACTCGTTTGAGCGCTCAAAGTCGCCAGTGATGGTGATGACACCTTTGGGACCCGGCATCTTCAGCTTCAAGTACGTATAACATGGCCTAGCCATAAATTTGGCATAGGCCGGCCGGCCAAAGATCGCATGGTATGCGCTCTTAAAGCTGACTACCTCGAACGCCAATGTCTCGACCCGGAAGTTGTTCGGCTCACCGAACACAACTTCCAGGGAGATTTGACCCAGAGGCCTGGCGCACTTCCCAGGAACTATTCCGTGGAAAGAAATGTTACTGGGGCGAAGTTGGGTCTCCGACACTTGCATCCTCTTCAGGGTATCCACGAAGATGATGTTTATGCTGGAGCCCCCGTCCATCAGGACCTTGCGGAGCTTGAATCCTCCGACCTGGGGATCCACCACCAAAGGGTGCTTGCTCGGGTGGGGGATTCGCTCGGGGTGATCGAGTCGGCTGAAGCCGACTGGCACCTCGGACCAGTCCAGCCATTGTGGAACAGCCGGCATCGTCGCGTTGACCTCGCGACAACGCAGCTTCCGACCCCTTTTGGAGTCGGACCCTTGAAAAATCATGAGTACCCCCCTTTGAGGGGGATACTGTGCAGCGCCGCCTCCTGCAGCAGAGCCTCCTTCGCCATCAGCATCCGGCTCGGGTTGTTTTTCCTCCCGCAAACGCTGCAGGAAGCTACAGTCCCGAGTCGAGTGCCCCGCCTTATAGTTGGCGGTACTGTGGAAGGAGCAGGGCCCGTCGAGGACCTCCTCAAAAGTAAGCTTTGGCGCCTTGCGCTGTTGCCAAGGGCGCTCCTTCTTTTGGTTAGCGTCACCGCGCTGGGGGCCACGCTCAGCAGCCGCAACCAAGTCGGCTCCGCTAACCCCGTCTCCGCCAGCCTTCCGCTTCGGGGCCCGATCGTCCGCACGCTTCCGACCCAAGTCGGCGGGGACTTTTTGGCTCGAAGACTCGGCTTTTGCCTTGCCTTTGTCTTCGTACCGCATGGCTTCTTCACCCGTAGCGTATTTGCTGGCGACTTCCATGAGTCGGCCCATGGTCTGAATGTTAGACCGGGCCAACTTGTGTTTGAGGAGCTTGTATTTGACTCCCTGGGAGAAAGCCTGAATGGTCTGCATCTCGGTGACGTCCTCGATCGAGTTGCGCAGCCGAGTCCAGCGCTGAATGTAGTCGCGGACCGACTCGCCCTTCTCCTGGACGCAGAGCCACAGGTCTTGGGCGTTCCCAGGGCGCTTGTACGTGCCCTCAAAGTTCTTGACGAAGGCCTCTTGGAGGTCCCTCCAGTCGTAGATGCTATCTTCGGGCAGGCTGTTAAGCCACGCCCGAGCCGACCCTTCCAGCATCAGGGGTAGGCTTCGGAGGGCGACACGCTCGTTGCCTCCTCCTATGTTGCAAGCGACCAAGTAGTCGGCAAGCCAAGTTTCTGGCTTGGCGGTGCCGTCATACTTGTCGACGCCGCTTGCAATTCGGAACCGATCCGGAAACGGTTCGGCCCGAATCCGCCTGCTGAAGCAAAGCGGCCCGGTGGAGGCAGAGCCACCCGGCTGGTTGACTTTGCCGGCGCGTCGCTCGGCCCGCACCCGGGCTGCCTGCCATCCCTCGATGTCATCGCGGGCATCGCGGGCATCGTTCGCTCGAAGAGAGCCGGCTCGCCGCCGCTCAGCCTGGAGCCGGTTAATCTCCAGGCGAGCGTCAGGCCGGTTCGTGGATCGACTCGGTTGAGACGATCCGACTGTGACGGGGCGACTCGGAGCTCCTGAGGGCCGACTCCGAGTTTCTTGGGAAGCCAGCCGGTTGCCAACCGACCCGGCTTCGTTTTGTTGTTCCACCGCCGTCTTCATCAGCGTGACGACTCGGCGGTGGATTTCCGCCGCGGGGCCGTCTGCTGGAGGTGGCAATGAGTCGGCCAGCGCGGCGGCCGCGAAAAGGTTCTGGGCCGGTGTTTGATAAACAAGGACACCGTCCTGTTGTCGTCCGAAAAGTGGGGCCCGAGTAGCCCGACTCCTCCGGGCGGCCGAAGAAGTTCTTCGGTTCGCGCGGCTGCGCGAACCGTGAGGGTCATTTGGCTGCCGATCTTGCTGTTCGAGTGCCGCCCGCTCTTGATCGAGGCGTGCTCATTCAGCAAGGAGGGCTTGCCGAGAAGCCTCCAAGGCCCTCTCGGCCTCCGATTGGCCGTTGATGGGCGTATGCAGGTGCTCATGGGCTGCCCTGGCTGCCGCTGCTGCAGACGTTCCCGCATCCTCTGCGGCGCCATCTCCAACCACGTACACCTCAGCCGAGGCGGTATGGCTGTGCGAACTCTCGTCCCCCTCGGATTCGGATCCCAGGATGGAGAGGAGAGATTCGGCGCCCACCATGGCGACGAACTTGGAATATTCCTCGCCTTTGCCCGAAGCTGGAAGAGATCCGAGCCGGAGCCCAGGCTTCACTTCCACTGTAAGGCAAGGGCGCGGATCTTGAAGACGTAATTGGCCGAAGGCGTCGGCCAAGAAGTGAAGGCCACCGAAGATGAACTCCGAGCCTTCAGGATGCGCGACAGGCGACATGTTACCGACGATGAGCTTGTCGCCGGTCGTTGGAGAAGATCCCGCCTGGATCGTAGCTCCAAAGCACGCCTCCCCTACCTGGCGCGCCAACTGTCGCGGGGTGTTCGCGGCAATATCCATTTGTAGTAGGATTGTCGGGGTAGCGTGAAAGGAAGATCTAGGCGGTGCACACAAGAACTTTACCCAGGTTCAGGCTCTCCAAGGATGGAGATAATACCCTACTCCTGCTGAATATATTTGATGTTCTTGCGTGAAAAAAGAGTGTACAAGAGTTGAAGAAGATGTTATGGAACTTAGAATCCTCGAGACCCCCCCTCTGCATGGGGGCTTGGCCTTATATAGGCCCGTACATCAGCCAACTCGGCAGTCGGCTGAGCTACAGTAACTGCTTTAATTTAATAACGACATTTACATCCAGTAACGGCCCGTGTAACGCCAGTCTTCATGCCGGTTGAAACGTATGCCTTTGATGAGTTGTAACGCCTGTCTTTATGACACCCGGCCGTTGCAGTCACCCGGGCCTTTCTTGGGCCTTCATCCGAGTGGGCCCTTATGAAGCTTCGTGAGCCTGTTGGGCCGACTCGTGGTGCTGGGCCTACCCGGATGGGCTTCCCCCCGTCAGGCTCACCTGCCTCGTACACTAATCGTCGAGGCTTCGTGACGGTTTCGGCAGATGTCTGGAAGGATAAGGCCTTTTTCTTGCTATCCTTGCTTGTATCCTTCGCAGCGGTGCCGCTCGTCTGTGTGGTCTTTTTCTTTTCCTCTCCGGCTCCGGAGAGGAGGCCCTCTTGCCTCCCGTCAACGCTTCGCCCACTGCGGCATTGAGCGTGCTTGGAGATAAGACCGTCTTTCCTGTTGCCTTCGGGTCATGGTGATGCTTGGAGCGGTTTTCATGGGACGGCGGGTCCGTCTTGGGTTGCTCCTCCTCCTGGGACGGAAGGATCGTCGTGTCTTGATGCCCGGCAAGATCGTCGTCCCGATCATCGAACGAAACCGGCGTACTGCACAAGCCGAGCGGAGAAGGGCCGCCTCCGGCTGATGGAGAGGGGATGGCAGACGTACTAGGAGAGGACATTGCGGGGATAGTTATCTGGCTCTTCGGCCACAGGATGTAGTACCCCTTGCAGTCTCCTAGCTTCGTAACATCGTCTTCAGGGGCGACAGGGACTGCGACGTCACTGAACTCAATGACGACACGGTCCACCTGCACCCTCGCCATGTGGGAAGGTATAGCTATGTTGTGGCATGTCGCGCCCCCTACTGTTGGGAATACTAAGCCATACGCAACCGTCTTCTTCACGCCGGGCAAAGGGATAGTGAGGTGGCATTTCGTAGGCTCCTGCATAATAAAGGTATCCATTGTTATCCGCACTATGCTGTGAATTAGTCATACAAGTGATTCATGGTGGCGAGGAAGCTTACAGCGATGTCTTCAACGAGACTTGGCGACTCGGGGGCGACGTTGGAGGCTGAGGCGCAGCTGCTCCATCCAGCAGGATAGGAGCCCTGATGTCCATGAGGATGCACAGGCGGACGAGATGCATCGCGGCGGCGTCGTACCCTCTGGACTCTAAATATTCTTGCGCCGCCAGCTTGCCAGCCTCCTAGGCTGCCCTTATCATCTCTTGCAAAAGAGATGTTTGCCTTTCTCTCCTCCTCTGGCAGGCAGCCTCGCGGTCTTGCGGAAAGACTTCGTCCCAGATAGCCCCGCTCCCGATCCCTCGGATACGCCCTGTCTTCTCTCTCGTTCCTAGAGCCTTCGAAAGATGGTCTTCCCACCTCGCACTCTGGACGGAGTCCTGGGAGCTCTCAGGCTGCTGTGACAGCTGCCTCTGCAAAGAAAACAGCATAAAGTACAGGCCTGTGTGCCGCGAAACTGGAACACCTATAGGTTTTTGATCACGCATGTAATCGGTGCAGAACTCGACGCCCTCTTCGGTCGCATAGCCTTGGATGATGCTACCTTCTGGATGCGCTCTGTTACGAATGTAGCGCTTGATAACCCATTGTACCTTTCAAACGGGTACATGTTGTGCAGAAACATGGGACCGAGGTCTAGTATCTCCGGGACGATATGGATCATGAGATGTACCATGACATCGAAGAATGCTGGAGGGAAATACACCTCAAGTTCGCATAGTATGACAGTGATCTCGGCCTACAGTTTCAGGCAGCGTTGCACTGTGATTGACTTCTGACAGATAGTGTTGAAGAAGTTGCAAAGATCTGTGATCGTCTTGCGGACACCTAGCTCCATGATACCTCTAATTGCGATAGGCAGTATCTGTGTTATCATCACGTGGCAGTCATGAGACTTCATGCCACTCAGTCGGTGAGTCTTCATGTCAACAAGTTTTCGGATGTTTGCGGAGTAACCCGAAGAAACTTTGACTCCATGGAGACATTCGCAAAGGCTATGGAGCTCATCTCTACTCAGAGTGTAGCAGGCAGCAGGACAGCTGGTCTTGACTCTGATACCATTCTTCCCCGTCTTGGTCGTTTCTCTGGTTGCCCATAGCTCAGGTCTTATATTCATGTATTGCATGTCTGCTCGTGCCTTCGGCCCATCTTTTGTCTTTTTCGGAATGTTGAGAAAGAGACCAAGCAAGCTGTCGTAGACATTTTTCTCGACATGCATTACATCAATGCTGTGACGTGTGTCTAGGTGAGGCCAGTAAGGCAATTCCCAGAAAACAAATTTCCTTTTCTAGACGCCCTTTACTGGCGGTTGTTTCTTTCCTTTTCCTGGCTCAACTTTGTCCATTTCATTCAAGAGATCATAGATTTCTTGTCCGGTCTTCTCACGAAGCTTTGGACGGATTTCTTTTGTTCCGTCGAACCTTTCCGTGTCCTCTCTCCATGGGTCGTTCATGGTCAGCCACCTTCGGTGTCCCATGAACACGATTTTCCTAGAGCCCTCTAAGAAAACACTTGTGGTTTCCTCCATGCACTTAAAACAAGCTTCGTATCCTTTGGTGCACTGACACGCATTGTTCCCGTATGCCGGATAATCTTGGACCGTTGTGAACAACAGGCCTTTCAGAGTGAAGAACTCTTCTCTGTCCGCGTCCCAGACCTGAGCCCCTTCTTCCCACAGCGTAGCTAGTTCGTCCTTTAGTAGCTGTTGATACACGTTAAGATCCATTCCAGGTTGTTTTGGCCCTTGAATGAGAATAGACAGGTGCATGTACTTCCGCTTCATGCACAACCATGGAGGGAGGTTGTAGATCCAAAGAACCACGGGCCAAGTACTGTGCCTGCTGCTCATGTTGTCGAATGGATTTATTCCGTCCGTACTCATACCGAACCTGATATTCCTCAGATCACTACCGAAATCTGGGTATTCGGCGTCGATTGTCCTCCACTGACAAGCATCAGCTGGGTGTCTCAACACCCCGTCCTTTCTTCTCCCCTCTTCGTGCCAACGCATCAGCTTTGCCTCCTTCTTGTTGCTGAATAAACGCTTCAGACGGGGAGGACTGGAAGGTACCATACAACCTTTGCAGGGGCACCACTCGTCACTTCTTCCTCGTTATCGTCTTGGTTTCTGCCCCGCTTATATCGAGGTGTGTTGTACACCGGACACATTTGTGCAGCTCTTTATACTCCTTGCGATAAATAATGCAGTCGTTCCGACAAGCATGAATTCTCTCTACATCCAATCAAAGGGGGCAGACCACCTTCTTGGCTTCCTCGGTGCTCGTAGGCAACACGTTCTCCTTTGGAAAAACCATCGCAAGGTAAGCCAGTGTCTCATCGAAGCTTGCGTCGGGACAGTTGTGGGCTGCCTTAATCCTTAGAAGTTCTAGTGTGACTGACAGACGCATGTGCTCAGGATCGCAGGTGGGATACAACGGTTTTGTCGAGTCTTCCATCAGTTTCGCAAACTTTGCGACCTCTCTTCCATCCTCGGGGTCTTCGACCACCTGGTCCGCCATGTGACTGTCCCTCAACATTTCAGCCAAATTGTTCCCCGCCTCTCCCATCAAGTCATCCCTACATTCAGAAATATGGTCTTCATCTTCTTCTGCATCTTCGTGTATGGCCTCTTCCTCTAAACATTTAGAAGTAGCTAAAATTTCCGTCTCCTCACCGTGACTAGTCCACCGTGTATAACCTTCCATGAAACCTCGAGTTAACAAGTGTAGCTGCAACATGCCTCTCTCCCTGAACATTATCGTGTTCTTGCATCCACAACACGGACAACACATCTTATTCCCACTCTTTTTCTCCCGATCTTCCTCGGCTGCATCTAGAAATCCATTCAAAGTATCGACGAAACTCTGTGTTGCCCTTTCGCCGTACATCCAACTTCGATCCATCGATCCCTACAACAACAAACTAATTGATTATAATCCAAATTAAGAGAGGAAGGAGAAAAAGCGTGGACAAGAGGGAAGTTTAAGAGAAATCTAGAGAGGGGAAATGGGTGGAGGGAGGAGGGAGGGAGGAGAAGAGTGAAGGAGGATAAAGGGAGGAGAAGAGTGAAGTTTCAGAGAGATCTAGATCGATCTAGATACATCAAGAAGGAGGAGGGAGAGAGGAGGGAGGGGGAAAGAGAAGGAAAGTGGGTGGAGGGAGGGTCAAAAAGTTCAAGATCTAAAATTCTTGCATCTAGGAGGGAGAGGGGAAGGAGGGAAGAAGGGACAGCACCAATTGGAGGAGGAGCAGCACTCCGGCGCGGCGCAGGTGGAGGTGCTCGCAGCTGGCCGTGTGAGGCGCGCAAGCTCACTAGCAGCTGCGTGCGCCTTCCCTGTTTTATACACAGAATTATCGCTGACGGGCATCCATACGCGCCCGTCAGCGAAAAGTCAAACCTAAGACGCTTTCGAGGAAGCAACTTCGACTGACGGGCACCTCTTAACCCGTCAGTAGAAGTGCCACCTTCACTGACGGGCCGGCGTCAGTGATGGTCCGCGTCAGTGGTGAGGCCGAAAGAGCCCTGCTCCTACTTTCACTGACGGGCGTGTCTGTGCCTGTCAGTAAAATAAGTTTCACTCGTCTTCATGCTCGGTTTTACTGACGATCGTTTGGCCACCCGTCAGTGGTATTAAACATCAGTGACAGGCAACCTCTTGCCCGTCACTGATGATAGTGCAGTAGAAGTATTTTCTGAGGTAGTGCTTGCTGACATGTGTACAGTATCGTACAGTAGGATCTTTTTAAATATTATTTTTTTATCCAGAAATTTCAAAAATATTACAACATTCAAAAATTTTACAAAAATGGCCTCAATCGCCACGACAGATGGCGGTAGGGCCCTAATCGCCACGGCCCATGGCGATTTCCAGCTATTGCCAGCCAATCTGACGATTCAGGTCGTAATAGCCATGACCCGTGGCTATTGGTCATAATAGCCACGACCCTTGGCGATTTCTCTTAGAATTGGTCGTAATAGCCATGACCCGTGGCGATTGGCCGTAATAGCCACGACCCGTGGCGATTTCCCTCTTTGTACCCCCTTTACTCACACGTTTAAATAGCAAAAGGAGGTGCAAAAGGGGGAAATCGCCATGGGTCGTAGCGATTACGAGCAATCGCCACGGGTCATGGCTATTACGACCAATCGCCACCGGTCATGGTGATTACTGTCAAATCGCCATGGCACTTACCGATTCCATAGTGAATCGTCAGATGGGCTAGCGATAGCTCGAAATCGCCATGGGCCATGGCGATTAGGGCCCTACCGCCATCTGTAGTGGCGATTGAGGCCATTTTTCTAAAATTTTTAAATGTTGTAATATTTTTGAAATTTCTAGATAAAAAAATAATATTTAAAAAAAGGCTCGTATCGTACGTGCACCCGGGTGGGGTACGTAGTACGTGCATGTTTATACTCCCTCCATTCCAAAATGTAAGGAACGTACGTATCCCAAGATTTATAATTAGGTCTATAATGTGTTAGTTATATGACACAAAAATGATATCATTGAAAAGTGCTTTCGAAAACGAATCCAACAATATCACTTTTGTATCACATAATCAAAACATAATAAGTCTAATCATAAATCTTGGAATGCGTGCATGCCTTATATTTTGGGACGAAGGGAGTACTTTACTACCACTTTGCTGACGTAGAGGCATGTGACGTACGTTACCAGACTTCACCGTGTCTACACATGAACATGAACCATCAGGACACCATGGCCTGGGCATAACATGGGGCCGATTGTGTTTGTTATGCAAACTGATAGGCAACAATTATCTTTTGGTCAATACAAAACTTGGAAGTTATCAGTGTTCAAGGTTTCGCTTCTCTGAGGCCTTCCACAATGTGGTCGATGGCCAAAACATCAAAATGTTGCCATGTCCTCAGCGATGCCTCGAGAAATTTTTTTGGCACCACTCTCACAGCGTGTGTTCGCAGCCTGTAAAAAAGCCGGACCCACACGTGGATAGAAAACTCGACCGAGCCAATATCCACTGCTTCCTCCGCGCGAGTTCTTCCCGTCCTCCTCGCATCACCAAAAAAAATCCCCTTTCTCCTCCGAACAAATCTATCTCCTTCTCCACTCCTCTTCTCGATTTGGCATGCTCCTCGCCCAAATCCACGTCCATCCCGTACTCCCAGTCGAGGTCTCGTTCGGCGCGAGGTCTGGGCGAAGCGGAGGCGCGTGGCGAAGAAGTCGGGCGAGGTCCGATGCGGAGCCGATGCACGGTGGCGGTGCGGCGTTGGGCGAGGTCGGTGTCGGTGCAGCGTGGAGTAGAGTGGGAGCACGGCGTTAAGCAGAGCTGGGACGGAGCGTCAGGCAAAGCCAGGGCACGAGCCGCTGCCGCCTCTGCTACACCGGCGCCTACTCAGTTGGAAGCGGCACAGGTGAGGGTTTGATTCGCTTGCTGCTGCGGCATGTTAATTTTCAGTTGGTATCTTCACATTTACCATTCAGGATACTAAGCAAAGATGCTTTAATGGCTTCAGTTAGGAGATAATATTGTTCAATTCAGGTTATGAGGCTTGTCTACTAACGTGTAGCTTAATTCTGTATACTTGGTTGGTTTGATATTCAGTGCACTAGTGTTTTACATTGCATTCAACAGTAAGAAATAATAAGAGTGTTCACATTCAACAATTTGTAAACTAAATTACACAATACAAAAAAGAGATGCTCGAATGGAAATCTAAAGTAGAAAGGGGGTAGAAACTAATTAGATGGACTCCTGAGAAACTTCTAAATGCTAATTTCCATTGCCTCCAAACTTCTGCCAAATATTCTCAACCAAATCAGCCTTGAGACGGCGATGTGTGGATCAATCCCAAATGGCAGCGTCTGTCTCAAGAACCACATCAAACCCATCAAATGGTCCTTGTTCAGTTACAAGATATGGTATGGAAATGCTTCCCTCTTCATAGTCACAGTCATATTTGTCATAGCACTTGTAGGTGTGCCTCTCATCTGCCATGATCATGTTATGCAATATAATGCAAGCATACATGATCTCAGCAAGTGCATCCCTTTCCAACATATGTCCTGGATGATGAACTATGGCAAAACGAGCTTGCAAAACACCAAAAGCACGCTCTACATCTTTCCTTGCTCCTTCTTGGTGTGCTTTATATAACTTGTCCTTGACACTTTGAGCCATAGGGATTGATTTCACAAATGTTGCCCATTCTAGATAAATGCCATCTACTAGGTAGTATCCGAAATTATACTCATTGTGATTGACTTCAAAATGAACCTCTGGAGCTGTACCTTGCAGCACTTGAGTAAACAAAGTTGATTGGTCTAGGACATTGATATCATTACTTGATCCAGCAACCCCAAAAAATGCATGCCATATCCATAGGTCATGTGAGGCCACAGCTTCGAGCATGACTGTGGAAACTGCATGATCGCCAAGAGTGAACTGTCCCTTCCAAGCCACTGGACAATTTCTCCACATCCAGTGCATGCAATCAAGACTTCCCAACATGCCAGGAAAGCCACGGGCCTTTCCTACATCAAGTAACCACTGTATGTCTTCGTTAGTGGGCCTTCTCAGGTATTGTGTGGACCAAACTTCTCCATCACACCCTTGCAGAATGTGGTCATGCACTCAATGACTGTGCTTTCACCCATTCGCAAGTTCTCATCAAACATATCAGCAGGTGTCCCATATGCCAGCATTCGGATAGCAACGGTGCATTTGTGCAAGGGAGAAAAGCTAGGCTTGCCAAATGCATCACTCCTTTGAGTAAAGTATGGAGACCACTCACTAAGGGTTTGGACAATGTGTAGAAATAAATGTCTCCTCATACGAAACCTACACCTAAATTGCTGGTCAGTGTACACTGTATTGTCTGAGAAGTAGTCAGCCATCAGCCGGTTCTATCAATGTTCCTTCTAGGTAGTCTTCTGTGTTGATTGGACGTACATATCTGTTGTGCTGCAATGTGGGCTCAAATTTCTGCTTCAATCTGGGCTTCAACTGGGTCACTGATGAAGTCCCAAAAAAACTCACTGATAGCTTCGAAACTAATTGCTTCATCAACATTGTCTTGCAGGTCTACTTCATCAACATTGTCTTGCAGGTCTGCTTGTGGGTTCTCATCGGTGGACATGTTTTTGAGTGGAAGGTATGCTCGGTTTGGGCTTGGTGGAATGGAGTTTCCAACAGCTAGTTTCTAACAGGTAGATTCTTTCTTCCATGTTTCCAACAGCTAGTTTCCAACAGCTATATTTCTCTTTTTAGCAAGTTAAATGCAGTACGCTATAATTCAGAAAATGATGTGTTTCGAACAGATAGTTTCCAAGTTAAGTGTAGTACATAGTAATTTAGAAAATGCTTACTACCAATGATTACATAGTAATTCAGAAAATGCTTACAACTAATCTTAACTGAACAAATCCCTAGCTAAGAAATCCACAACTTGTTCATGTTTTTTCTTAAGAGCATCATCATAACCTGAAGTATCTTTGTGAAGAAGATCAAGGTATTTACTTAGTTTTTCAACCTTTATCTTCTCCTTCTCAGTTTCAACTCTTCCTTTCTCAGCTTCTGCTTGAACTTTTGTGGCTTTAGCTTGAATAAGGGTGGCGTCTGCCATTTTTTCAGCAGCAATTGATTTTCGTACTTGAATCTCATTAAATTGGTCCATACTCTCACTTGCCAAGCTGCCACTTGAGCATTTTGATTTTCTTGTGGATTTCTGTTGGGCTTTCACTTCGTTGAAGTTCCCCTTCCTAATCTGTTGCCTGGCTTGGAGAACTATAGGCTCCTAAGGCATTCAACTTGTTTCTCTTGTTCATTTCTTCAACTGAATATGACCTTCTCCATTTAGCCTCTGTCTTCACGAGTTTCCACCAATGCTCATATGCAAAAGGTCTTTTTGTCTTGGCAACACTCTTGTATTTGGCACGAACTCTCTCCATAAGTTGATCGTCAGAGCAACCACTAGGCCACATACTTTTTTCAGCATTGTACACAGCATTGAACTTTGTAACCTTCTTTGTTGTCTTGGTCCAGTGGTTCTTGCATTGCATAACTGTTTTCTGTTGCTCTTTGGTTGCATACTTGTTGAACTCTGCTGCAACTTGCTTCCAATAGTTCTTTGCCCCCTTTGAGTTCCCATCAATGGGGTCACATGAATTGTGCACCCAAGCTGCTATGAGCAATTCATCCTCATGTTTACTCCAGT
This sequence comes from Stipa capillata, assembly GCA_019208055.1. Classification (NCBI taxonomy): domain Eukaryota; kingdom Viridiplantae; phylum Streptophyta; class Magnoliopsida; order Poales; family Poaceae; genus Stipa; species Stipa capillata. The sequence continues at coordinate 100,666 of JAGXJF010002332.1, read as the reverse complement.
TCTTGCCTTTTCCTTTTTTCAATCTCATCAGGACTACTCTCACTGCCTTCTTCATTGTTGACAGTAGGGTCTTCATCCATTGGATATACAAGTGACATTGGGGAACCTACTGGATATACAGGTGACATTGGAGAGCCTATTGCAATTGGACTGCTCTCATCTCCTCGTGAACCAGTGCCTCCAGCAGCTCCAAGAAGGGCATGCATCCAACAGGAGATGCTGGACTACTGCTTGAACCTACTCCAAATGCTCCTCGAGGGTACTGCCCCACGTTGCCATGGTAAGCAACACCATGGTAGCTTGAAGGTGAGAACTGTTGGTAACTTCCTTGAGCTCCATATAGATTGACATATTTTGGGTAATGAGGCTGCAAACCAGGATTATACTGATTAGGGTGTGGATAGTTCATGGGAATATGAGATGGATGAAGGTTTTGGTGTTACAGGTTGCTTGGGTTTTGTGGATTTTGCATGCTGTATGAGTTCTGTGAATCTGAAGGTGGGATTGGGGAGTTCATCATGCTTGTGAAGCTTTGAGAAGAGGAGTGCTCCATGTTTCTATTTTTCTGGACGAATTTTGCAATGCTTGTATGAATTAGATATATGAGTTCTGTGAATTATATAGAGAATGCAGTGAAAAACGGTCATATTTTGCTGCTGTATGCAACGGTCGGAATTTGAATGCAGTTGTTTGCTGGTAGTTAAGATAGGAAAGATAGTTGCTGTTGGCAGTTGTATAAACATGAATATTTTATTCACTAGAGAGATTGGGCATCGGAGCACTTACTTGCTCCGGTTCCTAGAAAATTTAATTTGGCACCGGTTGGGCAATGGAGGGCACCGGTGCCAAATACCCCAAAAGTGTATTTGGCACCGGTTTGGGCAAACGCTGTGGAAGGCCTGAGAAGTCATCAGTGAGTGTGTATGAGTGTTTTAGGGCAAATCAGAAGCTGCTTTTGCATAATTTTAAACCGAATTTGAAGGAAATCACACAGCAACCGGCAAAATGGAATCCTTGAATCATGTGGAGGGCTAGTTTTGGTGGTTCCGCAGGCCTATTTGGTTTCCAATCGTAAGATTGCTGCGCTCAAAATTATAGGCACACTATAATTTCTTTGAAAACTATAGGGTGGCAACAGCTGCCGCCAATCAGCGATGCTCAAAGGAGTTGAGTTTGTGCTTTGGTCGAGGGAGTGGTGGAAATGAGCAAGGAATCCTGACCTTGGACTTGCGGTCGGGGCGTAAGGAAGAAGGTGGCGACAACGACATTTCAACGATGATTCCTGAAATTAACTGAGTCGAAAATCTTTTTGGGTGCATCCGTGCATATGGGTGTGGGTGGAAGATAGTGGAAGAAGAAACCTTCTAAATTTTGACGAGATTTTGGTTACTTCTTTTTCCTATTTACAACTTTAAATTCTCATAATACTTTGTTTCATCCTATAAGATTTTATCTAAGCAAGTGTAAAACCAACTTGAAGTATTGTTGACGACCAAATTGGGCAGTACCCCCGGATGGGCCGAGTGCGTCGGGCAAGATCTGCAATGCTACCGAATCGTGGCTCAGGCCGAGTGGTGCGGCGTCCCCGAATCCCGAGTACCCGTTTCCGAGTACCCGCGGTCCCGAGTTCTGGCGCCCCCGAGCACTCGCGCCCCCGAGCACTCGTCCCGGAGCACTCGTGCCCCCGAGTATTCATGTCCCCGGGCACTCGCGCCCTGAGTACTCATGTCCCCGAGCACTCGTTTCCGAGCATTAACGAGATCCGAGTGCCGGACCCCGAGCACTCTATGTCCCCGAGTACTCGTCCCCGAGCACTCGTGTTACCGAGTACTCGTGTTCCCGAGCGCTCGTTTCTTAAGTTCTCGTACGCCCGAGTACTCGCCTTCCCGAATGGGTCCAAGCCAGGCTCCGAACGGTGCATCCGAGTCCCAGCCACGCCAGGTCGGTTGCCAAGCCGTAACGTTCCCGTACTTTCTTACAGGTGGGCCGAGGCACTGGATTTCAAGATGAAGACTTTCTGCGCTGGAGGCCTTGACTTGGGGCTCAAGGAACAATAGTTGATCGTGGCATTTAAAGGAAAGTCTGAGATTTGGAAGGGCTCCCGGGTAATATGGAAGGATATCCCGTATACAAGGCGGAGTCCGGATCACGGCGGTTAAATCGATCAGTTTAGGAAGTTATCTCAAGATTGTATGGAAATATATCTTTGTACGAGATAGAGTCCTATTGTAGCTCAAAGACCGGGCATACCCTATAAATATGAAGGGTATATGGCCGATTGAGGTGGAACTCTCCCAATCGACGCAATCAATCTATTACTTTTTCATCTACTATTTTCTCTCCCTTTGTTTTATGCTTCTCGTTCTTCGTTGTTCTTCGTGTTACACGGCAACGAAACTCGAGGCCCTAGGGGCGATCAGGTCGACCTAGGGCAGCCCATAGCCGCCGCACTCCCTGACGGGGTCCCTCCCGGGGGTGTGGGGTTTCGGGTTCCCAAAAGCACTCGCCGGCGTGTCTTGCGTATCGCGCTCCCGGCGAGTCTCCCCCGGCTCCGTGTCCCGCGCATCGCGCTCGGCTCCGGGGGTACACGGTGACGTGTTCGTGTGCGAACACACTTTTTGGCGACTCCGCTGGGGACGAAATCATCATGTCTAACAATCAGATTCCACAACTCGGCGAGATCAGCACCGATAACATCATCAAGCCCGACTACAATGAGCTATCGGAGGAACATCGCCAAGCTTTCGAAGCATACAAGAAAAAGCGGGAGGAGGAAGATCTACAGACGTTCCTCGCAAACTTCAAGAAGGATCGTCAAGGGAACATTACTCCGGTTGGAGAAATCAAATTCCCTCCTCTACACGGCAAGAAGGCTGACACCCCGGTAAGTAGCACGTTTTCTCCAGAACAGATAGCCGAAATACAGGGTTATATTTCGGAAGGCAATACTCTTGTTTACAACACGTTCATGGAAAACACGAGTGCTAAGGGGAGCACGTGCCCAACATCTAGTGGTAACGCCGGTACGGTTATAGGTGTGGTAAACCCTGATCCGACCTTGGTAGTAGGTTCATCGGCGCTTCCCGTGCCATTGAATTTACGCCCTAGTCAGACCAACCAACTCGTAGCCGTACCCGCCAGCCCTAGTCCGATCATGAGCATACCCGGTTCGGCGGTAGCGCCGAACCAGAGCCTGATTACACCTTCCATGAACACAACCATGGTTAAGCCGATGCCGAGTCACGACTCGGCGTATGGATCACAGGCCGCACCCATGGCCAGTCATCCCACAGCGACTTCGTCCACTCCGGACAAAATTTTAGCCAAGCTCCAGGAAGATATGAAAAAGATGTTTACCGAGTCCTTCGGACTCGAGCCGAAGTTTAGAAGTCGGATGTACCAGAAGCCATATCCCGACTACTATGATGCTATCCTATATCCTCCGGGTTACAAGGTTCCCGACTTCGCTAAATTTAGCGGTGAAGGAACGAAAACTACATGGGAACATGTCAGTCAGTATCTGGCGCAGTTAGGTGAAGCCAGTTCCATAAATGAGCTAAAAGTACGCCTATTTCCTTTGTCACTGACTGGCACCGCCTTTTCATGGTTCTCCGCTTTGCAGCCTGGCACTATACTCTTGTGGTCACAGTTAGAGCAGAAGTTCCATGATCATTTTTATAGCGGCGACAATGAACTCAAGTTGACACATCTTACATCGGTCAAGCAGAAGCACGACGAGTCGGTCACCGACTACGTCAAAAGATTTAGGGACACAAAGAACCGATGCTACAGCTTGGTAATAACCGAGAGAGACTTGGCCGACTTGGTACTGGCCGGGTTGAAGACCCACATCCGAGAAAGGATAGAAAATTATGAGCTCTTAAGTGTCAACCAAGTCTTGCAAAAAGCTTTGGCTCAAGAAAGCCGAAGCATAGAAGTCAAAGAGATTCATAGGTCCAAACCCGATCGCCCTAGGATGCACATGGTCGAGTACGACAGCTCGGGCGATGAGGGTAACATATATGCTGCCGAGTTCGTTTGGTCCTCCAAGACCAAACCGTATACTTGTGACGCTCTCAAACCGACTCGCAAGAATCATGAAGAACAGATGAAATTCACCTTTGATGTAGCTAAGTGTGATAAAATATTTGATTCTTTGCTGCAAGATAGGATTATTAGAATATCTCATTCTTTACCGCCGTTTGAAGAGATGAAACGGCGAGCTTATTGCAAGTATCATAATTCTTTTTCTCATGCGACTAATGACTGCAATGTTTTTCGGCGACAGATACAATCGGCCATTAATGAGGGACGATTGAATTTCGCCGATATGCAAATCGACAAACAGCCCTTCCCAATGAACGCTATGGATTTGGAAGGGAAGAAAGTTTTGATTCGGCCCGACATAGCCGAATCAGCTAACAAAGACCATGTGGTCCTTGGTGAACCTCGGAAGAAAGAAGTCGGCAAAGCACTGGGAAGAGAAGTCGTGCTCGAGAAACAACCCGGTGGCAAAGAGACATTGAAAATCACTATCAGAAATCACGCACTCGGGGGGCAATCCCGAGTACAGGAAGATCACACCAGTGTACTCGGGGGGCAACCACCGATGCCAGAGAATACCCGGGTCAAGTTCATCAAGCCCGAGAGTCCGGAAGTCGGCAAGTGGAAGATCAACGAAGCCAGAACTCAGCATAAAAGAGTGGAAGCCGACTTTCGATATGTTGCTTTCCAAATACACCAGCCAAGCGGCCGGTGTCATCCCTGACCGGCCATCGCCCTTAAAACGTCCAAGATCACCTCCAAGGCCAGGGTTTCAACATCAGGCCGGACCGCACGGGCCATGGATGCCGACTCCATGGATGGTGCCACCTCCATACGCGCCGTACGTGGATCGCTTCGACGGAAGATGGGGGCAGCACCCGATGATCCCTTACGCTTTTCATCCAGGATGGTCGGCATTGAGGAGACCCGTCCGTGAGAGGCTCACTCATCCTACTCGGGGCCGACTAGGCGGGGATGCCAGTCGGCCAACACAGAAGGTCAACCACCCCACTCAAGACCGACTCGTTGGCGATACCAGTCGGTCCTCACCAACTTCTCCGGGTCAACCAGCCAAGAAGATATGGCGTGCCAAGTCACCGAGTGCTGATGCTCCAACGAACAACGGACCAAGAATGGAGATCAATCAACTCGGCAAAGGGCCGATTACTATCGGTAATCTGGTCAACTCTAACGATAATGTGATCACTGTTCAGCAGGGGTCTATGGCCAATGACCGTGAAGCTGGCACAAGCAAGAGCAGGCCCAGAGACCCCAAGTACACTCAGCCTACCTGGTGTCCTCCCGGGTTGACCAAAACCCAGAAAAGAAGGCTGCAGCGCATGAGGAACCAGGAGAGGGTTGAGCGAGAGGCTGAGACGCTGAGGGACGAATCTTTTAACGAGATTCGGCCCACGGTACCCGCGAAGCAGGTCTGGAAGCCTAAGCGAGCAGAGGACACGACGACTCCCGAAGACATGTCTCCTCTACTCGGCAAGTCGCCGAAGTCGGTAGCCACCACGGAAGATAGCGAAGAGGAAATGGTGGACTACGAGTCTACACCGGTTCACGCAGGTATGGACATAAACATGGTATATTACTTACCTGCCGAGTTCCGTGCTGTAGATGAGAATGGGGAAGTAGCCCAGTTCGACTTCGGCCCTAAGAACGCCATCTTCGAGAAGCCGACAGAGCCGGTGAGGCACTTAAAACCGCTATATGTCAAGGGCCATATTAATGGAACACCGGTGGCGAGGATGCTCGTGGATGGCGGTGCCGTGGTGAATCTTATGCCATACTCGGTCTTCAAGAGGTTAGGTCTGCATGATAACGAGTTGATGAAGACCAATATGGTGCTCAATGGGTTTGAAGGCAAAGAGAGCACAGAGGCCAAAGGCGTGATGTACGTAGAGCTCACCATCGGAAGCAAAACTTTGGCCACTGCCTTCTTCGTCGCCGAGGTGCAAGGAAATTACAACGTCATACTGGGCCGCGATTGGGTTCACGCCAACCAATGCGTGCCGTCCACAATGCACCAATGCCTTATACAATGGATTGATGAAGAAGTCGAAGTCATTCACGCAGACAACTCGGCTTGTGTCGCCTTAGCCGATGCGTTGGTGGACTGGCAGCACCCCAATGCGACGTGTCTGTCTGGGCGAGACCTTTCCGGGTTCGATTTCCTTAGCGCCACAAAGAACGGATTCGTACCCGTATCTTTAAAGCCAGTCAGTGCCGACCGGCTTCAGGCCAACTCGGTTTTAACTGCTTTGGTTGATGTGCTGGCGAGTCGGCAACAGCCCGGCAACTCTTCGGCGACCGACTTCCCTAGTACTAAAGGAGATAGCCGAGTACCCGTACCCTCAAAGCCGGTTGATGGCGATCGGCTCCAAAACAAGAAGCAATCAGATGGATCCTAACTCGGAATGGCTACAAAAGCGACTCGCAGAGTATCGGTCTTGTAAGAACGATATGCACGAGTCTATAGAAGAGTTAGATAATATGGATAAGTTAGGGCAAGGTTTCACATCGGCCGATCCATTAGAGGAAGTAGACATAGGGGATGGATCGAGTTCTAGGCCGACCTTTGTAAACAAGAATTTGAAAGCCGACTGCAAATTTAAGCTAGTCGGCTTGCTAAAAGAATACGTTTGCTGCTTTGCATGGAAATACCATGAGATGCCCGGGTTAAGCCGAGAGCTAGTAGAGCATCGGTTGCCTATCAAGGCCGGTTTCAGACCTTTTAAACAACCGGCCAGGAGATTCAACCCCGAGATGTATGACCGGATCAAGGAAGAGATTGGTCGGCTGCTCAAAGCTAACTTATTAGACCTTGTAGGTATGCCGACTGGATTTCTAACATTGTGCCCGTAGAAAAGAAAGGGTCCGGCAAGTTGAGGGTGTGCATTGACTTCAGAGATTTGAACAGAGCCTCACCCAAAGACGAGTACCCTATGCCTATAGCCGATATGCTTATTGACAGTGCTTCTGGACACGAGGTCATCAGCTTCCTCGACGGTAACGCAGGGTACAATCAAATCTTCATGGCCGAAGAGGACATGTCCAAAACAGCTTTTCGTTGCCCCGGGTTCCTTGGCCTATTCGAGTGGACAGTGATGACCTTTGGATTGAAGAACGCTGGGGCCACGTATCAAAGAGCTATGAATCTAATCTTCCATGATCTACTCGGCGTCATACTAGAAGTCTATATGATGACATCGTTGTCAAGTCGGACGCCTTTGAATCTCATCTGGCCGACTTGCGCTTAGCTTTTGAGAGGATGAAGAGGTACGGCCTGAAGATGAACCCGTTGAAGTGCGCTTTTGGCGTATCGGCTGGGAAGTTCTTAGGCTTCATCATACATCAGCATGGCATAGAAATTGATCCTAAAAAGATAGAAGCTATTCAGAAGTTACAAGCTCCGACATGCAAAAGGGACGTGCAAAGACTCCTTGGTAAAATCAATTATCTGAGGAGATTCATAGCCAACTTGTCGGGAAAGGTCACCGCATTTACTCCGATCCTTCGGTTGAAGAATGACGTCGATTTCACTTGGGGGGCAAGGCAACAGGAGGTGTTCGAGTTGATCAAAGGCTATTTATCTACCCCTCCGGTATTGAAAGCGCCTAGGCATGGGGAACCCTTCCGACTTTACATCGCAGCAGAGGAAGGCGTAATTGGAGCTGTGTTAACCCAAGAAGCCGAAGAAAAGGAACATGCTATCACTTATTTGAGTCGGCGACTACTCGACGCCGAGACAAGGTACTCTTTCGTTGAGAAATTATGCTTATGCCTATATTACGCTTGCACGAAGTCGAGACACTATTTGCTGTCTAGTACTTGCACCGTAGCCTGTCAAACCGATGTCATCAAGTATATGTTGCATAGGCCAATTCTTAGTGGCCGAGTCGGCAAGTGGGCTTACGCGCTGACCGAGTACGATTTGGCTTATGAACCCTTGAAATCTATGAAGAGCCAAATCATTGCCGACTCATTGTTGAACATCGGGTTGACAAGCATAGCATTGACGTTGATCTTGTCTCGCTAGTACCATGGAGATTGTACTTTGATGGTTCAGTCTGTAGCAATGGCCAAGGTGTCGGTGTTGTCTACATATCTCCATATGGTACTACCCACGAAGCCTCATGCCGCTTAGAATATTTTTGCACAAATAATCAAGCTGAGTATGAAGCTTTGCTACTCGGTTTAGAGCTTCTGATCGCAATAGGTGCCACACATATTGAGGCTTTCGGTGATTCGTTATTAGTAGTCCAACAAGTGTCCAAAGTTTATCAATGTCTTGACGAATCACTTAATGTTTATCTTGATAAGTGTCTAGATATAATCTCTACCTTGGATTATTTTAGTATTGCTCATATACCTAGACAAGAAAATTGGGTTGCAAACGAGTTGGCGCAGCAAGCATCCGGCTACCATGTTAGTCGTGGTGTCTTTCATATTTCTCACGAGCCGATGCTTGGGACCAACTCGGTAGGAAAGGCCGAGTCAGAAATCACCGACTCGGTCGCCAGTGGAAAACCGAGTATGAATAACAGAGAAGACTGGAGGAAGTCGATCATTGATTACTTACAAGATCCGAGTAAGAGGGTAGACCGAATTGTTCGGCGGATGGCCTTCAAATACACTTTGATCGACGATGATCTTTATCGCCGAACGGTCGACGGAGTTCTTTTGAAATGCTTGGACGAGGATCAAGCAAGAGTTGCAATGGGAGAGGTACATGAAGGCATCTGTGGCACTCATCAGTCGGCTCACAAGATGAAATGGTTATTACGGCGTGCCGGGTTCTATTGGCCGACTATGATCAATGATTGCTTCAGATATTACAAGGGGTGTGAAGCCTGTCAGAAGTTTGGTGATATTCAACTCGCTCCTGCTGCCATGCTACATCCTATTATCAAGCCGTGGCCATTCAGAGGTTGGGGGCTAGACTTCATTGGGCAAATCTATCCTTCTTCCTCGAAGGGGCATCGGTTCGTATTGGTAGCAACTGATTATTTCACCAAGTGGTCTGAAGCAGTGCCTCTCAAGAACATGACACATGTGGAAGTGATTCGATTTATAACCGAGCACATTATACATAGATTCGGCGTCCCTCAAACTCTGACGACGGATCAAGGTACCTCTTTTATAGCGGGACAAGTAAAGGAGTTTGCCGAGTCCTATAGAATAAAGCTGCTCAATTCTTCTCCATATTATGCCCAAGCCAATGGGCAAGCCGAGTCCAGCAATAAAGTGCTAATCAAGCTCATCAAGAAGAAGATCGAAGACAACCCAAGGAGATGGCATGAGGTGTTGTCCGAGGCGTTGTGGGCGCATAGGATTTCAAGACACAGTGCTACCAAGGTGACTCCCTATGAGCTCGTGTATGGACAAGAGGCCGTTTTACCCGTAGAGGTAAATCTGAGTGCTTTAAGATTAGCCAAACAGAATGATTTATCGGCGGTCGACTTTTACAATCTGATGATGGATGGTCTTGATGAAGTCGCCGATAAGCGTTTGGTTGCTTTAAAGGCCATAGAAAGGGACAAGCTAAGGGTAGCCAGAGCATACAACAAAAAGGTCAAGTCGAAGAACTTTCAAGTCGGCGAACTAGTATGGAAGGTCATCCTACCAATCGGCTCGAAGGATAATAAGTTTGGCAAATGGTCGCCGAGTTGGGAAGGTCCTTTCAGAATTGCGAGAGTGGTTCCTGGGAACTCCTACTTAGTAGAATCCGTGCAGGGCACTCTGCTGCCGCGAGCTCTCAATGGCAGATATCTGAAGAAGTTCCACCCGAGCGTGTGGCAAGAAGCATAACAAGTGCTGTGGCCGATATATCATATCGCCCTAAGAGAAGAAATGGCCGATGAGATGGTCCGCATCGCCCTAAGAACATGACTTATTATTTTCGGTAAAAACACATCTTATACCGAAAACAGGGGGGCATGTGTTGACGACCAAATTGGGCAGTACCCCCGGATGGGCCGAGTGCGTCGGGCAAGATCTGCAATGCTACCGAATCGTGGCTCAGGCCGAGTGGTGCGGCGTCCCCGAATCCCGAGTACCCGTTTCCGAGTACCCGCGGTCCCGAGTTCTGGCGCCCCCGAGCACTCGCGCCCCCGAGCACTCGTCCCGGAGCACTCGTGCCCCCGAGTATTCATGTCCCCGGGCACTCGCGCCCTGAGTACTCATGTCCCCGAGCACTCGTTTTCGAGCATTAACGAGATCCGAGTGCCGGACCCCGAGCACTCTATGTCCCCGAGTACTCGTCCCCGAGCACTCGTGTTACCGAGTACTCGTGTTCCCGAGCGCTCGTTTCTTAAGTTCTCGTACGCCCGAGTACTCGCCTTCCCGAATGGGTCCAAGCCAGGCTCCGAACGGTGCATCCGAGTCCCAGCCACGCCAGGTCGGTTGCCAAGCCGTAACGTTCCCGTACTTTCTTACAGGTGGGCCGAGGCACTGGATTTCAAGACGAAGACTTTCTGCGCTGGAGGCCTTGACTTGGGGCTCAAGGAACAATAGTTGATCGTGGCATTTAAAGGAAAGTCTGAGATTTGGAAGGGCTCCCGGGTAATATGGAAGGATATCCCGTATACAAGGCGGAGTCCGGATCACGGCGGTTAAATCGATCAGTTTAGGAAGTTATCTCAAGATTGTATGGAAATATATCTTTGTACGAGATAGAGTCCTATTGTAGCTCAAAGACCGGGCATACCCTATAAATATGAAGGGTATATGGCCGATTGAGGTGGAACTCTCCCAATCGACGCAATCAATCTATTACTTTTTCATCTACTATTTTCTCTCCCTTTGTTTTATGCTTCTCGTTCTTCGTTGTTCTTCGTGTTACACGGCAACGAAACTCGAGGCCCTAGGGGCGATCAGGTCGACCTAGGGCAGCCCATAGCCGCCGCACTCCCTGACGGGGTCCCTCCCGGGGGTGTGGGGTTTCGGGTTCCCAAAAGCACTCGCCGGCGTGTCTTGCGTATCGCGCTCCCGGCGAGTCTCCCCCGGCTCCGTGTCCCGCGCATCGCGCTCGGCTCCGGGGGTACACGGTGACGTGTTCGTGTGCGAACAAGTATGATTCCCTATCATCGAGGTGTCACGGAGCTGAAGTGAAAAGAAAATATTCACTCTATTTTAAAATAGTGTCTATGTGACATCACTACCGCAGAAAACACTTTGGCTGAACCATCTTCGCTGACGGGTACGGAATACCCATCAGTAGTACTAATCTCCACTGATGGGCCGTTGGCGAACCGTCAGTGGAGATGAATGCGAAACAGATTCAGTAGAAAAAGTCACCACTGACGGGTCCAAAGTTTCGCCCGTCAGTGATGACAATAGCACCACTGACAGCCTACATCACTGACGGGCCCAAATTTTGGCCCGTCAGTGAAAATTAGTCACCTATGACGGGCCATGAATTGCCGCCCGTCAGTGAAAATTCCAGCCCAAAAACCCACTTATTCAGTCCAATGATATAAGAACTCCTCTGCCCTAAACCCACTCCTCCACTCCTCCCGAATCCCCCTCCCACGCCCTAGCTCCTCTCAATCCCCCTCCCCGAGCTCCCGAGGGCGGCGCCCTCCGCCTCCGTGCCCCCCCGCCGCCTCCTCTCCCTCCGCCTCCTCCACGATGCCGCCGGCCCTCTCCGCCTCCGGATCTCCCGCGCCGCCTCCTCTCCCTCCGCCTCCGGCCGCCTCCGCCTCCTCCCCGACGCCGCCAGGCCCCTCCCCCTCCGCCCTCCCCGCCGCCGGATCCGCACCCCTCGCCGCCGGATCCGCGCCCTCCGCCTCGGCCTCCCTCCGCCGTTGCCTCCCTTCGACTCACCTCCCTCCGCGCCACCTCCTCCGCCTCCCTCCACGCCGGCCTGCTCCGCCTCGGCCTCCCTCCGCCTCCTCCGACTCGCCTCCCTCCGCTGTTGCCTCCCTCCACGCCGGCCTCCTCCGCCTCGGCCTCCCTCCGGCTCCTCCTCCATCCACCGTCGCCTCCCTCCGGCTGCCTCCTCCGCCGTCGCCTCCATCCGCCATTGCCTCCCTCCACGCCGGCCTCCTCCGCCTCGGCCTCCCTCTGCCTCCTCTGACTCGCCTCCCTCCGCCATTGCCTCCCTCCACGCCGGCCTCCTCCGCCTCGGCCTCCCTCCGGCCGCCCGACGCCTCCGCCACGCCAGAGTCCGAGGATGGCACCCACGGCGGTAGGTCATAGAGGCGGCAAGTGTGGGCTCGGGCGGGTCGGGCTCAGTGCCTGCTGCCTTTTTCTTTGGGTCCTGTGTGTATCTCCACTGACGGGCGCGTCAGTGGGTTTTCTATTTCCACTAACAGGAGCTCACTGACGGGCTCAAAACCCGTCAGTGTAGGCCGTTTTGCGCCCGTCAGTGAAGGGCTTATACCGGGTAGTGCATTTTGGCTGTCAATTTCTCTAATGTTATTTTAAATAAAAGTAATTAAATATCATAAAACTATATTTCATGGTTGTTTAGTACTATTCATTTGGTTTTGTCAATATTGGTAATCCTTCTTTATTCTAAAACTGACTCCCAATGCCGCATCCTCCTTATGCCACGTCATCTTAAAAATTACAGACATCCATCAGAGTGAGACGGGATAATATACTAACAATTAGATCTACCATTTATTAGAGAGGCCGGTGGAAGTTTCAACTAATCATATGCATTGTTCCACGAGGCCGCGTCTCTTCGTAGAAAGACATGTCCCAAAGGAGGAACTAGTAACACGGGATAGCCTGATGGGCGAGGGAATTTACAGTAGTAGACGCACACACAGATCTCGCATGGTGAGTCCGTAACTGATAACTCAAGTATAAATCTGGCCGCCCACACCACTCGCTCAGATCCCTTCATGACCTCTCTCTTTTCACCACACATCTTCTTTTCTTATCAGAAGGACCGATGTTTCCCCAATGCACATGATTTCGATGGTAGTTCACATGGCTTACATTTTTATTACGTACTAGTACTAATTAATTTTGTGTAGTACAGAACATCATAGTAGTACGGAACAGCATTTTCACATAAATTAATCCTTCATCTTGGTACACATCTAGACATCAATTTTATGTCATATAATTTATGTACTAATTAAATAATCGTTAGTTAAAGCTTTATCTTAACCAATTAAAATACGCCTTACATTATGAAACGGAGGGAGTACTACGTAAGTGCACCAAGATAGGTATGTGTTCATTTAATTTGTGAAAAATATTTTCAAAAATGTTCTATGGTCCATGGATAATTGCTCATGTCTTTCAAAAAAACGTTCCTTGGTCTCTAGAAGTATGTTCACCTAGCTAGCTTGATTGTATGGAATGTCGGACATGTTTTGAAAATCCACACCAAATATTTTTTGCAAATATCCATACGAAACATTTTTTGTTACCTACCTGGAACAATTTTTTTTAGTTATGTAAATAGCATTTTCTATATACATGAACATTTTGCTGGGAATATGCCCTAGAGGCAATCATAGAGATGATGATATTTCCTTATATTCATGATTTATATATTGTGTTCTTTGAATAATGTCATTGGTATTGATCAGCAAGTATGCAACTTGTTTGTGAGACTCGATGCTATAATGGTTATTTTAAATTGGTCCCTAGTCGGAGTTTATGTGAGGATACATATGATTAATAGACTAGCATATGTATTGGTTGATGACCACGTTTCACAGGTCATGGACATAGAGATGTCGAGCTAATTATATGGACACATGTTAGAGAACATGTGGTCTGGATAGACCCGACATGAAACACTGCGAGAACACGTACCGTATCTTAGTTCTTATTAATAGGCTTTCATACAATGTGTATGCTCTGTCCTTAGATCGTATCTTATATCCTCCGGTTCACAAAAAACTGACGTTTTAGACAACATTTTAGGATAATAATGTGATTCTGCCCTTATTAAATATAAGAAGGTCCAGACTCATAAATTGAAACAATAAAGCCTGTTAGCCCACCGTTGTGCACTCTGTTCCGGAAACACGAGAGCCGCATTCGAATCCCGCTTCTCATTTTTTTTGCTACTGTTTTTGCGTGTGGCGGGCGCCTGCTCGCTGGTTTGATCACTGCTTTGATGATTACCTAATTTTGTTTGACAAGATATGATCACTGATTTGAGTATCATGCATGTTATACCATACGCATGAGTTGTACCATAGCTGAGGAACACAAGACTTGAAGCATTAACACAAGATAACTCAAATTATAATGACATAAAAATATGAAGCTTAACAACTAGCGATACTCCATATTTGAGAAGAATTTAGGCATACAAATCTTATACATGACACTGGCGATTTACTGCTGCCAAACCGGCAAATCCTCAAAACCATCTGCCATTTAAGCGTTCAACTTCATGAGATGCTTTGACGTTGGGTTCAATGGAGTCTTCCAACACCGGGCTCAACAGTTTCTTCGACGATGTCAGGTTCAAGTGAAGCTTCAATGCTCTACCATGCAAACAGCTGCAACCCCGGTGGTGGCAACAGCGATAGCAATCATATGGACACATGTTAGAGAACATGGGGTTTGGACAGACCCGACATGAAAACACTGCGAGAACACCGTATCTTAGTTCTCATCAGTAGGCTTTCATATAATGTGTATGCTTTGTCCTTAGACCTGAGGTTGTTGCATGTTTTTGGGATGTGTAGCAACTTGCATAGGTGTTGCCAAACGCTATACTGTAATAGGGTAGTTATAAAGGTTGCTTTCTTGCTTATCGTGAAGCATGCTGCAAGACATGGTCAATCAAGATGGGATTTGCCCCTCTCAGATATGGAGAGAGATGTCTCTAGGCCTGTCGAGCGATCAGAATCAGAAATGCATGGCTGTGCTACTTGAAAGGTTAAGAGTTAAACCTAGTTTACAATATAACTCGAAGAGGTTCGAGATTCTCTGACAAGGGATCCTTTCATGGAACCCGAGGTTGTCGGAACTCCTACTCGTGAGTTCCAAGTTGAGGAGCGTAGGTCGGACAAGCTATGTAGGTTACTTACTCGGTATCCTAATGATGTATTGTTGTTAGACAACGATGAGCCTATGACCTACTCGGAAGCAATGATGTGCCCAGACTCTGAGAAATGGCTTAGTGCCATGAGATCCAAGATAGATTCCATGGATGATTGTGGCGAACCTAGTTTTTAAGGCCGAATAACCCTTGTGATTTCCGTACTGGTCCCGTGATCAGTAGCCAGTACGCACAAGTTGACTTGAATACTATTGTCATACATGAATTAAACATAGTTGAATACAACCTGACTGTTATGGTCAAAGTCTTATATAGATAGCCGATTGGCTGAATTCAAAGTCTTGGCAGCGGAAAGCGAAAGATACAAGCCCAATGATATGCCTTATCCCACAGGCAACCGAATAGGGTAACACGCTACTGTTCGTAATCACTGTTGTCATCCTCAAAGTAGAACTCGTCGTTGTCTGGCCATATCAACAAGCCAGGTGAGTACATTGAAAGTATTCGCAAGCAATCCCACAAGGAGGATTATAACAGATATATATGCTTTGCATAAATCAAGAAAATAGCTCTATTTGATGCAGAAGTTGTGCGGAATGCTAAACCTTGAGTTGCAATAGATAAAGTAATTTAACAAACATTTTAGCATTAAATATGTAAACTAAATTGATATCAACAACATATACGACTTATAGCTGTAGCTAGCGCCAACTTTCATCGGCAACTCTGGTTGCTGGAACGTGCCAACGCACCGATCATCTTCAGTAGCTCCCGCTACCTCCAGTAGCTCCTACTACTCACTATGGGCAATTTATGCTCCATGTCCTTAAACCCAATATCCCAGGTGGCTAAGTTTAGTAACAGTCTAACCACGGTGTACACGGCTATTCGAATATATTTAACACTCTGCAAAGGTTGTATGGCTTTACCCACAAGAAGTGAGACTTCCCCGCGTAGGGAGGTCATAACGAGACATTTCCTTCGCATAACCCTAGCGATGAACCTGCTAGATAGATTTTAGCCCACCTCTACCTTGTAAACATTCATTGATTACAACTAGAGTGGAATCAATCTTTGTGATGAGTACGTCCCCTACGCTAGAGGCAGCCTCTCAAAAGGAGTCATACCTCTACTTTTGCACTATTTCCCTTATCGCCTACGGGTTCACACGCTAGTGCTAAGCGAAGTAGTAGGTCAAGTCCTTCCCATCAAGGACATGTGAACGTATGATATGAACTTGGCCCAACGGCACTTAGGTTCGGTCCTTAATTGATTCGAACAAGATCCACAATTTTCATAACAACCCAAGCAATCATATGCTTGTATAACATGCCGTAGCATACTACATCATCTCCCCTTTCATCCTCTTATATTCTCACCCGGATACGAAATCATATGCAATTTTTTATAGAATAACCAACATTCTCACGCACTTCAGGCAATAAATGGCTCTTGAGGCTTTATCCCATATCCTAGAAATATTTGATTCCATGCCTTGCTGAGAAAACCATTTTGTTTCTAAGAGGGTCTAAGCCATAGTAGATATAATTTGACCTAAACCGTCGCTAACACTTAACGTGATCAGCGAGGGTAAACCTAGGGCGACAAGGGAGGATATATTGGAAACCTACCTCATGCACCTACTCAGTATAGCTAAACTATCATAAAATACTAGGGTATAAACATAGTAATGCATATTTGGCAAACAAAATATAAGTTTTTGCAAATATGGATTCAACATGATCGAAGTGGGATAGCTTGCCTGGCCAGGCTTTGTTCTTGAGCTTGGTCTTGAATGGTGATGGCTCGAAGTCCTTCCCGCGTGATCTCATGTCATCATAACTACACGTCGGGAAACATCAAATAAACAACGACACGAGGTAAAACCAAATAACACCAATGCAATACCAGAGCAACAATCCACACAACGTGGCAAGTTTGGTTTAATTAGCTACTGATCTTAGAGAGTTTTAGAAAGCTAAAAAGGTGTTTTTGGATTATCATATCGAAAGATACTACCCTTAGGGTATTTTGCCGAGTTAGGGTTCCTTTAGCTTCTTGTTAGGACAGATACCAACTAGGGTTTCATTTTGTTTCAAAACAAAGGATGCAAGATTATGTTAAGAGATGTTTGAAACTTTGATTAGGAATTGTGATAACCATATCAAAACATATATTTAATTTAATAGGATATTTAAACATCTTTGGGGGTTTTAGGTTTTTTCGGGAGGACAACCCTCACATAAGTCTTTTAGGTTTCCAAACTTTTTATCCATACTTGGGTTGAGTCCAGAGGGTATTAGACTTGTCAAATGGGTTTATAAATGTTCTGGACTTTTTAAAAGTAAGTTGGTTTTCAAATAGATAAGATGGAAATATTCACACGACTTAAAAGGGTTTTATGTATAATGAAGAGATTAGGGTTTATATGATTAGGGACTTATTATCATCTAAATGTTCCTTAGCTCTTCTATAATTGCTAGGTCCTAAGAGTGGTAACTTTAAATAGAGGCTTGAATATTTATATGCAAAGTTCTGACCTATTTAATATATAGGCAAAAACATATATATAGCTTTTTAGGAAAACAAGTAAACTTTGATAGGAAACCTTTACCCTTTTCTATTTTAGCACGACATATTTAGTATTAAAAGCTTACTGAACTAACATGTCATATATGTGATCATCAACATTTGGTTTCTCTGGAATTGTATTTAACTTATTTAGAATATGGAGAAATCATTTATAGCATTTTAGGATCATATGATATATTAAAGAAAACCTTTATCCTTATCTATTTTTAATGTGAAAGAATTTAAGTACTAAAGTGTAACGTCCTGTTTTCCAAAAACCAGAAAATTAGGGCTTACAAAAGCTTTTTCGCTTAATTGTGCTATCATTGTATTCGTCAGTATTTGTTCTCTGTTCAGGAGTATGGAAATGGTACCAATCTAAAACCATATCCTGTCCCTCTCCATATATCTTTTTCACTACCCAGTTATGGCTGCTATGCGATCATGTTCCTTCTCGACATAAGTCTTGCCGTAAGATATAAATCGTATCCCTATGAACATCCCTCTACATGTTCGACTACTTGTCGACCATCTCATCTATCTAACCTTGCAACCATCGATGCATAAAAACATATACCTACCACCTACCCTTTCATCTACTTGACCCTGCATCTCGATGCAATTATTGTCAGCAACCCTCATGGCTATCTCCCCACATCCCCATATATATATACATCCTATACATATATATGTATATATGTCTATCCAACTTGCATTCTTTGATGCAACTAAACCTCTATCCACCCAGGGTTATTTATACGCATATATAGGTACATATATTTCTATTAGTACCTATTCCGTCTGTCCTCCCTCTTGGTCATCTAACCCTAGTCTACCTCTTCGAGACTCTCAGATAGTCTTTCCCCTCATCACCTTTGTGATCACTTGGGCATGGAGTCTATCACTCCATCTCCATCTATATTTCCCCTTTTTGCCTCAATACCCTAAGCTATCAAAACCATGACCCTCGGCACCGTCGTTTCACCTCCTGTCTATCTAACGAATATATTTCCAGAACTAAATATTCGGGTAATATTCCTGTCATGTTGAAACATGGGTTCTTACCCTACCCTTGACCCTTGGTACTATTTCAAACTCTTGGATTGTTTCGCTCTTGAACCATTGCATTGCATGGCATTAAATCACATGTGACCAACTGTATATACATATATAACCCTAAAATCATTATCGAACCCAAAAACAAGACTGGAACCTCATCCAATAAGCTAACCTCTACATCTCTCACATGACCTTGGTTATGAACACCATACCACCCTCCATAATCCAAGTGAACCTTTTTCATACCCCACAATCCTTTGGACACCTCTTTTCTTCTAATCCCAATATTCCTTTTCTTGGGGCTGAACCCTAAATCTCTTTTCCTTGCCACATCTCTTCCCCAAAAATACCAAATAAATTATGGGAACTTCCTAACATCCATATAAATGAAAATATGAAATAATATAGGGTTGTGCAGTCAAAAAATCTTAGAAAATTACACAAGCTACCCCTAGACTCTAGGAACCCAAATATACAAAAATATGAAGATCTATAATACAGAACTTGAGAGAAACCTTATGGACCAGTTCTGCCCTAAATTTTCCTTTGCATGAAATCATACCTTTTATTCCTTGGAAAAATCCTGATTAATTCCTGGGACATCTCCTTAATGCTAGGAACCCACTAGTATCTAGAAACCCTAGCTACCCCTGCTCTCATCCCTTCCTATAGCTCAATGCCAATTCAAACCTATCCTTGGCATCATTCCTTCTGCCTCACCTCTGACCCATTTGACCTCCAACTCTCCAGGCCCCCCCTACACTCCTCTCTTCACGTACTGACACGGGTGCACACACCCCGACCAGGCTGTGCACACCAGCGCATCCTGCACCAGCTGTCGCCATGCTGTGTCCTTGGCCCCCATAAGCTTCATCAGTAACCCCTTGTCACCCCACGCCGCACGCCGCCACGCTCTGGCCGCGCACTGCCGCGCCAGGGCGTGCACTGGAACAACACTGACCAGTCTGCACCACTGTCGTCTAGCTACAGCGTGTTGCCACGCGTCAGCCATCACCTAGACCATCCCCTATGCCTCCCCTGGCAGGCCCGAGCACTATCTCCTCGCCGTTTGCGCGCACGCCACCACGCCGCCCTTGACCAGCCTGTGCCCTGAGACTGTGACTGCCTCACCTATAAAACAAGCCCCAGACCTCGGCTTGAAGCGCATCTCCTCCAGAGCACTCTCTACCCCTCCTCTACTGTGCTTCCCGGCCACCAGAAAGTCCCGACAAGCCTGTAATCCTCCATTCCAGTGAGCTCCTTCCTCGGCCACCACCGTTGCCAACGTCTTAGCTTCGCCCTTCCATTCTTTTCCTTTCTATCCTCTTCTCTGGACTCCCTCTGACGAATTTTCCCAACTCCCCGTGCAGATCACCGTTGTAGTGTCGCCGCTCACCGTCGACTTCCTGCAGATCTACCCCCACCATCACCGCCATTCTAGAGCATGCCGACGATCGCTTCGACCTCCAGGAGCTTCCCCGTGTTTCCCTCTACCGGACCACATCTTTGCCACCGCTCAGATTACTGCTGTTCACCGCGAGTAAGCCGCTGCAGAGCCACCGGCGTCCCTCTCTCTCCTCCCTTCTCTCTCTCTCCCCGCACGCATGTGAGACAGATCGCGTACCGGTTCATTCGCCTGCAGCCGCTGAAAGGCATGGCCCGCACGTCAGGTTTAATGAAAACACCCTCCTGGAGTCTTCCTTCGACATCGGTTGGCTTAGAACTGGTTTCCAGTCCAGAATGCATCCGATTCTTGCATAGACTGGTCAGTAGGTTTTAACTGGTTGTTGGAGCAAACCCAATTGTTTTGAGTTCACAAAAATATACCCATCTTTTGGCTCAAACCAAATCCAAAAATATGAATTTAAATGTAAATAAAAGAGAAGAACTCGTAAGAGCTATTAGGTGGTATATATCCAATAGATAAATTGGTATTTAAATATTTTTCCGGAGAAACCAAATATGGTTAATCATACCCATGACACGTACGCCACATAAAGCTTACTGGTCTAACATGTCAGTGGTGGGATTAATCATATTTGTTTTCTCTAGAAATATATCTAAATACTAATTTATCTATTGGATATATACCACATAATAGTTCATTACAAGTTTTTCTCTGCTATTTAAATTTATATACATATTTTTGAATTTGGAGTTCCTCAGAAAACTAGTCTATAACCTAGTGAACCGGTCGATGGAAAATCGAATACATTCAGGACTAGAAAAATTGGTCGGTTTGGGTGACGCCGAAGGCATATTCCTCATGGACGCTTCACTAAACCTGACGAGTGGGCGAGGCCAGTCAGTTGCTGCAGGAGAAGCGGTACCACTAGTACAGAAATCGATATCCGAGGCGGTTTAAATAGCACATCTGAGGCGGTTATAGCAACCGCCTCCACGGAGTGGTCACGGATATGGGGGCACATATCGGAGGCGATTTTTTCAACCGCCTCGGATATCCGAGGCGGTTGCAACTTTTCAACCGCCTCGGATATCAGTTATCCGAGGCGGTGCAATTTTTCAACCGCCTCGGATAACATACCAGGTAGATATCCGAGGCGGTTGAAAAATTACAACCGCCTTGGATTACAGTTATTCGAGGCGGTTGCAATTTTTCAACCGCCTCGGATAACATACCGGGCGTTTAAAAAAAAAGACCCTACCCGACACTGCCGGGTGGGGTTTCACTAAAACGGCTGTAACTTTTGCATACGGTGTCCGTTTTGGGTCTACGACCACTCAAAATGACCGTATCAACGAGGCGCATCTAAAAAATCTACTCGTCTTTAGACCTGTACAATTTTTCACCTCCAACTTCGGCTTTTAAGATTGACTTTTTCCCCTCCGAGTGAAACATCGCCTCTTCCGACCCTCCGTTGAACTTCTTCCCGAGCTCCAAATGCAGTAATCTTTGCGGATTCTGAACCGTGAGGGAGTAGAGTTGCTAGAAAAAATACGAGAAATTTTTTAAAAATAAAAAAAATTCACTCCAAATTCGGCCCCGAACGAATAATCGCCGCTACCGAACCCTCCGTTCCCTCTGTTGAACTTCTGCCCGAGCTCCAAATGCAGTAATCTTTGTGGATTCCAAACCGTGAGGGAGTAGAGTTACTACAAAAAAAATACGAGAAATTTTTTTAAAAATAAAAAAATTAGGCACTAGTACAAATCTTGACTTGGGAGGGTCTTCCTTACCTCAAACCAAAGCGAAATTGGAGGAGAAGAGCCTCCTTGCGATGGGAAGAGCCTCCTCTAAGAATGATGGGGAGAGAAGAGCCTCCTGGTATGGGAATGGTGAGAGGAGAAGGAAGGTTGAAGGGAGGAGAGTAGAGTGGAAGGTGGAAGAAGAAGAAAATCTGGATCTGGCCTCTCTCCCTATGCACTAAATCGAATATATAGTCCTCTGCCACAGGTACGGAGGGAAAAATTTTGGGTTTTGAAATTTTGGAGTTGGCGGGATTCTGAAATTTTGGGTTTGAACACATCCGAGGCGGTTGTAAATATATAACCACCTCGGATATGCACCATATCTGAGGCAGTTGGATATTTACAACCGCCTCGGATATAATTCGAGGCGGTTGGATATTTACAACCGCCTCAGATGACTTTGTTATCCGAGGCAGTTCCTTCCGAAATTCTTATCCGAGGCGGTTGGATATTTATAACCGCCTCGGATATCAGTTATTGGAGGCGTTTTTGCCTAACCGCCTCGGATATGGCGCCTCGGATAGACAATTCTGTACTAGTGTACGTTTGGCCACGCGGCGCGCTGCTATTGGCTAGGTTCAAAGTGGGCTACTGAGGTGGCAAGCGGTGATTGGAGGAGTTCGTTCGACGTGCCTTCAGTCGGCGCGCCCGTAGTGTAAAACAGGGGAGCGACAGCGGCGGCGGCAGCTGAGCTCCGGTGAACAATTGCCAAAGTTCTAGGGCGTTCCAACAATCAATTGTCATACTTATGGGTTCAACGCGATGCGGAGAGTCCGTTTCAGTGCTCGGTGGGGTCAGCGATGACGGAGGTTGGTCAGCGACGCAGTCCAGTAGAGGTGACCAGTGGGGAAAGAGGGGGTTCACCACAAGATGATCTTAGCTGAAAGCAAATGCAGGAATGGATTAGGGATGGTCCAGAGAAGCTTTGGTGAAGGAAAAGGAGAGAAAAGAACCACGGGCTTGCTCTGATTTCCTCGGGGGATGCTACGGGAGTCTTCGGTTGATTCGGGGGAAAGGAGAAGAGTGTCTGAGGGAGGTGAGGAGTGGTGTGGTGAGATAGGAGGGTCTCGGGTCCTTTTATAGAAGCTAGCGGCAAGGAAGCTCAGAGAGCAGCGCATGGTCCGGTGGAGGGCGCTGTCGTGTCGTCCGTAGGAGGGGAAACAAGCGAGGTGCGGGTGGTCGCAAACAGTCAAGTAGAATCGTCCAAGGCGACAGGAGGTAGGCGGCAGGGTAGGCGGTAGAGGGTGCTCAAATGCGGCGTCGGGTCCTTTGGGAGCCTGTGCGGTGTCGGTCGGAGGAGGGATAGAGGGAGCGCGGGGCCTGGGCAGTCGATACAGCAATGCGGATGACCTAGACGCAACCGCTCGGAGACAAACGGTGCGAATGACCCAGACACAACCACTCAGAGACAAATGGGAAGCAAACAAGGAGAGCAGGCGGCATAGAGGGAGGTGTGCAGAGGAAGGTTAGGACGGCGCCGGGGTCCGACGGGCTCCTGGTCATGTGGCGAGTCGAGAAGAGGGAGGAGGAGCGCGGGGTCCGGTTGGGCGTTGCGTTGGTGCGGAAGACCGGGGATCAGCAACTAGGGACAAGGGCAAACGCCAAGGAAAAGGGTAGGCGAGCACAGAGGCCGGTGCGCGTGTGCGCATCTATGCGCGCGCTAGCACGCATGTGGGCGCCAGTAGCGGCCGGAGTGAGCCCAGGGCTTGGAGAGCTTGTCAAGGGGCTCGAGGAGGTCGAGGAGGGGGTGCTGGAGCTGAGAGGGCGAGCTAGTGTTGGAGGATGAGGAGGGGAACAAAGGGGCTAGAGACTAGGTTATCCTCAAACCCTAAAGAGCAAACGGTCGACCTAGCCAGAGGTCAAAGATAGGTTTATGTGCAAAAATGGATCAGTTGAGATGTATAGAAAGGTCTGGAAATTTTCTTAGATTTTTCCCAAAAGATTTGTATTGCTTTCATGATTTTTAAACTCAAGATTTTTATTAAATTTACTTAAGGTAACTTTATTAGCACAAAAAAATTTGTAAGCCCTAATTTTTTGGTTATTGGAAAATGGGACGTTACAGTGATAATCAAGTTTGGAACTTGGTCGACCCGCCTGATGGCATTAAAACCATTGAGTGCAAATGGATCTATAAGAAGAAGATTGATATGGATGGAAGAGTTCACATTCATAAAGCTAGACTTGTCGCAAAGGGTTTTCGACAAATTCAAGGAGTTGACTATGACGAGACCTTCTTGCTCGTAGCGATGCTAAAATCTGTTTGGATCATTCGAACTATTGCTGCATATTTTGATTATGAGATATGACAGATAGATGTCAAAACAACTTTCCTAAATGGAAATATGACTAAGGATGTGTATATGACACAGCCTAAGGGGTTTGTCAATCCAAAGAATGCTAGTACAGTATGCAAATTTCAAAAATCCATTTATGGATTGAAGCAAGCATCTCCAAGTTGGAACATTCGTTTTGATGAGGTGACCAAAGGGTTTGGTTTCATCAAGAATGAAGAAGAGCCTTGTGTTTATAAGGAGGCTAGTGGGAGCTCGCTCGTATTTCTGATTTATATGTGAATGACATATTACTAATCGGAAATGATATTCCTATGCTGGAATCCGTTAAGGCTTCACTAAAAAATAGTTTTTCGATGAAGGACTTAGGAGAAGCAGCATATATCTTGGGAATGAAGATCTATAGAGATAGATCGAGAGGCAAATTGGATTAAGCCAGAGTACATACATCGATAAGGTGTTGAAGCGGTTCAACATGCAAGAGGCAAAGAAAGGGTTCATGCCTATGTTGCATGGCGTAAGCTTAAGCAAGACTCGGTGTCCTTCGACTACTGATGAGTGGGATCGTATGAGTAAAATACCATGCGCCTCGGCGATTGGTTCAATCATGTACACCATGATATGTATACTTGATCAGATGTTTCATATGATTTAAGTGTTACGAGCAAATACTGGTCTGATTCAGGTGAGAGTCACTAGACAATGGTTAAGAAATATCCTTAAATACTTGAGAAGGACATTCTACAGAAAATTAGGGTTTATCGGGTTTCCGGAAAGAAAATAGAAATAATGGCATTAAAAGCACAGTAAAGCATATCAATTGATGTCAATAAACACTCTACAAAATGCACACATCGGCATCCCATAGGGTTTTTGCCCTACACGCTCACCTAAGTTGGAGGGGGGGGACACCATCGACTAGGTAGATGGGCTTTTACTTTGTTGATTTGTTGGCTTGTTCGATAGGCCTATTAAGAGGGGCTAGAGGATGGAGGATGAAGGAAAGGTGGGAGAGAGGATGAGTGAATGGAAGAAGTGGAAGGCCGCCGGCTGGATCAGAGCAGATTGGATATTGGAGGATGAGACACTGGAGTAGAGCATATGTACAGAAAGGAGACCGTCGTTTGGCATTTGTAATAACGTCTCATAACTTCTTGTACCTCCTTGATTTTTTCCGCAATGCGATTCACGTCAGGCACACGCGACCAAGCCCAGGTGATTCCCCTCATGGATCGCCTGGGAGATCCGACATATCCCAACCAGTTGTGAACAAGGAATCGGCTCAGATAATAACCCAGCCGCTTGGCCGACATGAGCCGCCTCGAATATTGAGACATCTAAGGTAGTTCACCAGGGGAGACGAAGCAGTGATTGGGGGGATCAATATCCCAGCTGATTCAGGCAATAAAACCGGTTCGGATGTTATGCATTCGAGGCTAGCCCCCCTCCTCCCCAACTAGCCTCGAGTAGGCGGGCTAGTCCCAAGTGAGAATCGACTGTGACACATTCGCAACCAGGCTGCATAACGAACCGTCTAAGATGGTCTGTCATCACAGAGGGGAGATCGGTGGGCTAGGGAGACCCTAACCCTGATAGTGAATATCACACACATATTTTAAGAGAGCAGGATAGTAGTGTTTGGGCCCTCTCATCTGCTCCTCCTCCCTCCCCCCCCAGCCTCGTAGGAGTGGTGACCCCCTGTTATATAAATTATGCTACTCTCACAAACAATGTTGGACAAAAACCAACTTGGAAAATCCATACCATATACTCATTTCTTTTTTTTCAGGGATACCATATACTCATTTCAATGGCTAGCACAATAGAAATTCGTATAGAAAGAGACAAGGGACGAATCGAGAATGCAAAATGCACTCAGAGTGATAAGTTGGTAATGAATAAGGCCCCCTTCTAGAGGGCTTATGGAGGAGCTTATGGCCCCAGGAAGCCATAAGCCCTCTAGAAGGGCTTATTGCAATGGAGCTGTAGGAATAAGCACCTCAAAAATCATGTGTATTGCTAGAAGCTGCCAAACACCAGCTTCCCGAGCTTCTACTTAAACCTATTACGAGTTTGCCCCTGGTTTTCGGAAATTTTACAACGAAAATGCCCTTACCCGTTCACGGCTCGCTCCTTCTCTCCCTCATCTCCCTCGCGCACAGCTGCTCCCGCCGCCGCCTCCTCCCGTGCCCTCCTCCACCCCCACCCGGGCGGCCGCCCCCTCCCGTCCTCCTCCACACCGGCGCGGGCCGACCGCCGCCTTCCCCTCCTCCACCCCCGTCCCGCCCCTCCTCCTCCACCCCAATCCAGATCCGCGCCGCTGTCTCCACCCCGTCTGCCCCGTGTCGCCGTCTCCCCCCACCAGCCCCGCCCTCCTCCGCCCCGACCGGCCCCGCCTCCTCCGCCCCGGCCGGCGCCGCCCTCCTCCTCCCCCCGGCCACCGGCGCCCTCCTCCTCCCCCCCTGTGCCCCCACCTTCCCACCGGCAGAAGCACCACCTCCCCGCCGGCCCGAGGCCCTCCCTCTCCACTGCCCACCTACGGCCGCCTCCTCCGCGTCCGGCCGCCACTCGGCTCCTTCCCCACCTCCCTCGGTTCCAGATCCAGCACCCCCGCCGCCACCCAGCCTTCGCTCCTCCACCTCTGGTTGTCAGCCCATCCGCCACCTCCGGCCGGCAGCCCATCCTCTCAATCGGCAGCACGGTATTGGCATCGCTAGCAAAACTTAGGCTTGAAGCCGAAGACTGATTTTCAGCTTGCAAATTTTCATTCCGCTCACTGGTGTCTGGTTTGATGTTCTTTCCATACTTTTAACAAGATATAGAAAGAACTTAAGGAACCCCTCCTTTTTTGGATCAATACCACTAATCTTATCGAGCAGTTTCTTGATTGCTCTTCTTTCAATTAAGATAGCTTTAGGAGATGTCAGGTTTAACTTTGAAGCTGCCTGCACGAATGTCTCAAGTTCAAGTTCTTCAGTTGCATCAGACTGCCGAAGCATGTCTAAAATGGTTTTGCCAGCTTCTTCTTCCAGTGGATCAACAACAAATTTTACATCCTGAAGATCATTATGGACTTCAGTAATCTGTATAATCGCAACATGGTAAGCAATCAAGCAAAGGGAAGTAGTAGTGAAGACCCATCGTAGAAATACATGAAACAATAAAGCAATGTATATGTATATGTGTATTTGGTTTGTATGCTTGTATGATTGAGAATAGAAGATGGTTTGTATGATTGATCCATGTATGTGTATGTGTATGGTTTGTATGATTGATCCATTCAAATAACAAATAAATAAGGTACAAGGGTAGTACAGACTTTTCACGTTCACCTCAGCTCATAAGCTCTAACTTCAGAAGCTGTTTAGAAGGGAAGAGAAGATTATCAGGGCTTCTGCACACTGGAGCTTCTGGGGGCCATTAAGCTCATCAGGGCTTCTGCACAAGCCCCAGCCGTCTAGAAGGGGGCCTAAAACACCACAAGTATGTGCGGCGGTACGAATAGCACGTTAGAGAAAGCACAAAAATAATGAATACAAACCCGGCCGGCTTGTCACTTAGTGCTTTCTGATAGCTCTATCACCTTTCTCTGCTCTGAACATATCGAGTATTCGTAAGATGATGATGAAGCTAAACAAACACCATTATTGAGGCAACAAATTAAGATGACATGAAAGTTAATTAACTACTAAGACATAGGTGCAATGCAACATCCTAATGAAAGAGTAATTAAGCATAACTTAGATCATATTGGGTTTTACCCCAAGATCGATACACACAAACACGGTGGACTCTTTCGCGCACACGAACAACTTGGAGAAACACACACAACCACAGCACAAGAGCTTGGCGACGCTGTAACTTTGCGTCTCTTCTGGTTTTCTCATCTATGATAAATATTACAAGGCCTGGGTTTATATAAAGACCCAAGCAACCGACTCGAACTAATTAACTAGCAAACTAATTCCTGAAATCAAACTGATCTTAATTCTTATCCGGTGCCATCCCACCGAATCCTTGACTTATTCCAAGAATTATGCTGATCTGATCAAACAGCCCTATAATTAGCAGCTGGGATCACCACATAATTTAGCTACCACCTAGCTATAGACGACCGATCAGTTAATGGAGCGGCTGTACGCCGGCCGACCGCCGCTTCATTAGCTGATCTCAGCACGCGCCACGGCGGAAACCGATGGCCCCGCCGCCGACATCGTAGAGCACCTCATGCGTCTGCTGCTGCACGTTGCCGATGAAGCCAACGGCGGAGTCGGTGGGTGTGGGCGTGAAGGCGAGGCAGCCGTCCAGCATGACCGCCGGCGGGTCGAGCTGCACGACGGCGGGTTGAGCTCCAGGACGGCGGTCGAACACCAGGGAAACCTTGGGCACCGCCACGTTGGTGGAGCGCAGCAAGTCGTAGCAGGTGTCGAGGTTTCCCCTCCCGGCCGTCAACGGGTACGCCCTCATGGCGTTCCTGAACGCCTGCCGCAGCGCGGCGTACGCCGTCGGCGGGAGCTGGGTGATGATCGCGCTGGAGTCCATGATCGTGCCGGCGGAGAAGACGGCGGGCGGCACGTTGAGCCGCCGCCCGGCCACGGTGATGCCCCGGAGCCGCACGAGGTATGCGTTGTTCGCGTTCCTCATCAGCGGCGTCCTCGCGAATCTCGAGGAGGCGCCGGCCGGCCCGCCGAGCGAGAGGAAGCCGGACGAGCTCGGGTCCGGGACGCAGTACGAGAAGGCGTTGCCGTACGTCCGCTGCGTCTGCGACAGGAGCGACTGCCGGCCGCCGCCGAGCGACATGGCCCCGGAGGTCTGGCCGCTGAAGGTACCCCGCGCGGCGTGGCTGCACCCGAACCGGAAGTTGATGACGGCGGTGCTGGGGCTGAGCGTCAGCGTGTCGGTCATGTACGTTCCGGCGGTCGCCCTGCCGTCGCCGTAGTCGATCAGGTACTGGCACTGGCCGGAGACGGAGCAGCCATTGCCGTAGGCGCCGAGCGCCGCGCAGGCGCGGGAGCGGCAGCTGACGGGAGCGGCGGTGCTCGACGTGGTGGGATCAAACAGGGCGTCTCGCTGCGGGTAGCACAGGGGGGCGGGGCACGGCTGGCACTGGATCCACGGGACGTCGATGCTCGTGTCGATGGCCATTGTCTGGGACGCGACGGGGTCGCCGGTCGCCGTCGGATACACTCTGCTTGCGTCGCCGGTGCCGATGCCGAAGCTCCCAGAGGGCATGTAGTCCACCTGCTGCATCGAGACGCGCGGCTTGGCTGGGTCCAGCACGTCCTCGCCGGTGGCCTTCCTTCGGACGGCGTCGGTGCGGAGCTGGTCCCACCGGAGCATCTCGATCAGGGACGGTGTCCCCGTGGACGGCGCCGGTGCGCACGGGCCGTACGGCCGGTGCAGCGGCACCCACGTGCCGGTGCCGTTGGGGGATGGCGTCGCTGCCAAACGAACATCAATCAATTTCATGTCAAACTGGGGATGGCGTCGCTGCCAAACGAACATCAATCAATTTCATGTCAAACATATGCAGGCACATGAATGTATTGTATACTCAGTTCATACTCAGTTAGGCCCCTTCTAGACGGCTTCTCCAGCGGCTTCTCCCAGAAACTGTCCCCTCCCAGCTTCCCCTAGAGATCCTCACTAATTTAGAAGCCCCGATGAATTTGACGGGACGGCTTCTAGGAGAAGCTGGGAGAAGGCATCTTCTGAGAGAAGTCGCTGGAGAAGCCGTCTAGAAGGGGCCTTACTCACCCTTGAGGCCAGAGCAGAAGGCTTTTGGTTGCAGGGAGCTGGCTTCCACCACCATGTAGTGCTCGCCTTCCTCTTCTACTCCGGCACCATGACCATCATGGGCACCATGGCCATGAACATGACCACCATCGGCAATGGAGCAACCGACAATGGACAAGAGGAGGAGGAATACTAGCGGGAACACTACGCTAGTCATGGCCGCTTGTTTGCTATAGCTAGCTGATTCGTAGATAACGCTTCACTTGAGCCCATATTTATACTCTCGAGCTGCGACCGATGTAGGGGCGTCTTGCCTTTATTTCTTGTTTACTCCCCGAAAACGTGATGTTTTAGATAAACAAAGACTTTATTACTCACAAGGCTAATCTTACGTGAATATCTCACTAAGAGTAGTCCCAATGCTCCACCTAAGAGCAGTCCTAATGCTTCACTTTGACTGTCTCTTAATCTATGCTACCTAGATAAAAAGCTTATATTGCTACAGAAACTATTTGTACAGACGGTTCGTAATTCATGTGTGAAACACTTTTTTAAACCGTCTATCAAACAGAGTCTGTACAAATCATATTTATACAGATGATACACTTCTAACCATCTGTGGTGTTGTTTTGCGAAAAAAAGGGTTAGACCCGAGCGACCCGTCTGTTCCTGTTCACGTTGAGAAGCCCGAATTCGTCGGACCATTCACGCAAACATCGTGTGCGCACACCCGTCCGCTCCCGTTCACGTTGAAAAACCCGAATTCGCTAGATCATTCACCCGCCCCGCCCCAGCGAGGCGAGTGAGAGCGCGCGTGGTATTTCCCTTCTCTCCTCCTATTGCTTTAGAGAGGTGTGGAGCACCAATCCTTATAAAGTAGTCTCCCTCCACTTTAACTAGCGATATGGGACTAAATAATTCTAACAGGTCAAGTGTGACACTACAGTACAGACCCTTCCAAACGAGGAATCTTCTATACAAATAGCACAGTACAGACGATTCTAGTTTGGAACCATCTGTACAAATACAGTATAGACGATTCTTGTTTAGAACCATCTGTACAAATAGCATAGTACAGACGGTTCTTGTTTGGAACTGTCTGTACAAATATAGTATAGATATAGTATAAATATAGTACAGACGGTTCTTGTTTGGACCGTCTGTACTATAGCGTCCCGCTTAGTAGGTGCTGCCGGTCATCATTTTCTCAGACGATTCATAATTGAAACTATCTGTGATATTGTTTGCACAGACTGTTCCACAGAACGGTCTGTAAAGGGACGTCGAGTTAAAAGGTTTCTGCAGTAGTGTTATGTGGCGGGGTAATTATGAAGGAGAGAGAGGGAAGCAGTCTCTTAATCTAGAGATGACTTTTAGAGGTGTAATCGATGCAAATTAATTCTTGAGTGATCTTATGTGGCTCACAACCTTATTGTTATGTACGAGAGTTATGCCACAAACATGCTACGAGGTTAAAATGGTAGTATTGATCATAAAATGTAATAAATAAAAGCATTTTAGAGACAATACTAAGATACAAGCTATTGGGAAGGTTGTATCTAAGCAGTTATTAATGCAATAAGATACAATTTAAAATTCAATGCATTAGGAGTGCCCTAAGAATGCACAAATCATACTCAGAATAAAAAGAAAAACATAATGAAAAGAAGATTACACTTCATGATGCCACAAATTCGCATTGCAGATCTAGAGCCAGAATGTCGTCGGCCATCGAGCCATCACAGGAGACCCAGGGGCGCCGCCCTTGCGTCCGCGCGTGACCACCACGGCAGATGGCGGCCAACCACCGGCGAGGAGCAGAACCCACCCTCGACGAAGGACAGAGATGAAGGACGCCGTCACACAGGCTGTTGACCGGACACCGCCATCACGTGGAGGATGCTAGAAACTAGCGCCGCGCCACGCACACACAACCCCAATCTCCCAACGTATGGACGCCAACCACAACCATCTCGTCTTCACCCCCAGAAATCCGGCGCCAGAGGAACGCACGACGACATGTGACCACCCGCCGATCTCGTGCCGGCCGCCACTCTTCGGGGACAGGCCCCGCCGCCGCCACGAGCGCCAACGAGGAAGAATGTGAGGGAAGGTGGCTTGGTGGTAGATTGGATCACCTCCCGGGTCTCCAAGTGACGCGGGGTCATTTCCTCTCGCGTCTGCCGAAAGCAAAATGTTAAAACTTAATTTGATCTCCAATATCTTTTAAAATATTTAGATTGTATACTCAAAAATCAGGGATTTTTAAATATATTTTTTCGTAAATCGCAAGAGTACAACATCTGCGATTTACGAAAAAAATAATATTTTAATTTTTTTTTCCAAAAATCAGATTTATAGATTTAAATTCAAAAGTACTTTAACGTGTTATAATTTTTGTTCGATTTTATAAATGTGCTAGATAGAAATTTGTGGTCAGATTAACGTTTTGAAGACTGTGTTTGTGTCTGAAACGCCATGTTTTTTTTTGAACCGGAGGGAGTAACTCTTAGTCGCTCGGGTTTTTTATACCTTTGAAAACACATTGAGATGACTTCGTATATATGATTTTTTATGCGATTAATCCAGTTAGAAATATGACTTCTGCTTGAGAAAAATCTTGTAGATAGACATATAAAGGGGAAATAATATGTGCTTCTATAGATATGTGTAACATGTTGGAAATATTTTCAACTAGAAAAAGTTGTGCAAAAAATGTGATCAAATGTGTGTGCCGTAAAAAATGCCAAAGATCCAACATATTTAAAAATAAAATTAGAATGGTCACCAAAAACTACATATATTTGCTCTTGTTTCCTGAGCACCTTTTATTGCTGATTTTCAGCAACATGGTCACTAGTGTTTTTTTTAGACAAACAACATGGCCACTAGTAAAGACTATTTTTATAGAGGGCCACGGGTAGACTACCTGAACTTTTTGTTTGTTAATATATGCTACCCCCAGAGCAGGGTTACATAAGAGTTTTAGTCGGCAAAAGGCAAGAAATTTAAATACTTTTTGTCTGGTAGAAATAATAATCTGTATTTCGACTGCTCCCGTACTGTGGGCCTCTCACTGTTTTGGTACATTCAGCAGAAAAGGACTTCAAGATATTATAGCGTCTCTGCTAATACAAAAACAGATGGGAGATATCCAACCGTGTGGTAACTGCGGTGTTTTTGTTTTAGTGTACTTTAAGAATTAATTAGCACGGTGGCCCGCCCAAATACGCGGGCAACCTCCGTATGGTACTTCTATTTCTCGGAACAAATTGTATAACGATATGGTTACCCTGGTAAACGAATAACATGTATATAGCTATTTCGATGTTGCTACATTAGATTGTGTCATGCAATCTATATATTGTTTCTAGCTTCTTTACACATGCGTGGTAATCCTATAGGTGCTGTTATAGACACATTCTGATTCAGTTTAGGGTCTAGAGCAATCAAGCCGACGACATATTCTATATTTTTATTTGATAAATTAGTGTCGTTATAATATCGGCCCACCAGAATAAGTGACGTGGTCTTAACTTTTTATATTGTAGATCTGATCTATACCGTTATAATCTAGCTTCAAAAATAAGCAGTGTTGATATGTTCTTATTCTCTTGATTAATGCATGAATCATGCATGTTATCTATGGATATATGTATTCCACGCACTACTATAAAATCTATTTAACGGGACGTCCCTGTACAGAAGGCTCCGGAAGAGCCATCTGTGCAGTGATTATCATAGACGGTTCCAAAATAGAATCGTCTGATCAAATGAGTACGACTACTACCGAACAAGTGGGACGCTACAGTAGAGACGGTTCCTCTGTACAAATAGCACATATAGATTGAAACTAGGATCATCTGTACTGGAAAGGGTATCACAGACGGTCCTAGTTTGGAACCGTCTATACTAATATCCATGACGGTCCCAGTTGGGAACCATCTGTGATATCCTTTATAGTACAGACGATTCTAGTTGGGAACCGTCTGTACTAATATCACAGACGGTCTCAACATGGAGTCACTCCCTCACTGAACTCCCTTCACCAAGCGCCGTCGTCGCCATTGTCGCAGGCGGCCCTCTTCTCGACCTCTTCTCGAGCTGCCAACACACGGAACAACACCAGAAAGAGCACGCGAAGCTCCTGCCGCGAAGAATCAAGCTCAGGAGCTTCTCTATTTCCTCGCTGATGACATCACGAGCTGCAGCCGCCGGTCGTTGTTGCCGCTATCCTTTCCAACCTCCCCAACCTAGGCAGCCACTTCCTCTAGCACCGCGGTGAGCTACCGATCCTTCCCGTGCCCTCCCCGCTTGATTCCATGCTGGAACTCTCGTCGCGTGAGCTCCCTTGTCACCGTTGCTGCTCCGGCTAGCCGCCGACCTCCCCGAGCACTACAGCGGATCCACAACGTCGGCCGCTACCCAATGCATCAAACAACACTCGATTTGGTGCACCACAGTGCTCGCACGCTGGATGCTCAGGCTTGCCGGTGTCAAGCCGGCAGTGATCTGACTTGTGGGCCTGGAGTTTAAGTTAGTTAAGTTTGGTTAGTAATAGAGGCTGACATGCGGGAACCACTAGGTAGTTAATTTCGTTAAAACCAGTTAGATCAATCTGTCACTAACATCTGGACCCCACTCACATTTTTAAATTTCTAAGAAAAAGCCAGAAAATGCTAAAAATGATTTAAAATTTTAAAAATCATATAAAACTCATATGAACTCCAAATGAGGCGATTCTTTTTTATAAATTCATTGTTTAATCTGTAGAATTTTATGGTATAATTTTGTTCATGTTACAGCGTTGTAAAATTTTAAAAATGACCAAAATGCCCTTATACCCTAAAATTGTAGTATGATTTTTAGAAAAATCATGCTAGCTCCAAAATGATATATGTTGCACCACAATTCAACATTTGATATATGTTGTATCTTGGCTCCATTTTGTTCCTGCACCATATAAAATTTTGACATATATAGAAATGTTGCTTTTTTAGATTATTTAAATAATTAGATACTTACTTTATTTGAGTTTTGCATAATTGGGTTTATGTATTACTAAAAAAGCTTAAATGTAGTGTTTTAATGAATTATGTAGGTCTTTTATTACATGAATTTTGGTATAGATGTAATTTAATAATAAATTGTATTTAACTGTAAGTATTTAATTAATGTTAGCTCATATCTACTTAGTTCGATACCTAGCTCATATATATAACTTTAATTTTAGGTTGACATGTATATAATGTAATTATAATCATTATTTTTGAAATAATTCTCATTTCTATGGTTAATGCATGGTCAATAATGAATATTACTTTGATAGCTCCTTTTTTTCGGCGAAAAGCTAGGTGGCTTTGTTTTATTAGGTCAATTTAACATTAATTTTCTCGTTGTGTAGCGCGTATAGCTAGATGGATCATGGGTGGATGTATAGTTCTCGTACGAACCAAGGGTATCTTGATGGTGTGACGAATTATCTGACAGCTGCGGAGGAGGATAGGTTAAAGAAGGGTGTTAATTTATATATTGTCCTTGTTATGATTGTAGAAATAAGAGATCATTTCTCAGACAGAACTCAGCCCTACAGATCCAAGCGCACTTGATTATTAGGGGCTGTAAACCGGACTACACGTGTTGGACCAAACATGGTGAAGAGCAGAATATGTTATATGAAGATGCTGGCATCGTCGAAGAACTCGAAGTCAACGACATAAGAGAAGATGACGAGGAAGTAGGTGCAGACAATGATTGTGGTGGTGTAGAGGACGATGATAGGTTGGATCAAATGGTGCGCGATACTGATATGAACTTTAATACTGAGAGAGGCTTAAACAAATTCATCTGCTTGAATAAGGACTCTGAAAAACCTTTGTTCTTGGGTTGCAAGCCCAAATACACAAAGTTGTCATCCATGCTTGAGCTTCTTAAATTGAAAGCAAGTTATAGTTGGTTAGACAAGAGTTTCACGACGCTCTTAGGTCTCCTATCGGACATGCTTCTGGATGGAAACGAGTTGCCCAAAAACACATACCAAGCAAAGAAGATTCTTTGTCCATTAGGGATAGAGGTAGAAAGGATATATGCATGTCCGAATGACTGTATCCTCTACCGTAAAGAATTATCAAACTTATATTCATGGCCAGTGTGCAAAGCATCTCGTTACAAGTGTAAGAGTCAATTAGATGACATGAATATTGCATCGTGTTCAAGAAAGGAATTCCTGCTAAGGTGGTGTGGTATCTGCGTGTAATTCCATGTCTGCAGCGTATTTGTGAATCCAAAGAGGCCAAATTGTTGTGCTAACACTTAGAGTACCGTAAGGAAGATGGCAAGCTAAGACACCCTGCCGATCCTACGTAGTGAAGAAACATCGACATGATCTTCGAAGACTTTGGTTCGGAACCGAGGAATATGAGGTTTGCATTGAGCACGGACAGAATGGATCCTTTTGGCAACATGAGCAGCTGGCACAACACTTGACCAGTTGCTCTTAGTATGTACAATCTACCTCCTTGGCTGTGTATGAAGCGAAAGCACATCATGATGTCGCTGTTTATCCAAGGGCTAAAGCAACCTGGGAATGATATTAACGTATACCTAAGACCATTAGTGGAAGATCTGAAAACATTGTGGAACGAAGGGGCGCAGGTATGTCATGCGTACAAAAAAGAGAATTTCCAGCTATGCACCATGTCGCTCTGCACGATCAACGATTTGCCTGCCCTACGTAACCTTTTGGGCTAGAGTAAAGAAGTAGACAAGGCTTGCCCTCAATGATTAGATGGTACTACGAGTATGTGCCTGGCTCACTCGTGTAAAATGGTGTTCATGCGCCACCATAGGTTCCTTAATAGGAATCACCCGTATAGCAATATGAAGGAACAATTTCACGGGACGAGGGAGAGAGGTTTATTTCCAAGGCTGTAAAAAAGGAGGTGTACAATATGGTTAAGGATATCGATGTTGTGCTTGGAAAGGGGCGTGAAAAAATGAAGGCCGGTGGCATGTGGAAGAAGAAATCAATATTTTGGGAGTTACCGTATTGGCAACACCTTGAAGTTCGTCACTGCATCGATGTCATGCATGTAGAGAAGAATGTGCGTGATAGCTTGATTGGTCTCTTACTTAATTTTCCAGGCAAGACGAAGGACGGCCTCAACGCACATCTCGACTTGGTTGATATGAAGATCAGGCCCGAGTTGGCACCTGAGCCCTCCCAAAAAGGCAGAATGAGGCTTCCTCTGGCCTACTATAATCTTAAAAAGGCCGAGAGAACCGAACTATGTTGGTGCTTGCAAGATGTGAAAGTTCTGTCTGGTTACTCCGCCAACATCTCAAAACTTAGTTGGTATAAAGTCCCATGATTTCCATGTGTTGATGACACAGATGCTTCCTATTGCAATTTGAAATATCCAACCGAGTTATCTCCGAGACACAATCATTAGGCTATGTTACTTCTTCAACACAATCTCTCAAAAGGACATCGATCCTGAAGCATTAGATGTTTTGCAAGTCGATGTGGTGAAAACACTATCTCATCTTGAGATGTATTGTCCTCCGTCATTTTTTGATATTATGGTCCATGTTATGTTCACCTTGTCCTGCCCAGCCCCACTCCTTTCCATCCTCTCTCCGTTTTCGCTTCGTTGCCGCCGCCCACAAGACCTCTCTGCTGTGCTCGCCGTCGACCCCCGGGCACCTCGACGACCCCCGAGCTCCCCCTTGACGACCTCCTCCCCGAGCACGTCCTCCCCGAGCACCTCCCCAACCATCTCCCCGACGCTCTCCCGACCGCCGGCCTCCCCGAGCACCTCCCTCGTCTCCAAGCACCTCCTACCGGGGCACCTACCTCCTCCCGGAGCACCATCTCCCTGGGCACGTCCCTTGTGGCATACCTGGTTTCAAGGCCGGATAATCCATGTGTTTACTTTACTGGTCCTATGATCAGTAACCAGTACACACGAGTTAACCTGAATACCATTGTCATACACGTATATTTTAATATATAAGATATAAATAGACCGTCGAGATCGAGGTCTCTTACCTGTAGCCCAACGGCTAGAAACTTACAGCGGAAAATCAAGTGGTGATGTGGCCCATCAATATGCCATACCCGACAGGCAACTGACTGGGATTATGCCCTAGCTTTCGCGAACCAAATTGTATCTTCAAAGTCGATATCTTCTTTGTCTGGCCAAATCAACAAGCCAGGTGAGTACATTGAATGTACTCGCAAGCATCCCATAGGGAGAGTGTAATAGATCTATTTCATGCAAGGCCTGACCAAGAAAGAGGCTCTACCCTAAGTTGAATGTTGAGCGGAAAAGTAAGTTCTCATTCGAAATATGATGTAGTAGATTCAAAAGCATTTCTGGAAGCAAGCCTGTCTCTGACAGGTTAGTATCTAGTGCTAGAAGTTACATTCAGGCAATCGTCAATTAGAGGCCGATAACCCTTGTACCGCCTCAAGTCATCCTTAAAGCCTACCCGTGCTACCGCCTCGCAACACGGGCTAGGTTTCTCTTCTGCAGTCCCTCACTACCAGCCTGTAGCTCAAACTACACACTGTGGACACATCATGCCCACGTCCTTAATCCCATTTCCTAGATTTCGCAACCAAAACTTAGTTTAACCAGTGTGTGGCCTTTCCAAGTTGTGTCCATAACTGAGTACGCGGATATTCAAATAGATCTTAACACTCTGTAGATGTTGTACGGCTTTACCCACAAGATATAAGTCTCCCTTATTGCCGATTGTTAACGGGTACAGCTCACGAGGTGTACTGGCAGGGTTATTATAACAAGACCTTTCCCCCATTTTCGTACTAGAGCTGGACCCGTTAGATGAGATCTACCCAATTTTCGCTCATGTTCGGTCAGTCTTCGACACATAACCCAAAGTGGACTCACCTATGTATCGAACAACTCCCTACGTAGCCACGCAGAGGTCCTCTAGGGATAATAATCCACCTAGCACTTACTTCCTACTGCCCACGGGTCCAGACCCTAGCACTCAACAGGGTAATTAGCTAAGTCCTTCCCACAAAGAACATGTGGACGTACGAGGTGAACTTGGTCGAGCGGCACTTAGACTCGGTTTTTAACTAATTCGAATAAGACTGCATATCATCACCTCATAGCCATGTCCCTACATGCTATAACCATTCCTCTGATCTCCACTTACAATTCTCACCCGAATCAAAATCATCTTCTATTTTATTTTAGGGTTTTGGCAAACATTACTTTCAACACCCACCTCGGAAGGTACATGCCTTCCCGAGGGTTTTATTCCCATAACCAAAGGGTCGTTCGTATGAATCGGACAAAATTAGGTTTGTTTTCTCTATAGTAGGTCTAAGCATGGCTATCACCTATATCCTTACTAGTCTGCTGGTCATACGATTACTGACTAGTATTGCTAAGGTTACAAGGATTGATTTACCATACCTAGGTCATATGCAACTACAAGGTGCAGCTAGGTCTAGCATAAAATATCGTTGATATTCACATAGCTTGCGGCGTTGCAAACAAAGTATTTAAGTTTTGACACATATGAGATTCAACATGATCAAGGTGGGAATGCTTGCCTAGAAATGTTGGCTGGGTCTTTGTCCTAAACTTGATATGACAACTCTTCGGATTCTTTCCGCAATTTGTCGTATCGTCGGATCAGAAATTCGCCGAATAAAGAACGGTGCGAGCAAGGTCAATAACAATCAAAGGTAACATCCGAAGAGGTAATTCACGTGATCACAGGGAACTTGTTAGCTATAGGTTTCTGGGAGCTTTTAGGAAGTCAACGGATGCCTCATCTTAATATAGCAAGGACATTGCGCTTAGGGTTCATTTAGTTACTACCGTGTCAAAGGGGACACATATTAGGGTTGCTTTACTTGTTGCTTTAGCAGTATGGAGATGAGCTGGATTCTAGTTTTGTTTGGCAAATAATGGGTATAAGGTTGTGTTGAAAGATTTTATGCCTGGTTAGGGTTTGAGGAACATAGCTGGGTATATTCACTTAGCAGAATACTAAGCGTGTTATGGTTTCTTTCCCCTCCCTTTACTGTTTCTATCTCATCAAGGATGGGAGCCTCAACCATTCTTGGAACCACCATGGTACCAAGTATGTGGGAGGCTCTGAGGTGTTATGGAAATACCTGCGAGCTTACTACAAATAATGTTTTAGATGGTATATGCGTGTATAACCTGCCTCATAGCCTTTCAAATGAACTCCTAGGATCTCGACAATATAGTTGAGGCCAGTGGATGAAATATGTTTGATACATAGTTAGGAATGCCCTTGAAGTTTTCTGGACCAAAAGTTCGAGATATATATACTTCAAGTTATGCAATTACCTAAGGTTTAAAATTAAAATTTTAAATTTTAAATACTTTAAAAAATTCCAAAATTACTATTTATAGAAAGCTCATGAAATATTAGGAATTTAGGAGGAAGAATGAGTTAATTCGGATGAGTATACAGGGAGTTATAGCCGTCCGAAGTTTAGTTATACAGAGGTCGTTCACTGTTTACCTAAGCCGGCCTAAGGGCTGATATCAAAAGCGTAAAATGGAAAGAGTGCCTTTGGGTAATACATGATGACTTCAGGGTGAAGTGAAAAAGGAAATACGCCTTCTATAGGAGGAAAGCGCATCCGAGAGACAGCGTAAGTCTTTCCCCCAGGAGAAACATATAGGAAGGTTTTGGGCCTACACTTATATTACTGGTGGGGCCTACGGACAGTTTGGACCGTTTTTAACTGGTGTTGCATTAGAGTTAACTACCGGTGATTAGAGAATAAATGAGAGGTAGATGCTGATGGCTGCTCACCTCTGCTGTGGCCAACGGCAATGTGCCCGATGGCGGCGAGTGCAGGATAAACTCTGGTGAGCCCGCACTGTTGCTCTAAGGCACGCAACAAGTACGCTTAGTACCTGGGCGCTCAGGGCGAGGTGAGGAAGGTGATGGGAAAGTCCATGGCTGCCGGAGATCATTGTTGCGTCGCCGGCAAGGAGGTCCGCCAGGGTGGTGGCTCAATATTTCAGTCGTTGCATCTCTATAGAAGTCGGGCACTAGATTGAGGAGATGGACGAACAAGGAGCGCTCGGGAGGAGGGATTGGGGCTTAGTGGCCCCAGGTGTAGATGGAAATGAGGGGCGCTCGGCGACTGTGTAGGACAAGGGAGAGAAGGAGCTTGTGGGTAGAGAAGAAGAAATAGGGGTGCCGTGGTCACGAGGAGGAGGGGACTGCCGGTGCTGCTACTTGAGCTGCAGTGGCTCGGCCACTTGGGTAAGGAACTCCAGGAAGGAAGGAGTATAGCTCAGCACAAGTAGGTGGAAGTGAAGAGGAGGGGGTAGCTCGGATAGAGCTTGGGTAAGAGCGAGGAGCAAAACAGTGTGGAGCTTGGCCTAGGTTTTTGTAGACCTAAGAAGAAGAGACAGAGGGGAGCTGGCCGGCTGCTGTGCCGGTGCTATGGATGCATACCAAAATTTTGGCACCACCAACTATTGGTAGAGGTAAGGTGGCATGTAGCAACAGGGGGATGGGAGGCCAACGGCAAGAAAAAGAGGAGGGCAGAACATGGGGAAGAAGAAGTAGGTGGGAAGGTTGATGATGACAGGTGGGGTCGGTGGTGTTCTAGGGCCACGTGGGAGGGGTGCTCTGGCTGGTCAGTTGGAACCACAGGGGTATTGTTAGCAAGGAGCAAGAGAGTTTTTCACAAGGAGAAGGAACAGTGAGGATTAGAGCAACTCCTGGAATCCTGGATAGCTTTTGGACATGGAGACGTGTACAGGGATGATGGGCTTTTAGTGTAAAAATGGATCAG
This sequence comes from Stipa capillata, assembly GCA_019208055.1. Lineage (NCBI taxonomy): Eukaryota > Viridiplantae > Streptophyta > Magnoliopsida > Poales > Poaceae > Stipa > Stipa capillata. Next base: position 58,926 of record JAGXJF010002332.1, on the reverse strand, counting down.
GAATGCTTAGAGGGGGTTTCCCAAAGAGTTTGACATTTTCTTTTTTTCTGAACAATTAAATAAATTGGATTTAAGCCAAATTCAAGGTTGGCCCCAATTCTTATATTTGAATGTATTCAAAGGAATTTCAAAAGGAGGTGGTTGTCTGGTCATGGGTTTGGGTTATATGTATGGAAGAACAATTTATTGGGAAATTTTAGGAAGCTTAGCACTTAGGGATTTAATTATGTTTCAAAAATAGTTCAGACTGAGATTTAAAATATCTTGAAAATTCTCGAGTTGAAAATACCCATATTATTGCACATTTGAGCTCAAGATCCTAGATGTATATATATATATATATATAGAATACATGATAGTTTGAGTGGACGACATCGGAGCCAAAAAGTTGTCGCAGGGCATTTAGGATTTGGAGATACGAATTTCTGAGCAGATTTCGTCATGCTCAAGATATCAATGGAGAGTGGGGGAATATGGGTATAAGAATTGAATTAGGGAGGAGTTGACAAGGTAATACGGTCAGGCTAGGGTTCTGACCCGTAGCTCGGAAAGGAAGTGTTTACTGTCTGCGAGTGTGTGTATGTATGTATGCAGAGGTAGTATATATGTGCATATATTCATGATGGGACATGGTGACGTAGATGGTAGGGGATTACAGCATACGGGAGAGGTTTGTGCCATATATATGCTCAACTTTGCAAGGGCACCGCGTAGGCACTTAGCTTTGGACATCGGTCTAGGATACACCAACAAGATAAAAGGAAGATGTGTCAAAGACGTTAGTGGCAGGGCTACGAGTCCGAAAGGCTGTGCACGGAGACAAGGATGTAAAGCACGGTTTCGACAAAATGAAGATCTAGACAGACAGGGACGAGGATTTGCACTCTTGTCGACAAGGAAGGGGGCAAGGTTGGAATATTTCTGGTTAGCATTGTTTTAGAACTTAACACGAGCATCATTTGAACAAAAGGTTTTAATTAGGTGCCTTTTAGTTGGCATCATTAGCAAAAGTTTTCGTAAGCCCTGATTTTTGTGTTATTAGAAACAGGGTGTTACATCCCTCCTCCCCGACCTCCAGGACCACCGGCCTCCCTTCCTCGAAGGTTTGTCCTGATTGCCTCAGTGTTGCTATCTTTTTATTCTTGTGATGTTAAATTGTCGTGAACAAATGCTTTACTTGCTTAACCTCTTTCCCTTTCTAGATTAACAGTTAATCTGCTAAGAACATGATACTCATGTTTATAGTTTTTCTAGGATATCACATATACTGATAAACTAGGATGTTCATGCGAGCTAATCCAATTGGTTTCATGTCATTTCGATGTGTGTATCAGTTGTAGTGAAATTGACAAATTGCTATGCTGAGATATAATTTTATGTCTTATCAATCGTAGTTAAATACACCATTAATCTTGAGTTTTTTTTGCTTATAAATGAGTAGTGGCTAAAGTGTGTTGTATTAAAATGCTAATACAACTAGTGTTGGTCTTTTTGGATGATTGGTATAATTATGGTGAGCTTGACAAGATCCCATGTTGATAAATACATATTGGGTTGCTCTGAAATTTGGCTAAGTCTAAATCTGAACTAGTTTCACTTAAGGATCTTATAGGAGGCTAATAAATCCTTTAACCTGAGAACTAATGCTTGTAGACATTTTATGTGCTTCATACAAAGTTAACAACAGCTAAAACCAGTGGATCCCAACCTTAGAGCTCAATGGCTTGCTTGTAATGAAATTGACAAAGTGCTTAGTTGAATTATAGAATCTGAAAATCTGCACCTTTGGATGACTTTGTAGAGGTTCTTTGAAGCCCTAGTCTTGTAAATTGTGTAGATGATCTAGTAAGGATACTAGGCTGTGCCATGTTGCAAAATTAAGTGGAGTTGAATTTATCCCATGTCAGAATTAATTAGGGTCCAAATAACAAAACCCTTGATGTGTTAGTGCATAGTTATACTTAGCATGTTCAAATTGAGATTATATATATGTATGCATTTTGTTCATTCCTTCATTCTAGAGCACATGCTTATGTGTTGCTATCTTTTTGTTCTTGTGCATGTATGAGCAGCAATAATGCTTGATGGGTTCTATCATGATTTACCCAGAGTTAGCATGTTAGATTGTACATAGGTCTGAAGAATTAGTTTGTGAACTGTATATGAACCAAATGATGAATAAAAATTAATATATGCCAAATGATGATGTTGGATATATATCTAGATGTAATCGGCCCTCCCAGATAGCATATGAACTCCTAAAATAGCATATGAATTTTTCCTCTTTGAATATGGCGTCCAGAGATGAACGTGAACTACCTCAGGCCTCTTCTCCTCGACATGATGAGCTGGACTTGTCTCCTCAACCAGCTCAACCCTTTCCTAAACAACACGCGGAAGCCTCGTATCATGAGCAAACAGAAGAAACGGGTGTGCAGAAGCGAAAGCGAGGTGGCCAAGGCAAAAACCAAATACCCACGAGTCACTTACACGATAACTCATGTCAATGAGAAGGGTGTGGCTACATTGTCTCTGGAGGCTCAGGCGGCATTCCGTAGAGCATGCGCTTCACTTATGAGGACAAAGGTCTAGATAACATACGCCAATTGGAAGATAGTGCCGCAGAGTGAAAAAATGTTCATGTGGGACACAATCAAAGCTTTATTTGACATCCCTAAAGGTTTCTTGGAGGCTGTGGAAAGATAAGCATTAGCCAAAATGGGCAAGGGCTGGAATACCTTCAAGAGCGAGTTTTACAACACATACGTGAAGCACAATCTTATGCCCTACAGGTAGGACCCAAATGCTTATGGGTATTTGTAGGATCAATGGACATAATTTGTGGAGAGGTGCCAGTCGGTGGAATTTGTGCAGCAGAATCAGGCTAACGAGGCGCGCCAGGCACGCAACGCTCACCGCCGTAGGCTCGGCACCGGTGGGTATGTGCACAAAGAGTTGGATTGGGACAAAGAGGACGAGCAGACATCTCAGGAGAATCGCGAGACACCATTTTCCCAGATTCAAGAGAGACGGGCCCAAAACTGGTACCGAGCGAGGGCCGACATCTCGGCTGATGGCACCGTCGCCCTCAGGAAGCCCGAAACTGAGCAAGTGGCCCAAAACATCCTGTGACTCTCAGAAGAATCCTCTCAATGAACTTTCCAGGCAGCTAGGGAAAAAGATATACTAACCTCGGCTCTAGGAAACAAAGAGCACCCTGGTCGCACACACGGCGTAGGGAGTACAGTTCCATGGAAGTTGGGATTCCCTAACGATGCCGATTTGTACAGGAGTCAGAGGAGAACCAAAGCTAAGCGCGAGGCAGCTGAGTGTGAACAGATGAAAAGGGAGCTTGTCGTTGAAATATATTCAGGACTTGAAGAAAGGATCGATGCAAGTGTTGAAGAACAGGTACGATAGCTAAGGCAGCAGGATGCAGCCACCGTGGACTTATGCAGCCCCACAGGCTCGATGCTGGAGTAGCTGCGCATCCGAGCAACATGACTCTGCAGATAATGTCCCCTCAACCAGCTCACGAGGACTTTCCAGATGACGTCTGCACCAGCGGATTACATGTCAAGGACTTTACACATGATGTCCCTAGCGAGAGATTACCTGTCGATGACATAGAGGTGGCAACCAAGTGCAAGCTCCTCGTGCCCACCACTTTTGGCTCCAATCATATCATTGAAGCTAGCATGGGGTTGGCATTTCCATGCGGTGAAGAACAGACAGTGCACGGAGTTCCACTAGTGGCGGGCTACGCCAAGGTGTCTGTGGACATGGTGCATGCGAATTGCTCATCGTACCCAATTCCTGTCCCCCCAGAGGACGACATCACAATACTGGGGCAGGCCATCCACACATTCATCCAGTGGACAAAGAAGTACATTCCTCTGGTTGCCCCTCCACCGCCTCCACGGCCACTGTCTCCAATACGTGATGGTAAAGACTTCTCATTTCGTGCTGCTCCACCGAAGGTGAAATCCGCTTTAGCACAATCTTAGCAATCCAGCAAATCTGGCCAAAAGGCCACCAAATCGATTCCACAAGCTAAGCCTAGGGCCAGCAGAAATAGCAAAAAGTTGGCCAAGAGCAAAGAGGTACAAGAAGAACCTGAGATAACAAGCTATGTGCCAAGGCAACCATTAGTGACGTAGGCAGAGTTAGAGCGACTTGGTTGGGCATCTCAGATTGTGCACGCTTTTTACATGAAGAGGTACAATGAGGAGAAAGAGCTTGCTTCTTGTATTAGCGCCAGGTTCCAGCAGCAACATGTCCTCCATCCAGGTGGAACCTTCAACATGCTCTTCAAAGAATTATCCTTCCTGTACCGTCACGACACCCTCGATGTCAGCCTATTAAGATGCTGGACATCGTAAGTGTTCTCAAGAACAATCTATGCAAATTGAATTGTCTAACTCATTGATACGCTCTTTCAATAACATTACTCTTATGTGTAGACATATTATTCAAGAAGCCAGGAAAGATAATCTGAATATTGTATTCCTCGATCCATAAGCGGTCGTATGCACATTAGTCAAACATAGGTTGGAGGAGGTCGAGTATTACATTTTGGAGGCCATGCTCCTTCTCTGTACTAAGCGACTCATTCTTCTGCCATACAGCTATGGATTCCACTGGATGCTCACTCTTATCAAACCACAACATCAACATGTCACATACTTTGACTCCAGGGACTACCCACCAGAGAAGTACGCAAATTTGACGAATGTGCTCAACGGGGTGTTCACGAAGTTTGTTTCAAAGGGGGCATGTAAAAATACCAAAAACCGAACGGACCCACTGATATCATTTCCCGGTAATAATTCCTCCGTCGCCCATGAATAATGACCTCACACATTCTAATATGTATTCGGTACAACTAAATTTACCGTGCACGTAATCAAATTTCTTTAGTGCCACAAGCAGCTGCCGGGCAACAACCTCTGTGGATACTATGTCGCCCAATATATGATGCAAATCGTTCGCTCTAGTCCGGTAAATCCGGAGGTTAGTGTCATCATACTATATTCAATTGCATTTTTCATCGTTGTGACATTGTGCCTAACCTATTTTAATTTCCTTCTATAGATATTTAAGTTTCCTACAATTGTGCTCGACATTGAGCTTATCCGGTATATTCAAAGATGGCTCATAGGTTTCATACATTCACAGATCCTAAAGGAGACCGGAGAATTCTATGATCCTGACAACTTTGTTGCTCAATGACTTAAGAGTTTTTTTAATATAAACACTTGATGTCAATAACTTGTCCTTTAATTTGTGGCTGAATTACTTATTTCTTCATTTCTATCTTGTGGTTGAGAATGACTTCTATAATGTGCTTTATTTATATTTTGTGCATGGTGGATCATTTACATTGAAATTAAGATGCATACTGTGTGCTTGTGTGCTTGTGTATGCTATGGCTCTGATCAATTACTATTATGAATTCTACTGTCATTTGATTGTTTCAAGGTAGGCTAAAGAAACAGTTTCATTGGAGCTGCTGAATTATCATCTATACAGACAATTCTAGGGCTAGAACCGTGTGTGCTAATGCAACAGTACAGACAGTTCCAGTGTGGACCCGTCTATACAAATCCTTATCACAGACGGTTGGAACTGTCTGTGATAATGCAACAGTATAGACGGTTCGAGTACGGAACCGTCTGTGCTAAGGATTTGTATAGATGGTTCAAAAACCGTCTGTGCGACCCTTTAATACAGATGGTTCAAAAAAATGTCCTGCATAGGGGTTCCAAACTGTCTGTACAAATGATTTCTGTAGTAGTGAGAACAAATGTGGGCTAAACTGAGGTTCAGTTGAATCACATGCTTGAGCTGGGTGAAAAGAATAAAAGTGGCATTCGTTTATTCTCGTACCCTCAGTTCTATCAAACTTATGCAATTATGCACGCACACTTACACTTTGAGCTTGACACCTGCATAAGAATATATATTTTTCGAAAAGGAGGGTGTACCCCCAACCTCTACATCAATCGATGCATGTGGCCATCTTTATTGATCTTCAAAATAAAGCATTACAAAGCAAAGGTACATAAACTATGCATACAACTCATGCATGACTATCACTACAAGGCCATCCACACAAAACACTGCTGCCATGTGGACAGCCAGAGGTAAGCTCAGGGACTTTAACTCCGGCCCCACATGATCCTGGAGCATAGATCTCCACCATCACAGACCTGACCCAGCCACGGTCGCCGCTGAGCAAAACATAACTTATCAGTAGCTACCTAGCTTCCCAAGACGACACCTCCAAGGAGGGGAAAGACGGCATAGCTCCTGTGAGACCTAAAAGTTACCTTCTGGACTCTCCCTATGTATCTTCATCAATCCAGGATCAAGCTGATGACATAGGCGAAAGGTATTAGGACACACATCATGAATTTAATTACAAAAATTAAATAATAAAAGCAACAAGGATATATAGATTACCTAGGACTTATGTCCTTTACGCACCAGAGGAAACAACGGAAAATACGATTGCGCAGATGACTCCACACTAGTACAGAACGGCACATAAACGACGGCTCATCCCAAACGGTTAACCATAGCCGTCACGTTTGCCGCACATCCCAAACGGTTCTAATTTTCTAGCCATTTGGGATAAGTCAGCCGAAAATGGATCGTTTGGGATGATATTACATCCGCGATGGTTTAAAATTTGAACCGTCTGCAATGTAATCCCAAACGGTTCATGAAACTGAGCCGTTTGGGATGACTGTCTTATCCGCGACGGTTAAAAAGTGTAACCGTTTGCGATGTAATCCCAAACGGTTCGTGAAATAGAGCCATTTGGGATGACTTACTTATCCGTGATGGCTCTATTTTTTGAACCATTTGGGACGATTAGCCTAATAAATATCTCGGCCAACCAGACAGATTTGGAAGCCCGACATAAGTGTTGGCTGTCCGGTTGGTGGGCGATTTGCTGGCTATTTGGATGGCGAATTTAAGGCAACCGGACATTCCCATTTTAGTTGTTGCATACTTTTAGAAGACCTATTTGTTGTTGGTTTTTAAAGGTTAGTAATTGCATTTCTATTGTTAATATCTTGTATTGTTTGGAACAAGTCAAGTTTTAATTTCTCTCAAAATTGGACCTTTTCTTGTCAGATTTGTGCATTTTCTATGAAGTCATTACATCCAAAATAGGAGATGATGTTTATTCTCTTATATACTACCACCATTCGAAAATGTATTTAAAACTTTAATCACAAGTATGTGAGAAAATATATAGATTGAGTATGTGAAAATCATTTCATTATATTTCTCTTGCAAAATTATGGTATTACTTATTTATTTACTATTTCTGATATCATATTACGATTGAAAATTATAGTCAAAGTTTTGCATTGGATCCTATGAAAAACTACAAGTGGTATATATTTCTGGACGGAGGAAGTATATACATTTGTATGTATACATGACTATATTCAAAATTAAGTTATAGAGCTAGCATCGTTGTACTTAATTATGTAGAGTGAGAGACTAATTAATTCTTCATATGTGAACGTACGTAGATGAATCGAGGGTGGATGTACAACGAGAGCCGTGTTAGCCAAGCGTACATCCAAAGCATCGTTGATTTCTTAAAAGCTGCCGTGGTGGATATGCTCAATAAGGAGGGAGAATAGATTTTTTGTCCATGCGTTGATTGCGATAATACTAGGCACTGGCAAAACCCTAAGCAGATTGAAACACACTTGATTCGAAGGGGATTCAAGGAAGGATATACATGTTCAAGCAAGCATGGTGAAGAGGCGACCATACATGAAGATAATAATAACATCGATGACACCGAATTGAACGATATGCCAAACATAGTCAATGATGATTAGCCAGATGGTGACGATTGTGCTTCCGATGATGTGATGTCGGATAATGTGGATACTATGCTTGATATGGATCACATGCTGCGTGATGTAGAGGGCAACCATAATGATGGAGGGTATAAACAATTCATTGGCATGTTAGAGGACTCTTAGAAACCTTTGTATTCGGGCTGCAAGTCAAAATACACCAGGTTGTCATCCGTACATGAACTTCTGAATTTGAAGGCAAGTAGCGGATGGTCTGACAAGAGTTCACGACAATGTTAGGTCTGTTCGCGGACATGCTACCAGAGGGTAACGAGTTGCCGAAAACAACGTACAAATGCAAGAAGGTTAGTTGTCCCTTGGGAATGGAGGTTGAAAGAATACATACTTATCAGAATGATTGTATCCTGTACCGCAAAGAGTATGTGGACTTGCTTTCATGTCCGGTCTGCAAAGCACCTCGATACGAGCGTAAGGGTGATCTGGACAAGTACGAGGAATGCGCTGAGGTGACAAAAGGAATTCCTTACAAGGTTGCATGGTATCTACCTGTAATTCCTCATTTGAAGAGGTTGCTTGCGAACCCGAAGGAGGCAAAGTTGATGCGTTGGCATGCCAAGGGTCGTAAGAGTGATGGAATGATGAGACACCCTGCAGATGCGGCCAAGTGAAGAAACATTGATAGGAAGTACCTATCCTTCGGTGCGGACCCGAGGAATGTAAGGTTTAGAATGAGTACCGATGGAATGAATCCGTTTAGCAGTATGAGCAACAGACACAACACTTGGCCCGTTCTTCTATGCATGTACAACCTTCCTCCTTGGTTGTATATGAAGTGGAAGTAGATCATGATGGCGATACTTATCCAAGGGCCAAAGCAACCTGGAAATGACATCGACGTTTACTTCAGACTACTGATGGAAGAACTACAAACTCTTTGAAAGGACGAGGGGGTAAAGGTATGGGATGCATACAGAAAAGAGTATTTCGATCTATGTGGGTTGTTGTTCCTTACCATCCACGATTATCTTGCATATGGTAACTGCTCAGGGCAGACTACAAAGGGAGCCAAAGCCTGTGTGACATGCTTGGAAGATACCGCGAGCGTGTGGCTGAAGCACTCATGTAAAACCATATACATGCGTCAACGAAGATTCTTGAGAAGAAATCACCCATACCGTAGCATGAAGAATCAATTCGACGGGAAGACAGAATACGGTGCGAAACCAAGGCCTTTTACTGGGACAGAGGTCCATGATATGGTGAAGGACATCAAAGTTATGCTTGGCAAGTGGCCTAAATCGAAAAAGCGGCCTGGTGAGAAGAGCATCTGGAAGAAGAGATCAATATTTTGGGAGCTACCTTATTGGAAGGATCAAGAAGTGCGTCATTGCATAGATGTCATGCACGTAGAGAAGAACGTATGTAACAGCGTGCTTGGTATGTTACTGAACATCCATGACAAAACAAAGGATGGCGTTAAGGCACGAATGGACTTGGTCCATATGGGTATCAGACCTGAGTTAGCACTAGTAAAGACCGATAAAGGCCGGACGTACCTCCCCCCTGCTTGCTACACTTCATCGAAGGACCAGAGAATTGAGCTGTGCGACTTCTTGTGTACCGTTAAAGTTCTGTCCGGTTACTCGGCGAACATAAAGAATCTTGTTTCTATGGCAGACTTGAAGTTAATTGGCATAAAGTCATGATTGTCATGTGATGATGACACAGATGCTCCCAGTGGCTATCGGAAATATTTTGCCTATTGATGTCCGAGAAGCAGTAATGAGGTTGTGTTGTTTCCTTAACACAATATCTCAGAAGGTCATAGATCCCCTTTCACTAGGTGATCTACAAGACGAGGTGGTCAAGACTCTTTGTCAAATTGAGATGTATTTCCCGCCATCGTTCTTCGATATCATGGTCCATCTCATTACTCACCTCCTGCACGAGATACAAATGTGCGGCCTGGTATTTCTACGAAGCATGTATTCGTTCGAGCATTTCATGGCAATTCTGAAGCACTATGTTCGGAACCGAAATCGGCCAGAGGGTAGTATCGTCGAAGGTTATATTTTAAAGGTTGTTGTCGAGTTCTGCATCAACTACATGGCTAAAGCACAGCCGATTGGTGTGCCTCGGTCTCACCATGAGGGGAGACTTGACAGAATCGGGAGTATAGGAAGGAAAGCAATCACCCCTGATGCGGAAGCACATGCTATAGCTCATTTCACCGTCTTGCAACACATGACCTTAATTAGTGTCCCCTTATATCATACAACATGTGGCAAAGCTAAGGGAGGAGTATCCGAAAGCGACAGATGCTTGGAGGATGAAAGAGCACAACAAGATATTCAACCAATAGATTCAGAAGCGAATCGTTGGGGGCTCCTCAACCGACACGCTGACCTGGTTGGCAAAAGGGCCTACATTTACAGTTCAAACTTGGCAAGGATACGATATAAATGGGTACACATTCTACACAAAGGCCCAAGATGCGAAGAGCATATACCAAAACAGCTCTATCTGCATAGAAGCCCATGATACATCTGGGAACAAAAATTCTATTATGGGATCATCAAGGAGATTTGGGAGCTTGATTATGTGTTTTTCAAGATTCCTTTGTTCCGGTGTCAATGGGTCAGTCTGAAACATGTGAAGGTTGATAAGTACGGCGTCACGTACGTCGACCTCAACCGAGCCGCATACAAAAGTGAACCCTTCGTACTTGCCACCCAAGTTACTCAAGTCTTCTATGTAAAAGACCTCGCACATAAGAAGCAGCATGTAGTTCTGTGTAGGAAAATGAGGATCGTCAGAGTTGAGAATGCGGTTGACGAGGATGAATACACCCAATTCGACGACTTGCCACCTATTGGAGACCGCATAAGGGTCGAGGCAGAACAACTTGAAGAAACATGCTATGTACGTGAAGATCACTCGGAAGGCCTAGTGTTCAAAGGAAATAAACTAGTAGAATGAGTGATTAATCAACGAATGCTATATATGTAATTTGTGGAGTTAGGCATATATTTGTGGAAATGAATCTGTTAAGCGAGGCACGAGATGAGAGGCGATCCAGAGGAAGAGAGAAATTAGAGTCTATGTCAGCCTACCTATGTCACCGGTGGACATATCATCTGTGACCCAGCTGGCTAACACCGATAACACAGAACGTCTTCTGCAAAGAGGTGACAAGAATTTGAAACAAACTCCAATAGAATGAATGCAGTACATATTTGTGGAAATGATTCAATGCAGTATATAATTGTGGAAATGAATGAAGCCAGTTGCTATGTGCTGGATATTCTGATGAAATATTATGGTATGTACAAATTCTTGTGAAATTCTGATGCATATGCAGGCTGCTGGCCTAAAAAATATATTTAATCCTGCTGAAAATTCACATCCAACCGTTTGGGACGAGTACACATCCCACACAATTAAGACATGGAAACCGTTTGGGATGTGTACCATATCCCACGCGGTTAAGACGTCAAAACCTTTTGGGATTTGTACCACATCCCAAACGGTTAAGACACCAAAACTGTTTGGGATGTGTACCATATCCCACACGGTTAAGATGTCAAAACCGTTTGGGATTTGTGCCACATCCCAAACGGTTAAGACACCAAAAACTGTTTGGGATGTGTACCATATCCTACACGGTTAAGTCATCAAAACCATTCTGGATGCAGGACATATCCCAAACGGCTACAACTCCGTTTGGGATTTGTGCCACATCCCAAACGGTTAAGACACCAAAACTGTTTGGGATGTGTACCATATCCTACACGGTTAAGTCATCAAAACCATTCTGGATGCAGGACATATCCCAAACGGTTACTTAGTTGTAGCCGTTTGGGATGATACATATCCCAAACGGCTAATAGTTCGTAACCGTTTGAGATATGCATCCCTTAAAATTCCGAAGCGTGTGGCCCTCTCTCATATTCTCAGTGATCTTATTCCCGTCCCGAGCCCTAGCGCCACGGCCGCCTCCCGAGTTCCGCCGCTCCACAGCATAGCCCGAGCACTGTCACCCCTGGTGTCTTCCTCAAGTCCGATGTGCTGGTCTCCGCCTCCCTCTTCTCGACCCAAGCGCCACCGAGCTCCAGCCCCACCGGCTTCTTCCTCGCGCCAGTGTTGTGCCACACTGCCACCTTCAAGACCTCCAACGGCACCGCCCCCGCTGCTTCCCCGAGCCCCCCTCGACTTCCTTCCCGGAGCTCCCCGACGCCGCCGTCGACCTCAGCACCGAACGCCACCGACCCTCCCCGGCGCAGTCACCACCTCACCGGACTTCTTCCCCAACCTTGGAGCTCTCCTCCACCGAGCTCGTGCCATCGCCACCCAGGTCGCAGTCGCTGTTGCAATAGAATCTTACCTAAATTTTGTTCTAGTATTGAATCTTACCTAAATTTTGTTCAATCGAAAAAATACATCCATGTTTACTAATTGCTTGTCGGATGAATATGCATCACTACGCCTAATGAGTGTGCTATCTGGACTATTAGATGGAGTTAACTGAGTTAATGACAAGTAGTTAACCTGTTCGATTGTCCATTGATGCCGAATAAGATAAGTACCTCACTATAGTGTTGATCATACTTTTAGAATCCAGTTACACACTAATGCTTATTCTACTAATATTCATGTGCACCTGTCGCCGTCCGTAAATAAATTCCAGCTAAGGATGGGAATATTTAACCTAAGGTTTCTTTACTAAGAAAAATACAGAGAATAGTTAACAATTAGTTCCACTTCTGAAGCTTGTAGAAAATGCATATAATTTCAAAAGATGTAACTCCTTTTTGTAAGTTCATCTTTTGATCAAAAGATTTAATGATGCAGGTCTCAGTCATGATACCCTTTATGAAATTTAGCTGTTCAATGTGGGCTCATGAACAGCTCTACTTGTATGCTTTCCTTATTATCAAGAAAAGATATGTGTACTGAGAGAAGTTAATCAAATTTGTTATGTTATTAGGTATTATAACCTGATTCACTAGATGTCGTCCGATAATGCCTCTCCGAGGAGGTCCGATGAGCAGACATCGGCTAGAGGTTCTGTTGAATGGACATCATTGAGAGGACCATCTGACTCCTTGGCAAAATCAGTGCGCCGTCCTAGAAAACCCTCAATGAAGCTGAAGGGACGCTTCGAAGTGCAGGCTATCCACGAGGAATCTAGGGCTCCTATAGAAATAGAAAAAACTATGAAAAAATTTAGGAACATATGCGGGGTGGTCGCGAGGGGTCGGGTCAGCATCCTGTTAAGTGACTGGAAGCAAGTAACCAAGGACCAATGCAAATTATTAGTGGAGAGATAATGGAATCTTTCATGGTGCCCGAAAGATGGGTCAAGGATGTGCGACGAGCAGCGGATCTGAAGGCTTGTGGTTCGTGGAAGAATTGGAAACATGTGTTGAACAAGAAATATGTCCAGGAACAAAAGGAGCCCTTTGGCCCTTACACAATGATTACACCTGAAGACTGGGATAAATTTGTGGAGATGAAGACGACATCTGAATTTCGTCGCAAAAGTGAGGAACACAAGCTTTAGTGGCAAAGAACAAACACCCGCACAGAATGGGCACGAAAGGATACTATGGCAAAAAGAGACAATGGGAGAAGGAGGATGAAGAAGCACGACTTTGGGGCACCGACCCACCATTTGCTGATGTCAAGAAGGAGCGCGTTTGATATTGGTGTAGAGGGAGGTCTACTACCAGCTCTTCGGGTCAAACTACCTTCCAAAACCCTGCCGACCAAGAAGTTTACCAACACCTGGTACGATCGATAACGTTAGATGACCTGGTCATCCGAGTTATTAGTCTATAAATTAATAACATAATGATTACTTATGTACCATCTGCTGCTCTCTGCAGAAGGAGCTGAGTATTCAAGCTTCCCAAGGCTCTTTCTAGTTCGTTAGGCTGACGACATTCTCACAGCCAGTTTGGGAATGGAGCACCCGGGCCGCACTCGTGGTCAAGGGCTCCTAGTCAGACATAGCAAGGCATTCCCACTCAATGAACAGTCGAGACAAGAATGGAAAAGAGCCAAAGCGGATTGCAAAAATGAGCGGATGAAATCCGAGCTCCGTCAAATACTTATGCCCGAGTTTGAACAGATGCTTGAGGCTAGGTTGACAAAAGAGAGAGAAGCCATGGAGGAAAGATTCAGATCACAACAAGAAAGTCTTGGACACCCCAGCCCCAGTGCCTGTCGAAGTAGCTGCGCATCAGGCGGACCTGAATGTCTCGATGATACCAACGCAACGTATGTAGTCGATGGCATCAGCGAGCCGAAGAAGTGCAAGCTCCAAGTGATTATAGCCCAATTGGGTTTTCCCTTGGAGGCTGCTTCCGGGTTGGTGTATCCACGTTACATTACACGATGTGGCGATGGCGGCAGGTTTTGCTAGGTGCACCGTCGATAGTGTTGACCCCAAATTCATACGGGTCCCGCTATTCCATGCACGTGAGGACGATGATATGCAGACTTTGGGAAATGCAATTGGGTCATTCATCCAGTGGCCCAAGAAGGACATAGTCTTCGAGGACGCACTACCGGCGTCACCGAGGCTGCATGTTGAGCCACCTACCAACATCCAATATCAGCTGTAGCTATCAGCACCGCCACCAAGGCCTGATGAACCCTCTTATGTGCATGTCAAGCACATGCCAACATCAAAGAGCTGTTGTAGCTATCGGCACCACCGGTGCTACCTTCCCAGTTTGCTCGCGAGTTTGATCTACCGGCACGACCCCTCCTCGTGAGGGTTACAGCCAAAAAGACCGGCGCAAAGGCCTCAACAGGGCAAAGGAAAGGGCCAAGTAAAAGCGCTTACCAAGGATCCGAACATGCTAACCGATGAGGAGTTCAACAAAATGTTCCCTCCCATGGACGTAGCCCCGCAATACGTGCCTGGCCAACCATTGCTGAGACAACAAGAACTCGTGCCTGCAGGTTTCATTTGCCAGAAATTCCATGCGTACTACATGGATGTCTCCAACAGGGAGGGCGCAGCAAGACAAGCTAGTATACCTGTGTATTTCGAGCCAGAATACTTCCTCCAACAAGCGGGTGATTGCACAGTAGGCTTTGAGGACTTGTTCCTCCTCTTCAACCTTCGAGAAATCGACGCCTCTCTTATGAGATGCTTTACATTGTAAGTATTTCACTATCATTGTGTCCATTCAAGCATTTGTCGCTAAATGCATACATATTAACTCTTACTTTCAATACTTAGGCACATGATCGATAAATGCAAAGTAAGGAAAGAACCGGTGGGTTTCATCGACCCACAGTTGGTCTCTGCACAAAGCATCGCCATTAACCGTGAGCTCGTCCAAATTACCTAGTACACGCATTGACGACTCATCAGGACAAACACTTCATAATACTTCCATACAATGAGTTGTAAGTTATGCACTATACTTCACATATTTATACTTTATACAACATTCTCTGCATGAGTTGTGACCGTGGAGAAAAACATGGGCAGCTTTCATTGGATCTTGATTGCCTTCATGCCGAATGATAAAAGGGTAGTATACCTTGATCCCTATGAGCCTCATGACTACTCGTCAATGCGCGGATTCATCAACAGGTGGTAGACCACATTTCGTTTCATCCGTAATTAGTTCTATTCTTTCTTCCTTCTGCTATTTGCTAAAATTTTGTAATCACTTAGGGCACTCGACGCTGTTGCTCATGGAGGGAGATCAACACTAGGAGATGCCCAGACTTGGCGTCACGATTTTGAAATTAAGGTATTCCCTGATTAAGTATATAACTGTCTGATATCATCTAAGTTCCCAAAAAATTCTATCCATTACTAATATGCCTACGATTTAATTTTTTCAGGTTTCCTAGCAACCCACAGGAACCAACCTTTGTGCCTGTTATGTTTGCCACTTCATAATGAAACTCATCGCTGTTTCGAAGAAGATCAAAGACGTCAAGTGTGGATGCATTTTTTGTAATGGATTAATGTTTGGATGGATGGTTATGTGAATAAAATGTGCAGTTCTGCTATGTGCTGGATATTCTGATGAAATGCTATCATATATATGAATTATGCTCAAATTCTGATGCATATACAGGTTGCTAGCCAAAACAAATTATTTCTTCTTGCTGTAAATTCACATCCGAAACGGTTAATATAGGGAAACCGTTTGGGCTGACTATCACATCCGAAACGGTCGACCGTTTCGGATGTGATAGTCAGCCCAAATGGTTTCCCTATATTAACCGTTTCGGATGTTGTAGTCATCCCAAACGGTTCTTCTATTAACTGTTTGAGATGCGATGACGTCCCACACGCTTCTGATTTGTTAACCATATGGGATGTCGAGGACATCCCACATGGTTCTTTAGTATTAACCGTTTGGGATGTGCCTCTCTTCCCAAATGGCCACAGAACCGTTTGGGATATGACCCCCCCATCCGCAACAGACAATTGGTGACGGTTCATAAAACCGTTTGGGATGCAACATTTCAACTGTTTGGGATGGTTATTTGTGTACTAGTGCCATCTCAGCCACAAGCAGTCAACAAAGTCCAACGTAATCCTATTCTCACTGGACATAGAACGTTCACCACCTTCCTCTAAGAATCCTACTAAACAACAACAGCATGGCCGATGAGTACATTACGTACTCAGCAAGCCACCTGGCGGTAGGTGGTTCCCACTAGCTACATGTGAGACTGCAAGAGGAGGTTATATGGCTGTTTTGCATAAATGCCAACTTTATTTGCAACTCATTTGGAAAAGCCTTTTGATGAAAAACATTTGTAAACAAGTTCTTGTTAGGCATGTGGGGTCCACCACCCACTCTTTTTAGATGAGAGAGACCCAGTATCTCTCTTCGAATCAGATTTGCTAATCTGTTCATGAGCAAGGATTCCTACGTCCCAAGGACTCATGCAAGAATACGTCTGGAGGGAAAAAGCAGCGGGGGAGATGAACAGGTCTAAAGTAACTTTAGAAACAGGTGTGTCTTTCATCCATGATCATGGAAGTAGCTAATCGATTAGTTTTTACACTCTGCAAAGGTTGTACAAATTTCCCCACAAGATACGCCCATCCTTTATATATCTACACGCCAGTGGTGTGAGATCAGGAGAGTTTGTATCTAGGATCTTTCACTAATTCCCCTGGCACCCCATAAATACCAGGTTCAACATGTTGATCTTATCGAAGATTCAACATTCATGTATTACAGATCAAAAGATCACAACTTAGCCAAGTTGCAGCTTGGAATTCCGAGGAGATATATATATCTTTATACAATCATTGCTAAGCATCACTACTCTAGCATATAAGATTAGTGTATCCAGGTAGTATGTGTATGGCTACAAAAGCATGGTAACAAAGTGTTAGGTGACAAAACAAGATAAAAAAATCACATGCAATATCTTTATAAACAAAGTAATGATTTTCCCCAAAAACATAGGTGAAATATGATCAATAGGGGGGGGGGAGAATGGCATGCCTGTGTTGTTTTCTCCTCCTTTGTAGGGAGAATGGCATGCCCATGTTGTTTTCTCCTTCTTTGCAGACTTGCTCTTCACCATCCACATTCACTCCCTATTCGTCGTAACAACAACAAAAGCAAATAAATAAATAGAAATCCAATAACAGCAATTAAAGAATTCAATGAGAAAGACAGAAGGATCGATGATTGAAAGAGCTCTGTATAAGATTTAGATTCAGCATGAAGGGAGACAAGACTATAAGATAGATTTCTAGATCAGAACTATGACGAAAAATGATTAGAACTATCAACCAATAGATTAAGGGATGGCATAAGCTCTCAAGTTAGAATTGATTCCAATCGAGAAAATACACACAATAAATTGTCATTGGTCTATAGAACAAGTCCATAGGAAAGGTAAAAGATATAAGATAGCCTAGCTCACAAGAACTAGTGCTAGAGTTGACTTGTAGGGGATCACTCGTCAATGATCTGATTCCAGGGTCACCAGGTCAGGGTCATTGGGTAGATAGACTAGGAGGAAGGAGTAACAGATATACTCTTCTACAAAGAAGAATTATAAGTAATTTAGAAACAATTATATATAATTCGAGAAGAAAGATTTATATAGTTGTTTGGTAGCAATACCACTTCTTGTGAATAGTTACTGAGAACTAACAACCGCAACAATGAAAGGCCTATCAGAATGTCCAAGTGACCTCTGATATCACAGGAGTTAGACGAAGAAGAGAGACATAACTTATATCTTCTCTTGACAAACGGAGTAAGGTTTTCTCAGAATTATAAGTATTCCCGGATAAACATTACATGACAGGAATAAAGGATAGATCATGGGCATGAGGTCCATGTACCAGGTACAAGGATTGTCATACCAAAATGATAGGCAAGGCACATAGGTTCACCACTCGACATAACGAGAGAGAATAGTAAGGTAGTTGGTATGGGGGCCAATCCATCCAGCACCTTACTATCATCCTCGTATATAGATAGATGAATCATGACCTACCCTAGATTGCTAAGGAACATACACAAGATGTGTAGGGTCCCTAGAGCATAGATCAGCTTACCGAAGGTACACCACGAACATATGATGATCACATGTGCGTGACAAGAGATATGGGTCAACCAAACCCATTGCTTTACTTGAGGAAAGATGATCAAGGAACACAGACCAAAGATATTGGAGAATCCCTAATTTCAATGGTGATGCCATTATTACTCGAGATTCAGAATTAATATTGAACATGGTATGATCCAACATAGGAATACCAACAAGGGAGAGATAGATAGAGATG
Source organism: Stipa capillata (assembly GCA_019208055.1). Taxonomy (NCBI): domain Eukaryota; kingdom Viridiplantae; phylum Streptophyta; class Magnoliopsida; order Poales; family Poaceae; genus Stipa; species Stipa capillata. Next base: position 40,272 of record JAGXJF010002332.1, on the reverse strand, counting down.
GCGACGATATTCCGAACAATAGTGCTTGCCACTATCTAGATGATTAGGGTTTATGATAGATGAAGGAATATCGACAGATGATCAGATAATCATATCGATTAAAGATACTCTAGGTTTCACGATAGTTACATGTGTGCACGACTACCACGTGTAATGACCAGCCTCGATGATATATCCAATTAGCGAGAAAGCTACTGGATATGATCGCTCACGACATTGTCGTTGCAAAAGTTACACGACACCGGAAATAAGAATAGATAGAGCATCGGTTTAGATATAGTCATTAGAGATGACTACATCTAAGAAGTGGGAAATCACAAAGGTTGCATAGACAACCTCAAATGACAGGTATGGAGATTGTCACGGCAGTACTCACTGAATGGACACTCATCATAAAGAAATTACTTTGTTGCCTCAAAACGAGAAGGCAAGCTATAGAGTTTATGGTGCACATGCAAAGTGTGATGTTGGTTTTGGCCCGTCAGTGTTGATGTTTTCGGTAGTAATGGTTGTTCAATGGTGCATGTGTGATGTTGGTTTTTGGCCCGTCAGTGTTGATGTTTTCGGTAGTAGTGGTTGTTCAATGGTTGCATGTGCACCATATTGGCCCGTCAGCAACTAAAAGCCAGTGATGACTCACATTTATCAGTGACGGGTAAATGATGGGTAATTTACCCATCACTGATAAAGGTCATCACAGACGGGTAATTATTTTACCCGTCACTGATGAAGAGTCATCACGGATGGGTAGAGTTTTGACCCATCAGTGATGAAGTGCCATCACAGACGAGTAGAGTTTTGACACGTCAATGATGAAGTGTCATCACAGATGGGTAGAGTTTTGACCCGTCAGCGATGACTTTCTAGCGTTTCAAAAAAAAGAGCCCACCTTTGTAAATTGAAAATGACCAGAAACCTATACATATTAGTAATTCTAAGATAGAGAGCACATTCATCCATCAATTATCACTACAAAAATTCCTCCCAAGATTTCTATACACATGACAAAACTAAGCAAGACATTTATCCATGATTTAGAAGAGGGAGACCGGATCCGGAGGAGGGAGGAGGTGGGGTCGTCGGCCTCGGTGTCCCGACGGGCTATGGCCCTTCTGGACTCCATGTCGGTGCTAATCTTCTTGAATGTAGGCGCCCCGTCCTCGTCCACTACACCGGCTGCATGTCAGGAGTAAGGAAGGGGGGAGAAGGAAGGGAGGAGAACCGTACCCATGGCGATGTGGATCGACGAAGCAGATGCGGCCTTCTTCCTGTCACGAGCACCACTGCTGCTCAAGGACGATGCCAAGCTGCCCGATCCGTAGACTCGAGGTGGGGGTCGATGCATCGCCCAATCCCCATCCTCGAAGATCTCCACGGTGAGCACCCTACATCATGGATCTTTGCGGAGTAGAAGACGACGGTGCGCGGTAAGGCGGCGGTGGAGGTGGATCTGGGAAGAGAGCAAGAGAGAGCTAGGGACAGCGCTCAACGGTGGAGGTGGATCTGGGAGGAGAGCACGAGAGAGCTGGGGGACTTGGGGAAATTTCAGGAGTTAGGGTTTGGAGTGGGAACACATCCAGTTAAGAATCCATCGAGTTGGGCGAGACCTCGCGTGGGCCAAAAAAATGTCACTGATTGGTGAGCAATAGACTTGTCTGTATGAAGAGTCATCACAGACGGGTAGAGGTTTGACCCGTCAATGTCATCATGGACGGGGAGAGTTTTGACCCATCAGTGATCAGCTTTCAGAGGGAAAAAAACCTATCACGGCTATAACTTTTACATACGGTGTTTGTTTGGGTCCACAACCATCAAAATTATTGAATCGATGAGGCGCATCTAAAAACTCTACTCGTCTTTAGACCTATAAAATTTTTCACCTCCAAATTGGCCCTCTAAGACTGACTTTTGCCCCTCTGAATGAAAAACCGCCTATTCTGACCCTCCGTTAAACTTCTTCCCAAGCTCCAAATGCAACCAGGTTGCTTAGGCCCTTCGATAAGTATGGACATCATAACGTCCTTCTGTTTCATACAAAGCCAGGTAGGTAGGTTGTACATACTGAGAAGTACGGGCCAGGTACTATGTCGGCTGCTCATGTTGTCAAATGGATTCATTCCATCCGTAGTCAGCGCAAACCTTACGTTCCTAGTTTTCGGAATGAATCGAGGATACTTCCTATTGAAGTTTCTCCACTAGAAAGCATCGGCAGGTTGTCTTAGCTTTCCATCAGATGTCTTCCGCTCGTCCGTATGCCAGCGAAACAGTTTTGCTTCCTTCGGGTTTGCAAACAAACGCTTCAGGCGCGGGATTACAGGCAGGTACCAAGCAACCTTCGCAGGAGTTCCCTTTGTCACCTCGACGAATTCCTCAACTCCTTCTACTCCAATCTTACCCTTGTACCAAGAAGTCTTGCGCACAGGGCATGAATGTAGCTTCACAAACTTTTTCCGGTATAGGATACAATCGTTCCGACATGCATGTATCTTTTCAACTTCCAATCCCAAGGGACAAAGCACCTTCTTGGCTCTGTATGTGTTTATGGGTAACTCATTTTCCTCTAGAAGCATGTCACCTAGGAGGCCCAACAACTCGTTGAAGCTCTTGTCGGACTAGCTGTTGCTCACCTTCAGCTTCAATAGTTCAAGCACGGCATATAACAAAGTGAACTTAGCCTTGCATCCTGTGAATAGCAGTTTCTCCGAGGCCCCCATCAAGGTTAGGAATTTTTGGTACTCTCTCTCGGTTTCGTGCCCTTCGAAATCACTCAACATCTGTTCCAGCTCAGGCATCGAGTCATGATCATCGGACATCTCATGGTGTGAATCACGATCGATATCAAATGGCATATTGGTTGCTTCTTCATCAGTAAAAATATCATCATCTGATACTACGGCTGATCTTCACCGTGCTTGGTCCAAGTTGAATACCCTTCCCTAAAACCTCTCTTGAAGATGTGGTACTCAATATGATGGAGCTCAAAAATCCTTATGTTACCACAGTCTACGCATGGACAATACGTGTCAGCTCTACCCTCTCTCAACATGTCCGCCTCGGCAGCTGCCATAAATGCTCTCACTCTATCTCTGTACACCTCTATGTTGCGAGCTCCGTACATCCACGATCGATCCATCTAAGCCGTGCATATGGAAACTTGAAATTTTAGTTAAAAATATAAAGTGCATCGATTTCGTGACATGAGTTTAACATTTATTCAACTACTAACCTAACCGAATTCTAGAAATAATTACTAACCTAACTAACTAATATAATTAACTAACCGTACTAATTGACTAATATAACTAACCTATATGCGTCGACTCTCTTCAATTACTAACGTATAACTAACCAAATTACCACTTCTTACATATAAAAATTAAATATGCCACAAATATAAATCCATCATTATTTTTTCCTTTTTACCCACAAAATTCCTTCAAAATTTGCATACCTTAACACTAAATTTATATGCATTCAACCATACGATAAATCAAAAATCTCCATCGATCTAATTATGATCATATAATTGAATATTCCCAATGTCCAAGAAACAAAGTAAAATCACCAAATTATTTGATAAAATGATTCAAATTAACTAAACACTAACTTTTGCTAATGAACAAGGAAGTATTATCTCCAACTACTCTTCCAAATGTAGCTTCTCCACCGAAAAATCGCCAGCAAATAGCTCAAAAAATCGCCAGCAAATCGCCACATTTAAGACATATCTTCCTCTGGTCGTATGTCTGCAGCACAATTAATACTGTGGATCATATTGGAGGCGGTTAAATCCACATAACCGCCTCGGATATCGCTTATATGGAGGTGGTTATATATCAACAACCGCCTCTGATATGTACTTACTTATCCGAGGCGGTTAACGGTATATAACCGCCTCGGATATGGCCATTATCCGAGGCGGTCAGAAATAGTAAACGCCTCGGCGGTTGACGGTATATAACCGCCTCGGATATGGCCATTATCCGAGGTGGTCAGAAATAGTAACCACCTCGGATAACATTGAAGGCGGTTACTTATTTCTAACCGCCTCGGATGTGGTCGTTATCTGTGGCGATTGCTCCTGAACTCGTTATCTGAGGCGGTTTTTTCGTACTAACCGCCTCGGATAAGGCGTCTCGCATGGATGATTCTTTAGTAGTGCAAAGTCAATTTGAGATGAACACATGAAACACTATAACTTACAAAAAGGACATGCAAGACTCATAGAAAGAAGGGAACATACAACCTGCCTTGCGGTTAGAAATTTTTATAGGACTTGGCATGGCATGTATACCAAACGCAACATGTACAGATGTTGTACACAGATTCTCTTTTTTGACGATCGAATTCTAGTTTTTTAAGCAAGGGATGGTATGATGCAGACATCACCTACACCAAGGGTGAGGACCCCACAACTCACTCAAGTCCACCTCCAAAACCAAGTGGTCCAATGACAAGAGCTCGAGCTAAAGCTATACAACATGAGGTGACTCTATTCCTTGATACATCTCCAATTGACTTGAGTTTGAATGGTATGCTACCTGATGCTTTGACTCTATGCTTGCTCAGGTATGAAGGGTCAACAAAGTGGAGCGAAGCCAAGTGGAGGAAGAGCCCGGGCTGCCTGAAATGTGTGTCCGGACATTCCGGAGGAACTGGTCCGGACACTCCGGTACCCAACCCGGACAATCCGGAGGGAAACCCGGTAGCACCGTGTTCCAGCTCCACACTCGGACATTCCGGACATCAGTCCCGGAGTCTCCGGACGGCCGCTACCCGGAGTGTGCTCCTCTCGGGATGGTACCCGGACACTCCGGTACCTATCCCGGACACTCCGGAGGGGTACCCGAGAGCATTGTGTTCCAGCTCCACATCAGGACATTCCAGGAATCAGCCCCGGAGTCTCCGGACGCCCTCTACCCGGAGTGTCAACTCCAATCCTCCAGACATACACTGATCAACACGTCCGAACATTCCGGGTAGGGAAACCAGAATGTCCGGGCACACTGTCTGTGCAAACTAACGGGCCGAGGTCCATGTACACTAACGGGCCGAGGTCCATGTAATGAGTTGGCTTATCCTTCAAGGGTTATGGGGTTAGGACTATAAATACCCGTACCCAAACCCTAATTAAGATTGGATTTGTTGTTTAGACTAATAGTTGAGCTTTGCTCCTAATCTAGGGTTTCATCCCTCTAGATTTGGAGTTCCACCCTAGACCTTACTTTCCTTTGGATTGTACGGATCGGCGCATGCCTCCGAGTGGTAAATGTGGCATTCAATCAAGAGGAAGTGTTGATTTGGTTCTTAGTTCCCAAAGGCTTACCCATTGGGGTTTTGTTGTTGGGGTGGGTTTCCATCTAGACCTTCCTAGTTATCCAATCCAATCCGTGAAGATCGGGAGCTGCCGTATCAACTTTGGTATCAGAGCTCTAGGTTGCCATGGTTTGGATTTGTATCCCCTCTTTTCTCTACCAACAATTGCTAGCTTTGTTTTGGTTTTTCTTGCCTTTTTCAAAAACCCCACAAAAAGAGCCCGATTTGAAATCTAGATGCAATTCGGAGTTTTGAGTGAGCTTTGGTTGGTTTTGATCCATTAGATCTTTGCTATATTTGTTGATCTAACCTTCCTTTGCGTTCATTTGGCTGATTTCTTCGTTTGCCCCTCTGATTTGTTGATTTTAGGGCCGCCCCTGTTCAAATCTGGAACTTCCCGCACACCTGGAGTATCCGGACCACATCCCCCGGAGACTCCGGCCTATCACAGCGGAAGATTCAATGCTCTCGGGACGTACCCCGGAGTATCTAGAAAATCTACCCCGGAATCTCCGGCCTGTCCCGGCATATCCAGACAAGGTTACCCAGAATCTCCGGACAGTCCAGTTTCCACAAGCAAGGTATAATCATCGAAACCCATCTTTCTTGCCCTTTTCCTTGTGAGCCAACTTCTTCCTTTTGCGAAAACTTTGATCCTATCAAGACTAGCTCTTTGATGATTGCTAGGGTCTTGTACACTCGTGCTATCTAGAATACTCTTGTTTCTGGCAATTTGTAATCGACAGCCTCCTAAGAACTTGGCATAAAGAAAAGAGGAAGAGAAAAAGATCAAAAGAAAAAGACAAAAAAAAGGAGAAGAAAGAAAGTACCTTATCTTTTGTAGGGAAAACGCAAAGCTTAGAAGAAAACATAGGGTAGGGAAGTAGCCGAGTGTGCAAATCTTTTACCCTACAATATTTGCAATGAGCTAGCGTCTTTCCTAGCATTTGTGCAACAAGAGCTTCTAGTCTTCGTTAGGCAAAGTCTTGTGATAGCTCATTTCTTATCACTTCTTGATTGCACAAGTCCCATTATCTTTGTGTGAGTTGTTTTGAGCTTCACTTATATCCTTTTGAGATCAACTCTTATTGCTTTGTTTCCATTGTGGATTATTACTAATCTTTGCAAAATCTCATTATCCAATTGCTTAGTATGTGTGTTGTGCTAATCCTTTTTGAGATCTATATAAGCTTTTGAATGAGATAGTGTTTGGGACTTGGAACTTCTTCAACCTACTTTTGAGGGTTACCTTTACCCTCCACGGCCCTGCGATCCTTCAATCCAAGGAGGCAAGGACTATTGAGGTGAGTGAGGTGAGAGAGTTCTAGTTTTCCACATATATTTGTGCTTTGCTAATCATGTCTAGGGAAGGATCACACGGAGCTAGTGGCAATGAAGACTATGTGACTCGAGGGCAACATTTGGCCCTCCAACGGAGCCTCCACGACACCGTGGACAATTTGAGGCACGACATGACCCGACAAATGGAAGCTATGAAGACAAGCATTGTGCAGGAAGTTGTTCAAGCACTTCGAGGTTGAGTTCCAGAAGCAGAGATTGATGAAGAAGAGCCTCTTGATGAGACCGATGCCGAGATGGCGGCACGGCGTGCTCAAGCTCGAGGAACCACAAGACACCGAGCACCTCTCATTTCGTCAAGAGTGCGAGCTCCAACTCATGGACCACACAATCAAGGGAGATCAAGGAGCCACCATGGGCGTGATGAGAATGAAGGAAGTGCATCAGAAGGAGATTCAAGCTTTCATCAACCAAGTGAAACAAGACATCAAAAACATCCAGAAAGAGACCCAGTGTTCCGAAGATGGAATTACCATGATGAAGGTACAGACCATCGGCAAAGGGGTCAACAAGGAGATGGGGAGAAAAAGTTCGGCAAGCTCAAGTACACAATACCCAAGTTCTTTGGTGATGCCATTGATCCCGAAGAGTACCTCACATGGGAGCTCAAAGTGAACAAGGTCTTTCAGATGCACAATTACTTCGAAGAGAAGAAGGTTGCCATGGCCTCCCTTGAGTTCGATAGATATGCACTCATTTGGTGGAAACAAGTGCAAAATCAACGAGGTGACTATGGGGAACCACCTATCATGTCCTGGACAGAGATGAAGAGAGAGATGCAGGCCCGTTTTGTACCCAAGTACTACAAGCGAGATCTCTTCAAGAAACTTCAAGATCTCAAACAAGGCAGTCGGACAGTTGAAGAATACTTCAAGGAAATGGAAACCGCCTTGATCCGAGCTAATGTCCAAGAGACTGAAGAGCAAACAATGGCACGTTTCTTGGCCGGATTGAACCACTCAATAAAGCGCATCGCTGACTATCAACCTACAACACAGTTGTGGAGTTAGTGCATCAAGCTATCAAGACAGAGAGCCAGGTGCAAGAGGATGTTCTCTACTCCAAATCCAATGGTCAAACACAAGCCGTCCTACCACCTCTTCCTCAAAGGATGCACCGGCTCGAAGCAATGCTTCTTCAATGGCTTCCGTGGGCAAGACTCGTGACATCATATGCTTCAAGTGTCAAGGGCGTGGTCACATGCAAAGAGAGTGCCCCAATGCACGTGTTATGTTGATCACCGAAGAAGGCGAGTATGAGTCTGCAAGCGAAGGCGAGATTGATGCCATCCATGAAGTAGCAAGGCTTGAGCATGAAGGAGATTATGAAGAGTGAATCTATTGCGAGACCGAGGCGGGTCCATCCCTTGTCGTCATCAAAAAGATCCTCACTGTCCAACTTCAAGATGAGCCTGAACAATGGTGCAACCTCTTCCAAACTAAGACCACAATCGATGGCAAAACCATGAAGGTCATAATCGATAGAGGAAATTGTCACAACTTGGCAAGTCAAGAGCTATGTTCCAAGCTAAAATTGAAGTACAAGAAGCATCCACGTCCCTACCATGTGTAATGGCTGAGCGATAGTGGCACCGTCAAGATACAACACATCGTGCAAATCTCCTTCAAGATTGGAGCCTATCAAGACACCGTGGAATGTGACGTGGTACCAATGACAGTGTGTCATCTCCTTTTGGGACGCCCATGGCAATACGACCGGGTGGCACGCCACGACGGTCATACCAACAAATACATCTTCCGGTGGCACCATAAGGAGTATGTGCTTCGCCCCATAACGCCAGGCCAAATCATCGCCGACAATGCTCAAAAGTTGGCAAGACTTCAAGAAGAAAAGAAGAGAAGTGAGCGAGAGATCACAACCTTGAGTGATTTCCACAAATCGGTGAGTGAGTGCCACAAGCCCAAAATGAGAGAAAAGAGCAAGGAAGAGAGTAGAGGCTTAGTGATGCTAGCCACCAATTCCGAGATGAGAGAAGTGAGGAGTGACCTATCTACACTACACTTCATACTTGTGTACAAAGATGTAGTTGCTTTGACTAATGATTCACCCCCACTTCCTCTAGCTATGTCACGTGTTTTGCAGCAGTTCAAGGATGTCTTCCCCGATGAGATCCCGGCGGGGCTTCCACCCATTCGAGGCATCGAACACCGCATCGACCTCATTCCGGGAGCGCCACTTCCCAATCGGCCACCTTATCGCGCCAATCCCGAGGAGACCAAGGAAATTCAACGTCAAGTACAGGAGCTACTTGACAAGGGGTATGTTCGCGAAAGCTTAATCCCTTGCGCCGTCCTTGTATTCTTGTCCCCAAAAAGGATGGATCTTGGCGCATGTGTGTTGATTGTCGAGCCATCAATAATATTACAGTGCATTATCGTCATCACATTCCTCGTTTAGATGGCATGCTTGATGAGCTTAGTAGCGCAACCATTTTTTTCTAAAATTGATTTGAAGAGTGGCTATCACCAAATACGAATGAGTGAGGGCGATGAATGGAAAACTACTTTCAAAACCAAATTTGGCTTGTATGAGTGGCTTGTCATGCATTTTGGTTTATCCAATGCTCCTAGCACTTTCATGCACCTAATGAATCATGTCTTGCGCCAATTCATTGGTAAATTTGTGGTAGTCTACTTTGATGACATTCTCATATATAGTAGAACTTTGCATGATCATGTTACCCACATTAAGCAAGTTCTACTAGTGCTTAGGGATGAACGCTTGTTTGCTAATCTTGAGAAATGCTGCATTTTTGTACGGAAAAACTTGTATTTCTAGGATTTGTTGTTTCTACTCACGGCATAGAGGTAGATGAATCCAAAATCGAAGCAATTAAAAATTGTCCTACCCCTATCAGTGTGAGTCAGATGAATAGCTTCCATGGTCTAGCAAGTTTTTTCCGCCGTTTTGTCAAAGACTTTAGTGCTATTGCTTCCCCTTTGAATGAATTGACTAGGAAGAATGTTCCTTTTGTGTGGGGGCAATCTCAAGAAAATGCTTTTAAGAATTAAAGAAACGCCTTACTGAGGCGTCCTTGCTTGCTTTACCAGATTTCACTAAAACCTTTGAAGTTGAATGTGATGCTAGTGGTATCGGTATAGGGGGTGTGCTCATGCAAGAGGGTAAACCGGTCGCTTACTTTAGTGAGAAATTGAATGGTGCTCAACTTAATTACCCAGTTTATGATAAAGAGTTATATGCCTTGGTTCGTGTTCTTGAGGTGTGGCAACACTATCTTTGGCCAAAAGAGTTTGTTATTCATTCCGATCACGAATCTTTGAAGTACCTTAAGGGCCAAGACAAATTGAACCGTATGCATGCAAAATGGGTTGAATTCATTGAAACTTTTCCTTATATAGTCAAATACAAAAAGGGTAAAGAAAATGTTGTGGCTGATGCTCTTTCCCACAAAATGACCCTTTTGAATCAACTCGAAGTTAAAGTGATGGGTTTAGAATGTTTGAAAGATCTATATGCTAATGACCCTGAATTTGCTACTCCTTTTGCTAATTTTAAAGAAGGGAAGGGTTGGGAAAAATATTTTGTGCATGAGGGCTTTCTCTTCCGAGCTAACAAACTATGCATCCCCGAGTCGTCCGTGCGTTTGCTACTTTTGCAGGAATCACATGGTGGCATCTTGATGGGACACTTTGGGAGAGACATGACCTATTTGATGCTTTCTAACCACTACTATTGGTTGAAGATGCGAAGAGATGTGGAAAGATTCGTTCAACGGTGCATTACATGCCACAAAGTTAACCCTCATGGTCTTTACACCCCACTTCCCGTTCCTAGTGCACCTTGGGAGGATATTAGCATGGATTTTGTTTTAGGATTGCCTAGGACCAAAACAGGGAGGGATTCCATATTCGTGGTTGTGGACAGATTCTCAAAAATGGCTCATTTCATTCCATGCCACAAGACCGACGATGCATCACATGTTGCTACTTTGTTTTTTCAGGGAAATTGTGAGGCTCTACGGTGTGCCCAAGACCATCGTCTCCGACCATGATGTCAAGTTCTTAAGCTATTTTTGGAAGACATTGCGAGCCAAGTTGCGAGTCAAACTTCTCTTCTTCACAACTTGCCACCCACAAACCGATGGGCAAACTGAGGTCGTCAACCGCACCCTCTTGACACTCCTCCGAGCCATGATCAAGAAGAATTTGTGGGAGTGGGAGGAATGCATCCCTCATGTGGAGTTCTCTTACAACCGCGTGGCACATTCCACCATGTGCATAAGCACGTTCAAGGTGGTGTATGGTTTCAACCCCTCTACACCCCTCGACCTTCTTCCACTACCATTACAAGAGCGCGTGAATATTGATGCCTCCAAGAGAGCCACTTTCATCAAGAAACTCCATGAGGCGACAAGGGACACTATTGAGCAACACATCTGTCGACATGCCGACAAGGTCAACAAATACAAAAAGAAGATGGTGTTTGAACCCGGTGATCTTGTGTGGGTTCATCTTCGCAAGGAGCGCTTTCCCGAGGAACGCAAGTCCAAGCTTATGCCTCGCGGGGATGGTCCTTTCCAAGTACTTCAACGAGTTGGTGACAACGCCTACAAAATCCAAGTACGCGGTAAGCAATACCTTCAACATCTCTGATTTATCACCCTTCTATGGAGATGAAGAGATCGAGTCGAGGACGAATCCTTTTCAAGAAGGGGGAATGATGCGGACATCACCTACACCAAGGGTGAGGACCCCACAACTCACTCAAGTCCATCTCCAAAACCAAGTGGTCCAATGACAAGAGCTCGAGCTAAAGCTATACGACATGAGGTGACTCTATTCCTTGATACATCTCCAATTGACTTGAGTTTGAATGGTATGCTACCTAATGCTTCAACTCTATGCTTGCTCAGGTATGAAGGGTCAACAAAGTGGAGCGAAGCCAAGTGGAGGAAGAGCCCAGGCTGCCTGAAATGTGTGTCTGGACCAGGGCTGCCTGAAATGTGTGCCCGGACATTTTGGAGGAACTGGTCCGGATGCTCCGGTACCCAACCTGGACACTCCGGAGGGAAACTTGGTAGCACCGTGTTCCAGCTCCTCACTCGGACATTCCAAACATCAGCCCCGGAGTCTCCAAACGGCCGCTACCCGGAGTGTGCTCCTCTCGGGATGGTACCCATACACTCCGGAGGGGTACCCAAGAGCATCGTGTTCTAGCTCCACATCTAGACCTTCCAGGAATCAGCCCTGGAGTCTCCGGATGCACTCTACCCGAAGTGCCAGCTCCAATCCTCCAAACGTACACTGATCAACACGTCCGGACATTCCGGGTAGGGAACCCAAAATGTCCGGGCACACTGTCTAAGCACAGTAACGGGCCGAGGTCCATGTAATGAGTTGGCTTATCCTTCAAGGGTTACAGGGTTGGGACTATAAATACCCATACCCAAACCCTAATTAAGATTAGACTTGTTGTTTAGACTAATAGTTGAGCTTTGCTCCTAATCTAGGGTTTCATCCCTCTAGATTTGGAGTTCCATCCTAGGCCTTACTTTCCTTTGGATTGTACGGATCGGCGCGTGCCTCCGAGTGGTAAACGTGGCATTCAATCAAGAGGAACGGTTGATTTGGTTCCTAGTTCCCAAAGGCTTACCCATTGGGGTTTTGTTGTTGGAGTGGGTTTCCATCTAGGCCTTTCTAATTATCCAATCCAATCTGTGAAGATCGGGAGCCGCCATATCATGGTATACAACCTGGTAATCCGACCAAAGCACCTACAGGGCTCTCCTTAAACTAGCACTACTAAAAAACGCTCATTCGAGTCAGCCTATTAGAGGCGGTTGGGCATAAATACCTCCTTTATGTGATATAGGAGACGGTTGTAAAAAAAATCACGTTCTATAAGCATTTTAGATCTGACCGCCTGCCACATATTGCATAAAGGAGGTGATTAGTCTCTGGCAACCATATCCTTTATATAAGGAGACGGTTGCCCAGATCTGACCACCTCTTATAAGGCCCGTGTATGAGGTGGTTGAAAATTTCCAACCGCCTCCATCCAGCCCACCCAACCCACCAAGTCCAGCCATATAAAACACTGGATCCCACCACCCACCTAAACACTAGCATTGGATCCCCCATCCCCTTCCCTCTCGCATGGTGGCTACCTTTTCTCTCGATCCCCTCCTCGCATTGATCCCCTTCTCCCCTTAGTAGTCCGGTCACCACTAGCCACCTCTCCTTTCCCTTTCCTGTCTGGTCGCTGATCTCCCCGCGCGTCTAGATCCAGCGGCAAGGTGTGGGTTCCCGGGACAAGGTTGGCAAGGTATGGGTTCCCGGTGCGAGGGCGGCAAGGTGCGGGCACCCAACATGGCGTGGGCTCCCAGCGGTGAAGCACAAGGGCGTCCCCACACGGTAGCAGCCTCTTCCTTGCTTTCTCTATGTCTCGACCACATTCCTCTGGTTCACGGGGTGGAGTTGTTATCTGATTCGTAGGTTTGGGCTCCCGACGGTGAAGTGCCAAACACGCGCGCCACACCAGATCTGGGGAAGGGAGCTCGAGTTGGAGACGGCCGGGGACTCCAACGGCGACGGTGGCCGATGGGTGCTCCTCTTCTTACTCCCACGTCTCCCTCCCCCACTCGGCAGTGGCAACGGCGACGGTGACAGATGGAGCGGGCCAGTGCCGTGGATCCAGATCCAATCCCGGTCGCTTTTTTAAAATATTTTTTGAACCAATTGGATACAATTATTCCATAGCAACCGCCTCCAATAAGGCTTAAAGGAGGTGGTGAAATAATTGCCTCCAATATGCATTTCCATATTTGTGACAGAGCACATAAGCGCCTCTTTTGAGCATTTTTGACCGCCTCCAATAAGCATTTTTGTAGCAGTGTAGATTATGACGGTTGAGATTTATAAAAGCAAAAATACGGTAGAAAAATAATTTTTTTCTATCAGTTTGATAGGTGGATAATGAATACAACTCTACATTATACACTAGATTCAGAATATAAAAATAATAAGAAAATAGCCATTCTATTTCCATACGAACTCCATATGATGTCTATAAATATCTAATTTCAAAATAAATTTGTATAGAATAACTTGGATTTGTATAAAATCTAGAAAAATAGGGCAAACACACATTTATAATAAAAATAGTAATTTGATAGGTCGATAATAAATTTAACTCTATTTTATACATTAAATTTGAAAAAATAAATAATAGAAAATAGCAATTTGGTTTCCATACGAACTCCATATAAGTGCATAAAGATATAAATTTCCGAATAACTTTTATATAAAAATAACTTGGATTTATATAAAATCTAACCTAAAGAAAATTAGGTAATAAAAGTTAAAACAAAATTAACAATTTGGTAGCTTGCAACATGTAGTGACTGAGGAACAATATCGACGTAGCATGACATCCATGGGTTGCTTAGGTATATCAATATTGAAATGGTGCGAAAAGAAGCAACTACGTTCTCCAAATAGGCTAAATATTGTGCACCGTTCAGCATGATGGGTCCCTGACGGTATAGATGAATCAAATTGTTTATCAAAATCCATAATAACTGCAACTCTTATTAGGTGGACAATGAATACAACTCTATTTTATACATTAAATTCAGAGCTAGATATAATAGAAAAATAGTAATTTGGTTTTCACGTGAATTCCATATGAAGTCTATAACTATTTAAATTTTGGAATAAATTTTATATAGAAAGAACTTGGTCTATATAAGATTAATCTGGAATAGAAATAGGTAGAATAAATAGCAATTTCATACCATGCAATATATAGTGACAGAGGACTAATGTCCACATAACATGCCTTATATGTATTAACATGGATGGGTTGCATAGATATATTATTATTGATTTGTATATGTAATTCATACTAAATGTGAAATATAAATACAAAACTAAGATACAATTATTAATGATTTCTATTTGATAGCATGTAACATCCTGATTTTTAGAGCTTTCCAAAATCTTTTTATCAAAAGTCAGAGCAAGAAAATTTTGTTGTTTATTCTCAAGTTAATTAAAGCTTAATTAGAATTTCACAAATTAGTCTGGAGTTAATTTGAATTAATCAAACTTGAATTGGATTAGCTTTTCAATTTGGAATATGTCTCCTGGAGTTTTCTCAGAACTTTCGGCGTTTATTTGGTATTTAATCAAGCTCGGTTGTTTTTTTGTTATTATTTTGGTTTTCTCCTTCTCTCTTTGGCCGCGCCGTCCCGGCCCATCTCTACTCGGCGCCCCGCCGCCTCATTTCCTCTTTTGAGCAGCCACTCCGGCGAGTTCGGCGTAGCGCAGCATGCGTCGCCACCTCTATTCCAATAGAATTTGATCTAAATCTCTTTCCCTAACCCTCCTATAAATACCCCACACCCCTCCCACCTCTTCCCTACTACCCCACACTCTTTTCCCACGAAACCCTAGCCCCCACACCCTCTAAACAGCCGCTACCCCCTTTTTCTTCCCGTGCAGTTCCTGAACAGCACGTCCCACCTCAGTATTTTCCCAATTCCTGTCACCTCAAACATCGTTTGGTAAATCCCTTCGGTAAGATTGTGTATAACCTTTCTCTCTACCTCTGCAAAATTTGGTGAAGATCCAACGGTGCAATCACTGGGAAAACTCTAAATACTAACGTGTTGTTTGCATCCAGATTTTCTACAAGTGCACCTAGATTGGAACGTTGTCCTCATCGGCTCGGACCTCCGTTTCAAGATCCATTCAGTGAGATCATGGACGATGTTGTGAAGATGATCTCCACAAAATTTGAAGGCAATCCAATGGTCCAATCTCTAGGAAATCTTTGTGCTGCTGTTCACGTCCAGATTTGATTACAGAAATAGTAGCTCGGCATTATCACCTTCTTTGCAGTTGATCCGGTGAGTCTATCATCAATCCCTTCGGTCAAGTTGTGCCTTAGGTATCTATAAATATCTCTGTAAATTTTCACCTTGATCCATGTAGCCGTTTTTCAGGAATTGATCCATCTCCGACGTGCTGTCCCCGGACGTCCAGATTCAATCTGCAGAATATCTAACTTGTCTGATCTTTTCCCATTGACTCGGTAAGAATTCTCCAAACCCTTCAGTAGGATTGTGCCTCTGTATGTCTAGTTTCTAACCCAATTAGCGGATCATGATTTCGTTGAGCAAGCATCGTGTAGCAACCAAAACCGTCCGGTCTGTCCAGAACCAATCTATAATCTGTTCCAACCTTTTGTGTTGCGAACGTCGCCACCACCCATATAGTTAATCTTGTATCATCTTATGGCACATTATGCCATTATTTTCCACCAATATTCTCTATCCAAAATCACCCGCATCACCTTATGCTCATCTATATTGTTTTTCATCATTGTTTGATCACCAAATTAAATTGCATGTTATGTTAGACTATAGTTTCATATATTTATATGCTTAGTTCTTATATAGTCCTTACTTCTATTTATGTAATGTTCATGCTTACAATTCATCATGTGATCAATCATGTTAGTTCAATCTTATTTATATTGCAGATAAATTTGTTCATATTTAATAAGGTTCATATTGCATGACCTTATGTATGTTCACATGTATTGTGTTATACAATATATAACTGAACCTAATATTGCATATAACCTAGAATAGTAGAAGCATAATCTTACTAAGCTAATATTAATATGACATATCATATGATAGTTGATCTTTGTGTAATGTACATCTAGTAGCACGCATAAGATTATTATTGTATATGGCATAAGGTTGCTTACTAGCATGTTAGTGTCTTTAATCACACGTGATGATGATTATTTAATAAACATGTTATGATTCCCATGTCACCATGGGTAGATAACATGATAAGATATATATGTGTAGATTTAAATGGAAGTATGACATGATGTTATGCAAAATATAAATTTATTACATATATAGATGCTTCCTGTTTTAACTAATGGTGTTGTAAAATATTTAGTCATAATAGTAACCTTTGTTTATAGTATGATTAAGATTACACGCATAGTTTATATTCACATATTATGCTTCATATAGTTTGCATATATGGTCATGTATATATGTTACATGTATATATTGCCCGTGTTTAAATAATAGTTTGATATGACTTGGTTAGCACATTAAGTAAACTCTATTTGTATTTTAATTATTAGTTGAACATAGTTAGGATTGCACATGTTTAGCCTCTATCTATCTTTAATATTGATGGTTGCATGATGTATATTATATGGTGGTATGTGCATATGTCCGTGCACATCTTAGACACACCTATAGTTTAATTCATATTTATTTAAGGATTGTTACATAATAGTTTGTCACGTTATTAACTTTTGTGTATAATATGGTTAAGATCACACATATGTTTCATACTTATTCGATGCATTTCATGTGGTTTGCATATGCAGCTGTGTGTATATGTTTATGCATATATATATAGACTAATCCATGTGTTAGATGATAATCTGTCATGCAATGGTTCAACACATTATTTTATTCATGTGTATAATTTAATTATTGTTTAAACACGATTATGTTGCACATGTTTAATATGATTTTATGTACGTATATATATATATAATTGGACTTAATTTTGTGGACAAGCTGCATGTTGGAATAATAATCCCTTACTGAATTATTATTACTTAATCATATCGTCTGTTAGTTGATGGACATGTAATATGTATATACTAGAATGCATAGCTTGATATCTTATGTTACACTTTCATAAGGTGGTGTATACTCACACATACATGGTTAACCTTTAGGTATCGATTATAATATATGCATATATATTGCTAATAATTATTTTTTACTAAAATATTGTTATTGTTATGTGTAGTATGTTTAGGTTGATTGCTGCATTGTATACGCACAATAGCATGGGTAGACTTAATGTTATGTCATAGATTGCATATATGTATGATGCATGTGATGTAGATGCTAGTTGTTATTTGGTCATATAGTCTAATCACCGTTTGCATTATTAATGATTGTTATTAGATTGTAACTGCACGATTATATGTTTGGTGCTATGCTATGTCTTGCGTAATTTATATTTCATGCCTAGTCTATCTAGTTTGGTACATGATGTATAATTATATGTTGCATGATAGTTCATATAGATTGTCATGTCGTCTATTATCATTTCTAACCGACTAGCATGCCAGGACCTTGCTTGTGTATTAGTATGATAGGTTATGCTTATTTTACTAGTATATTGGGTTTCCATGTTTAATCATATGGTTGTGCTATTATTGTCATCAACCACATCCTGTTCCTAGTTGCACATCTATCCCTATCTCGCATGTGGATTAACTTGAGTCATTTGACATACAAATTATATCCTTCATAAATCTATCCTTTTTCCAAAATGATCTAACCTGAAAGAGCATCTTTCGAGTACATGTACTCTATCTGGTTAAGATATATAATCTCACACCTTCCTAGTTGTCTTTCGACAATCCTATCCCTTCGCCTGTGCCTTTTGACACCTATCCAACCTTGCTAGCTCTATTCTTCTGGTATTTCTATTTGATATTTAATTTGGATTTATATTTATTTGCCTTGCACTTTATTGCTGTTGCGACGAATAGGTAGTAGTGAAGTTGGGTAAGGACAAGTTCCTGCAGAAGAAGACCAACGCATCAACGAAGGCATGCCCCCTCTTCTTGATCATGTTGATCCTATATTTTCAAAGTCATTATATTTTATGTTTATAAACATGCATGCTGTTTTATTCCAATAGCTAGCGTATCGATTAATTGACACACCGTTACCTTTCCGCTTGTCGCCCTTTTACCTGTTACCCTGAGTAGATTATTTTAATATTCAAAATAGAGTAGAGATATGCTTAGCCATGCTTAAATACATCTTCAGGTTGTTTTGAATTGCCTCTACGGAGGAATGAGTATCGGATCGATGATCCTTGTTGAAACTTGTCGAGCTCGCTGAGCTAGGGCCAGATGCCCGATGATTTTCCTCTCTCTCTATTCTTCCTATTCTACTCTGGGTGAAACTTACCATCTAATATGGTGCGGACGACAGCTGGATCATGTGATGAAGGAGCACATGGTTGTCCTACCCGCAGAAGGCCGGTGGTTTAAAGGAACCATTAGTTGTCCGTACCGCATAAGGCCGAAGTCTTGCAATTGGAGAATTGTGTCAACAGTACAACCACTTGTTATATGGGCGTTATATGGGCACTGGCTTGGTTAAGTAGGTTAGTCGAGTCTTGGTGTCGACATTGTCGTACCGCAGAAGGGTGGACGTAGCTACGAGGACCTTGGCACCAATGGGGGCCACGCAGGGTAAGCGGGTGTATCGCTCCTCCGTGTCGAAACCTAGTGGGCATGTCACATCGGGATGAGACTATCTAAAAGACCTTGTCACGGTCACCCTGCCGACACATCGATGGGCGTGTGTACATGCCCGATCAGCTTGGCGTAAGGGGATGATCGTGTCATGTGGGTAAAGTGTACAAACTCTGCAGAGTAATAAACTAATCGATTAGCCATGTCCACAGTTATGGACAGCACATGACTCATTCATGATGAAAAGGACCTGTCCCTCTCCCCCTTGCTATTTCCCTCTACCTCTTTGCTGATGGAATCTATGGACGAGCTAAGGCAGGAGTTCCTTCTCGAGTGTGTTGGTCGTGGACCACACATGATGAAAAATACCTCGATGTTAAAAATTGGTTTTCATCAAAATGATGCCTTTGAATCTACCATAATATTTCAACTAAAACTGCTTTCCTGCAAATGAACCATACAGCCTTTCGTTGAAGCCTTGCATGTAGTTTAATAGGACCATCTGCAGCCAGGTGGCTTGCTGAGTACGTAAAGTACTCATCATGCATGTTGTTTGTTGGGCATGTTCAGATATCTTCGAAGATGGTGGTGAAGCTATGAGGTTTTCTACGACCATGGGAGGACTAAGTTACGTGGACTCCGTCGACTGCCTGTGGCTGAGATGGAGACATCTACGCTTTATTTTTCGCTGTGTTTCTGAATGGTAAGGGAAATAAGTCCTAGTTACTTTATTTAGTCATATCGCTGCTATAACTCAATTGTTTATGTTTCTAAAATGTTTCGTGATGTGTGCAGTGATATCAATTCGCCTGTATTCATCAGCTTGATCCTGGACTGATGAGGAGATACACAAGGAGGATCTGGAAGTTAATTCCGGACTCTCACATAGCATGTGATACGTCATAAACATATCATGTTTTCTTAAGTTTATTGCTCACTTTTCATATGAAATTATGCCATGATCATATCAATTTCCATTACTTTCTGCAATTTTTTTCGGAAACCTGGGATCCGGACTTTCCTGTTGTTTTAATATCTATTTAGTAATTGCAGATAAAAACTCTGAAAAACACCGTGAAAGATATTTTTCTGGAACCTTCTAGAGTAGGGCAAGTGCCGAAAGAAAGGAGGCTGCAAGCCGGTGGGCGCAGAGGCCTAGGCGGCAGGGCTGCCGCCCTAGCCTGCCGCCTGGAGGCTCCCCCCCCCCTCCCCCGACGCCACCTTCACTTCGTGTACCCCTTCGTCTACATATATATATGGAGTCCAGAAACACATCTGTACGAGATGGAAAATAGATCGGTGGAACCAAAGAACACCAGAGAGTTTCAGGATTGCTACCGGAGGCTGCAGAATTGGAGTTCCATCCACTCCAGGCGTAGCCCTCGTCAAGATCTTCAATTCCCGCCACTCAATCTCTCATTACCTCGCTGTAATCTCCATTAAAACTCTCAAGATTGGTTTGTTTTGTTTGGTAACGATAATCATCCTTTCAATCTATTATTATTTTGTTGCTATTCTAATGATGTGTGATTAGTCCATCGAGGCTACGGGGTATACGTTGGTAGTAGCTATGTAGCTCATATTCAGATGTGGTGTTGGCCATCCCTTGTGGTGCCAACACGGTGCTTTAATCTGTCATAAGATTATCAATGTTTGCTTTATAATTCATTAGTTATGTGTGATTGTGTGTTTGGTTTTGGCCAAATCCGAGCACTTACTACCATGCATGTTTGGTGATGCACGATGATTTGGGGTGAGAGCATATGTGTTATTACTAGTTATCTATATTTAGTGTGGTCTGGATGCTTCGATGCCTTAATATATTCCTTGCTGGTACCAAGTAGTATGGACAAAGAGTAGAGTAATCCTCTACTTTGCATTAAACATGTTAGCCTTTCACATTCACTTGCGATAATAGAGTAGAACTTAATCACAAATATCTTATGTATACATAATAATATTGCTACATAGTGAACCAACATGCCCCTTGCCTCATCCATCGTCATTAGAACTTCCTTTTTAGTAAACCTTGTTGTCTTTACTTTTAGTTTTAGTTATCCTTTTCGTATATTAAATCGTGATAATCTACATCCCAAAGTTGTACGGTGAATTGAGAAAGAATAGCCGTACAACCAAAGGTGTCTGCAGTTTACTTTTACTTTATTTTATTTCAGATTTGTAGGAATAATCATACGTGCTCGCCTGTGGATCGATACTCTTTCTCATCGAAAAAGTTACATTGCACCCTCTGCAACATTGCACCCTCTGCACTTGAAGGAAGGGTAGGCTCTTTTTGGCGTCGTTGCTGTGCTAGGAGCGCCGGCCATCAAGCTTTTTCTGGCACCGTTGCCGGGGAGAGCAACGTTCGGTTATTTCAACCTCTCTTTTTGTTTTTACTTTCTTTTAGTCTTAATTTTTACATATCTGAAAATCCAAAAAAAATTAGTTGCTAGCTTTTATTACTTGTGTTGTTTGTTTACTTTCTTATTTAAGAACACAAAAAAATTAGCTGGTACTTTAAAAATGGAAAATTTTGACGCTTCCCCAGAGGAGTGGCATCCCTCTGTCGCTCGCATAAGTCAACTCAGTGCTTGGAATAGGGATGTTTGGGAACTCGCTGAATTAATTTGCGATGCCATGGAAGTAAGCTGTAATTTCTGCGAAGGCAGTCATTTTGAGTGTCACTGTGAGAAACATGAGAATGCCTACATATCTGAATATTGGAGAACTTGGGGAAATGGTAGTTATAGGAACAATCGTTTTGCCCAGGTAAAGGAATATGTTGTTTGCTATGGGGCAATTGAAGTATTTTTGCATAATGCTTTAAAGAACTTATAAGCGATGAGAATCTGATGGTTATAATTGAAAAGATGGTCCCCATTGTGGAAAAGGCTAGAGAATTGCTTCATGATAATCCTTTAGTTGTTCAACTGTTCGAACTTTTAAACTCTACACCAGGCACTAACCTTTTGCAGAAAGCAACTAGTGCCTTCTTTCCCGATTGGTGTATGGAGGATGAAGAACAAGAGGAGGAGGAGGATGTGCAGCTTGATCAACAAACTACACCCCTTCATGATAATGGTAACTTTTTAAATACCCTCAATGATGCTTCACCTTGCTCTAGTAATGAATCTTTGGATGCTATGTCAGAAAACCCTTGTTTATTAAATGTATGCCATGCTAAAATCGTGGAACTTGAGAAATTTAATGAAGATGTGCTAGACGTAAATGACAACAATAAGTTTGAAATTAATAATAATGGGCTACGTAAATGACAACAATAAGTTTGAAATTAATAATAATGGGCTAGCCTTCTTTGTCGGACAAATCCTTTGTACTATTGATCCTGTCACTGCTGGTAAGATTGATGGCCCTGTCTCAAAAATGGTTCGAATATATGAAATTGATGATGAGAGTGGTGCTGAAATTTCCACTCATGCTGAATACTGCTTTGATTTTGATTATGCTAATGCTTGTGATGCTGCTTAATTATGACATTGCTTATGATGATGCATTTGCTTGTGATGAAACTTTTGATGCTACTAATGATAATGCTTGTGATGATGTTGCTGAAATTACTGCTTTGAATGATAAAAATGAAACTGCTATTGGAAGAGATGAAATCCTTGCTTTTGGTAATAAAATTTTTGGTCATAGTGAAATAATTTTTGCTTTAGGAAATAAATTGCTTGGAAAATATAATGAAATGCTTGCTGAAATTTCTGAAAACAATGTTGCTAGAGTCAATGTCATGACTGCTATTGGTGTAGACAAACCTAAAACTCCTGCTAATACTTCTAGTACTCCAAATTTTAGAAGTAAATATGTTCCAATTGTTAAAAAAAAAGTGCTGAAAAATCCTGCTATTAATGCTAAGAAAGATGAAATAAAAGTTGAAAGTGATGATGATATTGCTTGTAATTTTGCCTTAGAAGAATTAATATAAGGATCATGCATATTAGTTCTTCTAGTGCTATAATTAAAGATGTTGCTCACAAAGACTTTATAACTAAATTTGCTAAAGAAGTACTTGAATTAAAAAAAAGAAATGCTTCCTTTAAAACTTGATAATATTTTTGAGCCCATAATTAAAATCAATTTAGGAAGCCATGTTGTAAATTCTTTATGTGATCTTGGAGTTAGTGTCTCCACTATATATGCCTAAATCTTTATATGATAAATTGAAGCTTAATAATCTTGCACCTTGCAATGTTAGACTTCAATTAGCTGATTCTTCAATTAAAAAGGTTGTAGTCATGATAGAGAACTTAATTGTTGAAATTAAAGAATGTCCCGCACCTATTGACTTGATTGTGCTTGAATTGATGAAGATCAAATTACTCCAATCATACTTCGTAGACCTTTTCTAAGAACTATTGGCGCATTAATTAATATGACGGAGGGAACATTATGTTAAATCTTCCTTCCCTTAAATTTGTTATGCATTTTCCTAGAAGAATTAAGGAAAAGGAAGATGAAGTTGAGGTTAAGATAATGGGACTTGGAGCTTTAGCTTCAAAGTTCAAAATTGGCAATTGTTAAACCTCAAGGTAATAAGATCAAGCTAATGTACGTAAATAAGCGCTTCCCGGGAGGCAACTTGGAAGTTTTAGAGCCTTTTTCTTTTGTGTCGTAGGTTTTTAATAAATAAGAGTTGAGTTTTAAATCCATAAATTGCATATTTGTTGCTGTTTTATGTCTCTGTTATCATACCATCTTGCAGGAAACTCTGTAAAATTACAGGAAAAATTATATTTGCAATCTACAGAGAAGAAGGAAGCTACAGGAAAATTTTGGCGACCAATGGCCATCTCCTAGGGTCAGACGACTGGCCCAGGCGGCACCTCTACTGCCTGGTGCTACCGCCTAGAGCCCCTGTTGCTCCACTATTGCTGCACTTTTTCATGGTTCTTTGTCCTGATACCCAGAAATTTATTACAATTTTTCCAGAATTTTCCTAAACATTTATATGCCTTTGGATAGCTTCTGTTGATTCTGCCTTGATTATAATTGCTGAAAAGTGATGCTCTTAATCTGCTCTTAATCTCCAATTATGCTTGTGATATATCCATGTTTAATTACAGTGGAGAAATGACCTTTTGTTGCTGGAGTATTATTATGATCAATTGCTCAGCTTTTATTAAAGATAGTGCATCATGTTGCTATGCAAAGACTAATATTTTGCAGACAAGACCATTGAGAGAAGATGTCCATTGATGATTAGCATCATGAAAGCTCAAGGAGAACAAAAGCTTTAAACTTGGAGGAGCTCACCCTCACCCCAAATGGCTAAGTTTTCTTTTGTTTCCTTTCCCTTTTTCATTCATTTTGATTGAATAGACAATTGGTGCAATAGTTGGTGCTGAAATTCAATTTCTTGCTTTCCGTAAGTTGTCTTAACCAACATTTAGTTTAGTTTCAGTTTGAATAAAAGGGATCTTTTGGAGATTGTTGAGATTTTTGATTATCTATTTGAGTGATGATGATGTTGTTGATGGTGCTTAATTGCCTCTGTGTTCTTGCATAATTATTTCAGTTAGATGGAAATTGATGAATTATGTCCTTGTCTTCAGTGAAAGAGTTAAAAGAGCCATGATTGAGGTATGATTCTTCTTCTTTCTTGCAATGACTGGATTATCTATGCAATGACATTTGGCAACCTTATGCATCTATTATTCAATCTTTATTACACTTTAGCTCTATTGGTGACTGTGCTACTCAATTGTTAATATTGTGGGATGAGATGGTGGTCATACTCTTGTGATTTTCATTCGTTTCAACATGACATGCTTAACTAGAATTTAAATGAGAGCATAGAAGACATTCTGAAATGATTAGGAGGCCATTGGCTGCTGGAACTGGGTTCCTAGCTGATTAATGAAGAAAAGTTATTGTAATAACTTGGTCCACTTAATGCTTTGATATGAGTTCACTTAAGTCATGAATTCCCTCAGCTGATCACTCTACTCCATCTTAATGCGAACCTCTTCGGTACTTGGCTATGCGCTTATCACATTGATATTGGTGTATGCTTCACCGGTACATCCAAATCCCGGATGGTCTCTCATATAAAAAAAGAAATAAAGATGACGTCGAGGAGACAAATAAATTAACAAGAGAGTCGTCCAATGAGCCCTTCTGAGTATATTCCATGAGTGTCCACCATATCTACCAATATATGGCACTTTCATCTTTTCCATTCTGAGTATTCAGTTTGCCATTGTATTATCATTTACTGCCATATCATTTGTGGACATTCTAAGAGTTGAGTACTGCATTGTTAGCGCCTATATTATTGCATATCATTTGGTGCATCATATCATATCATATTGCTAGTTGCCATGTATGTTCCCCGCATTTCATCCTATGTGAGCTCATGTTGTAAAGGTGCTACTCCATCATCTGTAGGGCTGAAAAAACAAGAGGAAAAAGAAAGAAAGAAAGAAAGAAAAGTAGAATAAGGGAAGCACCAATGTTTTGAGAGCCCTAGTTTCATATAGGCGGGATGTGTTCTTTCACATAGGTGCTAGTACTTCATTGCTTTATTGAACCGCATTCATTGTTGAGCTTCATTGTTGGCCTATTGGTATTCATTGTTGATCGCTCATTAGTAGAGCTGCATGTTGGTTCACCTCATTTGTGCATTCATCTGGCAACCACTATTCCTTGTGTAATGTCAACAACTGGGACATCGCTAGTGCCCGAGGGTCCTCCTCTTTGCATAAGACTTTCTTATTCCTTGTTGAGTCTTCTATCCCCACTAGGGATGGCAATTTTATCCATGGAGTCGGGTACCCGCGGGTAATATATCCATGGAAGTCGGGTATGCAGGGCATTTTTGGTCCATGGATTCTCGCGGGCAGGTACCCGTGAACTCGCGGGTCGGGTATGGAGTGCAATCTAGCTCCATGAATATCCATGGATATCTAAGAATATACTAACATGTGGGCCATTGGTGAAAATATCCATATCCTAGACTATTCCCGATCGGCCCAAACCTATGCGGCTATTCCCCTAAATCCTCCCAGTCGCCACATGCCCACTCCACTCCACCCCAATCTCCCGATCCCCTTCTCCAATCTCCATCCTACAGCTCCTGCCTTCTCCAATCCCACCCGCCAGCCTACCGGCTCCAAGCCGCTTCACCCCGCCAGCCGCCAGTGACCATGGCGAGCATCCCACCCGAAGGTCCCCAGCGGCGAATTCTGCATCCGAGGCAGCCAGCGACTGGGCATCAAACTGCCGAAGCAGGCACGGCCGGCAACGACGAGCAACGGAGGAGCAGGAGCGGGGGTGGGAGCGGGAGCGGGTGGCGGATGAGCAGCAAAGGAGAAAACCGAGCAACAGCAGCCGGCGGCGAAGCTGGCATGGCCAACGACGGCGAGCAGCGGAGGAGCAACAGCGGCTGAGCCCGGGGAGCAGCGAACAAGGGGGAGCGGCTGACGAGGAGCGACGGAGGCGTGGACCAGCGAGCAGCAGACAAGGGGGAGCAGCCGATGAGGAGCGACGGAGGCGCGGACCGGCGAGTAGTGGAGAGTCTCCATGGGGCTCCATGGATACCCGGGTATCCACTGGGTTCAGGTATGGATATGAATTGTGCCCCATGGGGATTTTTGTGGTCAAGTAATGGGCAGGCGGGTGGGTTCGCGGGTGGGTTTGGGAGATATCTACCTGCGCGAACCACACCCGTTGCCATCCCTAATCCCCACATTATTTTTCCAGTGATCGGAAACATGGGTCTTCAAGTACTTAGGTGAATGAATTGGAAAGACAAGCGGTGTTCCAACAAAAGCTAACTCTATTTGTGCAAAGGCGAAAGAACTGTTACAGGGAGCTTTTCATTGGTACATAAATAATATTTATGACTTGTTTCTAGCATTCGAGCTCTGAAAGTGGTTCAGTTTGATAAATCTATTGCTCTCTAATATGCCTTGAAACAACTCTATTTCCTTCTAGGAATGGGTAGAAATTGAAAGACTAATGAGATGTGGTTGCTGAATCTACTGTGATATTAGCTTTTTAGTACTATGGTGCACCATAGCCCTACTGCTATCTTAATCATTGTTCAGTATATGCCTTTGGTTGCCATATTGTTGTGCTAAGATTTCTCAAATATTGCTCTAAGGAATAAGTCCACTTAACCCCCTGAGGTTTGGGGCAACGACTAATTAACCCCCTGAAATATAATACCGGGTATCTGGCCCCCTAACGTTTGTAAAACCGTTTAAATAACCTCCGGAGCTCTTTAAGGTGGCTTAGAGGGCAGTTTTGCCCACATGGCGCGCTGACGAGAATTAATTGCCAAATGTACTGCCACCTCACCAAACCGCTGGGAGTCATCCAGACTTATTCCATATTTATAAGGAAAAGGTCCATTTTTCTCTAGTAAACTAGTTATGAGGCTCATTTTGCTCCCTAAATAAAATTTAAGGTTCTTTCGATAGTAAATAAAAATTAAACAAACTTAATCCCTAGACATTTTTATATGGATTCACTTCACCATATAAAAGGTTTACTATCAAAATGTTTAGGGATTAAGTATTTATTAAATTTTGTGATTAAAAAAATTTTAGGGGTTCAAAAATGTTTATGGGTAAACTATTTATGATTTAAAATATTTAGAGATTAAGTAATATTAAAAAAAATTTACTGTCAAAAGAAGCTTAAATTTTATTTAGGGGTAAAGTGAGCCTCACAAATAGTTTACAAAAGAAAATGGACTTTTCCTTATATATATGGAATAAGTCCGGATGACACCCTGAGGTTTGGTGAGGTGGCAGTACATGTTGGGAATTAATTCTCTTCAGCATGCGACGTGGGCAAAACCGCCCTACAAACCACCTTATAGAGCTACCAGGGGGGTTATTTAAATGCTTTTACAAATGTTAGGGGGGGTCAGATACCTAGTATTATATCTCAGGAGGTTAATTAATCGTTGCCCCAAACCTCAGGGGGTCAACCATATTTATTCCTTGCTCTAAAGAAGAATGAAGAATACATCAATCCGGTATGACTTTCTTTGACTCAAGTCACCAATAAACTTTATGTTTCTTACGGACATGATTTTAAGCTTGGGGAGCTTGATACGTCGTCAATTTATCATGTTTTCTTAAGTTTATTGCTGACTTTTCATATGAAATTATGCCATGATTAAATCAATTTCCATTACTTTCTGCAATTTTGTACAGCCGGCTCCAAAATAGAACTGTTTGAGCAAATGATTCTGTCAGTTCTTATTAAGCGAAACGTCATAGCACAGACGGTTCCCAACCGGCACCGTCTGTACAAATAGTACAGACGGCTCCAAACTAGAACCGTCTGTGTTGAACACTCTAGTATAGACGGTTCCAAACTTGGAACTATCTGTATAAATACGTAAATAGTATAGACGATTCAAAGTTTGGAACCATCTGTATAAATAGTACGGACGGTGCCAAACTACCACCGTCGGTGGGACACTTCTAGTACAGACGGTTCTCAGTTTGGAGTTTGAAAACGTTTGTACTGAAAGTATCCCACTTAGTCGTAGGGATGAGTTAAGAAAAGTGACAGCCCACATGTATTACAAACTTGTTCTAGTTCAGCTGGCATTGCCGGATTGAATCCTATATTGTGCAATTTATTTCTAGCAATGGGATGGGACGTGGACGGCGGGATGAGACGCTGCTGTGAAGGACGAGGCACGTGGCGAGGGTTATAACTAGCTAAAGTAACGCGTGAAAGCGCACGTCGTGTTGTGGCCCGCATCGTGTAGTGGATACAATAATTCTAAAAGTATAATTGTGATTAAATAACATGTAAGAAGTAAATAACTAAACTATTAAATAATTAACTGGTATACGGCATATAGGATTAACATGAACAACAGAATGTGACTTGTCTACTGTCTCATATATGGTTAGGTCTTCGTTTTCGGGTATCCTTCTCTTTCTAGTCCTGCTTCAATTGTATGTTTGTTACTGTCGTGTCATATTTAAAAAAAAACTAGATTTATAAATTTAGATAAGTCTAGACTTGTTACTTTAGCCTTTCCTAAGGTAATTTCAGTTGTCAGTTCGATCGGTATATATGTTTGTAAATTGCAACACGAAAACAATTAGACCGCTACAATTCAAAGGAAAGCAATTAAACCGTGCATTGGAGGTTGGTCTTGCAATGCCAAGAATGTGACGATAATCAATTTTAAGGATAAACGGAGAGTATAATGCACTTTTCACCACGTAATTTGACCACATCTGCACAAAAACACTGGGTTTGGTTTTCTTTGCATATAACACCACAATCTGCACCATTTTTGTTAATCTGAGCCTGATCATACCCACGCCCCCACGGACCGGGAAGCCACATTATTGGCTTGTGTGGCATCTGCAGGTAGGTCTATCGGGCCGCGAGTTTGATCAGGTTGGATTACAAAAACTGGTGTAGAGTGCAACATAAAGTTGACTTACATTGTGTTATGTGCAGAGAAAATCAAACCAATGTGTTTTGCACAAATGATATACTCCCTCCGTCCACAAATATAATGCGTGCACAAAATTTAAGGTCTAACTTTGACCAATAATTAAACCAATACTATTGACTTATATGACATAGTAGTGGTACCATTGGATTCATATTCAAACATATTTTCAAATAGTATCACTTTTATTTTATATAATTCAATATTATTGGCTTAATTGTTAGTCAAAGTTGAACCTTAAATTCCGTACACACCTTACATTTGTGGACGGAGGGAGTAAAATTATATAGTGGCAAGTGCAATTTACTCCATAATAAATATGAACACAACCAACTTAACACTTAGAGGCATACTCTACACAGCCTCATCCTGAATACATAATGCAGCAATTTAACTATCTGGTTCCAGTTCCAGGAGAAATATCAAACAATCAAGCATTTAGATGCAGGCCACTGTAGAAGGAACTTGTGAACACATCATGCTAGTCCTGGCATACGTAATATTGTATGACTTGCTCCAATAACATCTAAATTCATGGCAATTCAGATTGCAGCCCTGTAGGCACTACAGGTATACAAAATTTCAGCTCAGCACCGTCCATTAACTTAAGGGAAAAGCAAATGTACATACACATGTAGGTACATGAGTTAAGGATTTAGGACAATTCTCATATTTATGCATCTCAAAAAAATTTCTAAAAATTCATAGATGTTCATCATGTTATAGTGTACATACCCACAAAATTTAATGCAAAAATATAATCAAGAGTGCCCTACACAAAAAAGACAAAAAATTCAACTTATTTTTAAAACAATACAGCAATAATTTTTTGTTTTTTTTGTGTAGGGCACTCTTAATTATATTTTTACATGAAATTCGGTGGGTATGCATGTTATAACATGATGAATATCTATGAATTTTTTAAGAATTTTTTGAGATGCACAAGTATTAGAAATTGACCTAAATTCTTAACTCAAAATCTACTCTCTTAACTTAAATCATAAAAGATGAAGTGAACTTTAGCAGTATTTCCAGTATCTAGGCTTGCGAAGTAATACTGATCCACGCGGCACACAAGTCACATCAGTTACAAACCCAGCATAACCAATTCACCATTGGCAGGTTCCATAGGTTGCCCGAGATCGATCATACAAAGTGCTGCCATGTACACTGCGACATTACATCAAACACGTTTCGAGCATACCTTCATCTCGAACTCTAGGTACTCGGTCCAGTCCATTCGCCTCTTCACCCTCCAAAGCTCGTCCTGCTGATCCCCGGCCGCCACAGGGCCCCATTCCGCCTCGGGCACGGGTGCGCCGCGGCCGCGTGAGAGGTTGGCGTCCTGAACGTAACGGCGGAGATAAGCGGCATGGTAGCCGCAGGCATGGACGAGGAGCATAGACTGGCGCTGGTTGCACACCACGTACACCCACTTGTTGCTGCTCTTCTTCTGCTACTTCACCTGGCATCAACGGAAAACAGAAAAGGCAAAATCGGATCAGTGGCCAACGAAACGGAGCGGAATCTTCGGAGGAGGGGTTTGGTTTGGTTCGGTCGAGGTGCGCGTCTGCATGGTGGAGCACTCGACGCACTAGAGGGCGAGAAAGAGCATCGCCATGGCGAGGCGAACTCAGGTTCTCGAGTGGGGTGGGAGTGCGAGCACTGCGGAACTAAGAAGAATTTGGACTTGGTGGCAGCGGCGGCGGCGGCGGAGGAGGACGAAGAGGACGCGCACACAGAGGAAGTTGAGCTCCACACAGAGGGATAGGATCTATTGTAAATTAGGGAAATTAGAAGATTCGAGGAGGACCCAGATGTTATTCTCTGTGCAGGAGATCTGACGGTTCTAATTATCAGATAGAAATATCTAACGGCCATAAGCATAGCCACATCTAGAAAAATGATGTGGCACGCCATTTTGCGGGAAACCCAAGCAGTTTTCTTATATATAGATACATCACAGACGGGTGATATTTGATTAGTATAGACGGTTCTGTACTGGAACCGTCTGTACTAAGTATTGACCTTTTAGTATAGACCCTTTAGTATAAACTTGATTTATACAGACCCTTTAGTATAGAGGTTCGAAAGCGCGTCCCACGTAGGGGTTCCGAACCGTCTGTACAAATGAATTCTGTAGTAGTGTTGTTTAGTGTGGTCTAGAATATATTACTAGCTGATACCAAGTAGTCTATACTACCTATTAAAAGATTCAGTTTTTTTCCCTATCTCAACCTCACAAAACGTACACAGTTAGCTCAGCTCTGTCTGATCAAATGCTTCTAACAGCTCGTATTGATTTGATGGTCTGCCACCTAATTCGACAGCTGTCGTTAATGATAGATAATTACTCACCATATCATTCACTTAAAGTTGATAGATAATTACCTACCATTGCCCTTACTTAAAGTTAAAATAATTTTTCATCATTACCACTGCTATATCCTCCAACGCCCCTCTCTCCCGAATCCTAGCCACCGCACCAACATTGTGCTCCGGCCGTGCCTGTGCGCCACCACCGTTGTCTACTTCAACATGATGCAATATAAATTATATTTTCATGTTATACATATTATGGAAACGTGCGTTGCACGTGTACACTTGCTAGTGACAATGATCGATGGACAATTAGATCGGATAAAAAAGATTTTGTAAAGTGATTAGGTTTTAACGTTGTCTGGAGATAATATTTGGCTATACAATTTTGTCGGATAATATATATTTGTCTTTCCATACTTGGTCAGAAAAAATAAGGATATTGCAACTTGTAACTTGACAACGTATTTGATTGGACACATATTATGCGGGTGTTTGATTGGGCTCTTTTTCTAGTGAAAGGCTGTTGAAAAGCTCAACTAAACGGCCAGCTTTTCAGTAGTTTTTGCCAATGATAGTTGTGGGTTTTACAATGCAAATTTAGCTATTTGAAAAAGCTGATTTCTACCAACTTTTTACAATGTGCTAAAATCTTATTGCTCATTTTTTAAAATGACGTAGATGGTTTGGATTAATCAAAAGTCATATGTTTACTTTCTCTCACAGCCACAACAGTTTTTTTATATAGCTAGTCAACAGTAACTTTGTCAATAGCCGCAGTCCAACCAAACAAACCTTATATCTTGTCACGACGGATGAAAAAAATAATATTGTAAAACGTTTATTTATGAGAGGCGGAGCATGCATGGGCTGAATGCGTGTATGGATTAATCACCTCTTTAATTATTTAAATTAAGAGAAAAATGAGCATGTCCCATATGGCAGCCAAGGAAAGCATATAGGCATCACAAGACAAGTCCTGCATGCATGCGTCCATGCGCACTAAATTAGTGAAGAGATTTGCGGATGCAGAATGGAATTAAGAAACACATGCAAAATTTTCTTCCCTTTGTGGAGATTGGAGGACCGGGAGAGGCATCCGGTTATAATACACATGCAAAATAACTTGGCCCTATATATTATAGAAATCAAGGATACAGATTTATTTAAGGAAAACTCTCTTTATTTAATACTCTTATCTTTTAGGTGATAAATTGAGGCATCTCAAGAGAGCTAAAAAAATGAAATAATGTACTGCCACTGCCTAAATAAATGGTCAAGTGTACAGTACTCTAGCTGTAGCATATTTAATAAGTTAATCTAGTAGCGATGCTAAGTCCAGATTTAGAGCATTTCCACCAGCCTCTTTATACGGCTCTAGATAGCTATATCTAGCAAAAATAAATATAAAAAACTCTCTCCAATAGCTTCTCCATCCCGTTCTCCATCCCTGTAGCACTCTGGATCCGTCGCCTCTTCCTCTCCGTACTTTTGCGCTCTGGATCGAGCTCCCGGCTCTAGATCCATCGTCAACTGCCTGTACGCGCACAGAGATTTCCTCCCCTCGCCGAGCCACCTCCCGGCAGCCGGCACCTTCCGCCGCTCCGTCATTGCCCCACCTCCCGGCATCTCGCTTCCCCTCGCCGCAACGCAACTTCCCCCTCCGCTCGTCGCACCGCGCCCTGTAGCACCGTCTCCAGCACCGGCGAGTCCGCTTCCTTCTAGTCCCACGGCGAGGAGACACTGAAGATCAAGATCCTCACTGCGGCTCGTGGAGGACCAGTATAGGAGCAGCTCTGGATCCGGATCTCCAACTTCGTCCAGCTCCCCACGCCGCGCCCTCGACGAGCTGGTCTTCCTCGGCGGATCTGTCAGTAAGTGCTGCTCCCGTCGGTGGGAGAAGAAGGGGAGCGAGAAGGAAGAAGAAGCCGCAGCAGCAGCAAGGGAGGGAGGGAGAACCACGAGTTCATCTCCAAAATCTTGATCTCCCTGAACGTCCGACGCCTCTTCGACTTCCTCCTAAGATTCCCTAATCCCTAATCCCCTACATGAAGTTGTGTATTTAGTACCCTCCTCTTACCTGCTACGACTAGATTTGTTAATCCGATTGGAATCCCGTCTGGTTAGGCTTGTCTCTGATGCAATGCTTTGGTGTCCGGGGTCAGATTTTGTCCTTGATGATTTGGTAGGTTTACTAGGTGCGAGTGAATTAAGACGGTTTGTGGATCTAGGTAGTATATAGGGGATGGTTAAGAGATTGAGGCTGTGTTCTAATTGAATTATAGCAGTTGTTTGCCGTGCTCAGCTTGGAGTGAGATCACAAAGGTGGATGTATGCAATTTTTCTTCTAAATTTTGGAAACTTGGCTCAGGAGATTAGGTTTGTGCTACCTAATAATAATTCACCATTTTTAGCGCTCTCGGGTAGCACTTAGACACCAAATTGTCCTTTAGATCTTCATCCAACACCCTTCATTTTTTTACAATGCGCACATCTCCAGCATCACCCAACGGTCATAGAGATTGACTGAAAGTTAAAATTATTTCAGGCAACTGTGTTCTAGCAGTTTCGTTTTGGTTATGGTTGTTTAGATTCAACTGTTTGCTTTTATTTTAAGAATGCGAATAGCATATGTGTAATCAAACTTCTTGAATTGGTTAGTTGTGACAAAAAGAATGCTGTCTGAGGAATCTAAGTTTAGATGCTATGCAAGACATTTGTCTTAAGTGTACGCAAAAAACTTTGGTCACTGTTTTGATGCTCAAGTGTAGGAGTGAATTCTTAATGCAAGTCACATGAATTGGATTGTATCATTGTAAGCCATTGGTCTACAACTAAATGTTTAAAAACATTACAAAACTACGGATGTAGTGAGGAAAACAAGAAATGACTCTTCTGTTAAGGAATTGAGCAGGAACTATATTTAGCTAGAAGACTCACTCTTGTTTTGCAAATCTAAGAAAATTTGGAAGTTAACTCTAGGTAATATGGTAAATTGGCAATTGGTACTCAGATTTGACCCCTCTAAATTTTAATTGATATTAACTAAAAGGGATATTATGCTTGGTGGCTCTTGTTTTATGAGCAAATTTCAGCCTCCTGCAAGCACGTATGTGTTAAACGGTTTGAGATAATCCAATAAGCTGAACTGAATAGCGTGCACTGATTGATTCTCTGGATTGAAAGGTATATTATTATTGAATCCACTAAGCATGTATGTGTTCAAAGGTTTGAGATATTGTTATTTGCAACATATGGATAAAATATAGGGAAGTGGAATATGGAGAGTGAGACGTAGAGAAGCTTTTTATGGAGATGAAAGAAATATGGAGAGAAAATCTTTTGGAGATAGCTCTCCATATGAGATCTTAGAGCATCTCCAACAACATCTGTATCCCATTCTCCATAGCTATATTTAGCAAAAGGTCGTAAAAACATGCTCCAATAGCCTCTGTATCCCGTTCTCCATCCCCACGCGCTCTGGATCCGCCCCCTCTCGCTCTCCATTCTACTGTGTTCTGGATCCAACTCCAGCGCTCTGGATCGGTGGCCAATCGCCTGTGCGCGTGGAGGTTTTCCTCGTCCCCTCGCCGTGCCGCGACCCGAAAGGTCCCCTCCCCTCGCGACGCGACCCGGAAGCTCCCCTCCCCTCGCTGCCCGCCACCGGAAGCTCCCTCCCCTCGCTGCGCTGCCCCTCGGAAGCTCCCCTCCCGTCGCCGCGCCGCCAGCAGAAGCTCCCCTCCCTTCGCTGCGCCGCCATTGGAAGCTCCCTCCCTTCGCTATGCTACCCCTCGGAAGCTCCCCTCCCCTCGCCGCACCGCATCCCGGGACCATCTCCAGATCCTGGGAGCTTGGAGAAGAAGGGCTTGCTTCTACGGCGAGGTGGTAGGTGCCGGTGGATCCGCACCTGACTTCATCTCCTCCGCGCGCAGCGCCGTGAAGGATAGAAGCGTCAGCAGTTGAAGGTTCGGTTTCCTCTCCCCTCCGTCAAGTCTTCACCTCACGGATTACTTCACAAGTAGCTTGATCTCGTGCTGTTATTGGTCGTTCTTCTGGTTCTGGGCTTAGGTTTCTAGGCATCCTCTGTGATTCTTGTTTCTTGAGCATGTCTTCACGATTTAGTAGTAGGTGATGAATTCTACGGAAGTTCTTGACCTTCTCTCCGCGATGTAAGTGCTGCTTGTACTAGGATTGTAGTCGACTAAATACAAGTGTTGAAGTTTAAACATGCAACCGCGTTCATGATGGCTACTGAAGAGGGGAAGAAGAGGCTCTTGTGTAAAATCTTTCAGCCCATGTTTGAATTGTTGGATGGGACCGAGAGAGGGATGAACATTTAAGGAATTAGCTCATGGTATTCGGACACCATGTCTAGCTTCATCATCAACCGCCCGAGTTTCAAAGGGAAAAAAATGCTCATGCTAATCGGAAGATGCTAATCCGGTTGACTTATCTTGCTTGCTCGTTAGTTGATTGATTGATTAACTGCTGCTCCTCAGCTTCGCTGGTTGTTTGATTGATTGGCCCGAATCACTAGCCATGGCAATTCCTGGCCATTTTTCTGGGGGAAACAATGGAATGCCGAATGGAGGTATAAACAGCATGAATTTCACTGAGAAAAGTGCATTTGTCGTGCAAATGGGGAGAGAGAATCGTCACGTTACAAAGGGGATATATGTTTGGTCCTGTCCCTTGCGTGTGTGCTTAAAAAAATTTGCTTGAAATTTGTCCGAGCATCATGCATGTTTGGTTACATTCAGTTTGCCTAAATCCCCTAGTTCTCTGCGTGTTGCTAAACATATGTACCTCGAATTCCTTTTGAGAATACTATACCCTGAATTCCTATTGATAGTCGTTGTGTTTATTGAATAGTGATATATATAGCCGTTTCAAATAGTCGTTACAAATTGTCGTTACAAATAAAACCGTTAAAAATATATTGTTATTTGCAATATGGAGAGTGAGATATAAAGAAGCTGTTGGAGATGGAAGAAATATGGAGAGGAAATTTTTTAGAGATGGCTCTCCATATGGGGTTTTGGAGAGTAGGTTTTGAAGAAGCTTTTAAAGATGCTCTTAGAGAGTGAGTTTTGAAGAAGTTTTTGGAGACGCTCTTATAATTCAACTCTAGATCTGTACGCTGCTGCCCACCCTGGCCCATGGTTTGACCGAAGGTCTCCTTTTCAAATAATGTGGACATACCAAACAGAGCGAAAAGGACAACGAATTCACTACGTCCATACCAAACAGAGCGAAAAGGACAAGGAATTCACTACGTCCATGCCACAAGCTGCCCTTACCATTCAAGTCCAGATCTGCCCTTACCATTCAAGTTCTGGTCCATGGTTTGCCTGAAGACTCGCTGTCCAAATAATGTTGGCATACCAAAGAGCGAGAAAAGGACGAGGAAATCACTGCATCCATGCCACTAGCTGCTCTTACAATTTAAGTCCAAGTCTGTACACTTGTTTTAACGTGTAGCTGCCCACTCTGGCCATTTGTCTGAAGGGCCACGTTCCAAAGAGGGCAAAAAGGACAAGGGAGTGACTGCATCCATGCCACAGGCTTTGAATGCATCAGCATATGGATGGAAAAGGTCGATTTTTAGGGTGGCTTTGGTTCATGAGATAAGGGTGGATAGGAGAGGGATATCCACCTTTGTGGATATCACTTTATTTAGTTGGAGAGGAATATTTTCTTAATATGCTGGATAGAGAGACCCGGCCAAAATGGTCGGATGAGGCTGCCACCCTTATCTAATTATGATAATTAAAAAATAATTAATAATAATTAACAATTGTTAGTGATAATTAGTATATTTTATTATTAATTAGTATTTGTAACGGTAAGATTAGTGTTTAGTGTGTTGATTAATATATGATTAGTGGGTTGATTAGTATATAATCAGTAACAATTAATATATTTATTATTAATTAGTAAGTTTATGGCTAGCTTAGTATTGGTAGGTATTTAGTGTGTTCTTTAGTGTATAATTAATCATTATTAATAGAAACTAAGTGATATAATTAAGTTAAATTGACTTATCCCATCCAACTTTTATACCTCCAACCAAACAAAAGATTTAGTTCATCCCATCCATCCAACCAAATAAAAAAATAGCTCATCCCATCCACGAAAAACTAGATGGTCCTAACCTATCTCTTCTTGTCCTCCAACAAAACGCACTCTTACCCGCGAAGCATGGAACACAGGCTTTGAATGCATCAGCATACCGGTGGGCTCCCGCTCGCTCTTTAAGAGCATCTGCAGCGTATGTAATAGGAGGGTGAATAAGAGAATCTTTCTAACATGCACCGGTCCTTCACAATGCAAAGACGGGTGGCCAAAGGAAAGAGGATCTGGGGGAGGTTGAGAACGGGAGAAAAAACGAAATTTTATAATCGCTTGGGTCCGGTGGAAAGAGACAACACGTTGCATAGTATTTGCTAAGGCTAAATCGGACCCCATGTCAGAATAGACACCCAAAAAATTGATTAAACACTGTGGATGCTCTAATGGTAGCAGATCGGGAGGCGGGTACGCTCGGTGTCAGTACCCCATCACATGGCATGCGTGCCCAGCGGGCCCCTTTCACCTTCGAATCTGACCTATCAAACGGACATTCGCCTTCGAATCTGACCTATCAAACGGACAGGTGGTCCTCTTTCTCTCCAAGTGGATAGGGCCACAGGATTGAAGCCGAGGCAGGGGGAGACTGACTAGAGCCTTGTCAAGTCAACCCACGAGGGCCTGCGCAGAGGAGACGGAGGTGGGACCCACCTGTCTCTGGTGTTGGGGAACGCGCTAACGCAAAACAAAATTTTTTCCGCGCACGAACCAAACCAAAAAACACTATCGAGGTGTAGGTAACGATATCATACCTTCAACGATCACGTCAATGCAGCGGAGAAGTTGACCGATGTCGA
This sequence comes from Stipa capillata, assembly GCA_019208055.1. Taxonomy (NCBI): domain Eukaryota; kingdom Viridiplantae; phylum Streptophyta; class Magnoliopsida; order Poales; family Poaceae; genus Stipa; species Stipa capillata. The sequence continues at coordinate 1,578 of JAGXJF010002332.1, read as the reverse complement.
TGAAGTCCGCAGACTCCCGCAGCTAGGTTATACCTCCCAGCCGCGAGAGCGATCTCCTCGTGAATAGTTCGCCCGATCAAACGCCGAAGTATACAACGTCTCCGAGGTATCCATGCGTACCGGATCAGCGACACCGCGGTAATGTGTGGACCAGCACACAAGAACAGCGGGGATCTACGAGAAGGAGAAGCAGCAGCGCTCCGGCAGCTGTACTAGATCCAATCTAGAAGAGAGAGAAAAAGAAGGCTGTGGCCAATCTAGAGATGGCCGGCCTAGGGTTTAGTCCAAGGGACTAGGGCTGCCTCCGGGGTTGCATGGGATGCCCTTTGAGGTGCCCTGCCCCTCTATATATAGGGGTTGGGGCAGCTCTCCCTAGGCAGGTGGAGTCCTACTCCAGCAGGGGACACCCTGTTGGAGTTGGAGTCCAACTCCACTAGAACCTTCTAGAACCTTCCAGAACCTTCTAGAATTTCTAGAACCTTCCAGAACCTTCTAGAATTTCTAGAACCTTCCAGAACCTTCTAGAACCTTCCAATACTTTCCGGAACACTTCCGGACATCATCGGAACCATCCGGGACCTCCCAGAACACTTTCGAGATCATCCGAAACACTTTCGGAACCCTTCTCTCTCGTTCTCCATAAATCGTAGCATTCCTAAATGTCGCTAAAACGTTAAGCGTGTGACCCTATAGGTTCGAGTATATGTGGACATGTCCGGAATACCTTCCGGTCAATAATCGTCAGCGGGATCTGGACACCCATAACGACTCCTACATATCATCGAAGATCTTTATCGAGCAAACCTTGTATTGTCACATACAATTCCTTTTGCCTCACGATACATTACACAACCCGAGGCGAGACTTTGACGGTATCCCTGTGATCAACTCCTTGATCACCATACCTAGTTATCCTCGTTACCGGTTTGTACTCTTTTCTCGTTTCCGTATTCCGGTATCCCCGTGACTAACCTTTTAGTCACAATACCTGGCCAGGCAATGCTGGACACCGTAATACCGAGTGGGCCCAGAGTGTATCTCTCCATCGCCGGATGGGCAAATCCCAGTCTTGACATATCTAGAACCACGATATACTTTCTGGTGTACCTGGAAGTCACCTTTATAATTACCCAGTTACGGCGTAACGTTTGATGACCCCAAAGCAACCATCCGGTATCCGGGTCTATGATATTCTCATGGTCTAAGGACGCAAGTAAACGTTAACACATCATGAGAAGATACTGACAACATATTGACGAAGTGATCTCGCAGTATCTCATAAGGGGTCTATCCAACACCATTGTTACCCTAACAATGTGTTCCTATTATTGCCGGCATCCTTGTTACATTAACAATGCCCATGATCAGGAAAACAAGATCATCAACAATACATGAGCTAGTCCAGAGGCCTGACTAGGGATCTGAATGGTGTTTATTATTCCACACATGCAATTAGGTTTTCCTCTGAATCTCATATTCAAGAACCAATGCAATTTTAGCATAGAACATAAACTTAATCATGAACATGAAAATAGAATAATAACAACTTTATTATTGCCTCTAGGGCATATTTCCAAC